>JAHRHZ010000077.1:2716498-2740017 GCA_024137785.1 Ginglymostoma cirratum | reverse complement strand
CACCCGAAGGCTGCAGGAACAGCAAATCATATTCAGCCTGGGAACCCTGCAGCCCAATGGCATCAATGTGGATTTCACAAGCTTCAAAATCTCCCCTCCCCCAACCGCATCCCAAAACCAGCCCAGCTCATCTCCACCTCCCTAACCTGTTTTTCCTCTCACCTCAAGCCACACCCCCATCTCCTATCTACTCACATCATCCCGCCCCCTTGACCTGTCCGTCCTCCCTGGACTGACCTATCTCCTCCCTACCCCCTTACCTACACTCACCTTTACTGGCTCCATCCCCGCCTCTTCGACTTGTCTGCCTCCTCTCCACCTATCCTCTCCTCTATCCATCCTCTATCCACCTCCCCCTCTCTCCCTATTTATTTCAGAACCCTCTTCCCCTCCCCCATTTCTGATGAAGGGTTTAGGCCCGAAACGTCAAGTTTTCCTGCTCCTATGATGCTGCTTGACCTGCTGTGTTCATCCAGCCCCATGCTTGTTATCTCGGATTCTCCAGCATCTGCAGTACCTTTTATCTCTGATACAAAGCTAATTGATGTTAAGGAGACAATATTACTTTTTAGAGACTGAGTTTAGACAAACTGACGCCATTTACTGTGGGATCAGGAGGGCCCAGCATAGTGACTGCTCTTTGATTAGTCAAACTATAGCTTAGCACAAACACTGAAGGAGTGAAACAGAGAGATGGAAGGAAACATCCAGGAGTTGGCTCCATCAATATCTGCTTGTACCCCTTTCTCTGCAAAGTTGGTCTCTCCAATTTTCTATTGAAAGACCAGTAAAACTACGTGCAGAGACACTAAAAGAAATAATATTAAAACTAAAAGAGGAAGGAATGATCCAGGTCCAACCAATCAGTGAACTAAATTCTGATCATCGCCATGCAGATGACATTGTAGCATCAAAGAATCAACAGGATTGTGAAAGCAACCTATATCTGTTTTGTGATTTCGTCTGTTGATACACACAACTGTGTTCTCCTAGCCATCTTTTCCCTCATTTGTAACATTCTGTTTTGCGTGTCGTGTATTGTGATGGATTTTAAACGAGGTAAAATTTAAAGGTAACAAAATCAAAATCATTTTGATTTGGTGTTCCTGTTGAATTTAAGTGTGTTACAATTAATACATTATTTTTACTGTTACTGAAGTAAACTGGGGTGGTTTGGTTTTTGTCCTAAGTAGCAATGAATGAGAGTCATATCAGGATTTTGTGGTGCACCTAGAAAGAGTGGGTCTTGATTTCCAGTGATGTGCTCCAATGAGGCATTACAATTAGGTTTTTACAAGGCTGGTGTAAATCACTAGAAGACTTGCACTCCTGATCTAGAATGCCCCATATGTGACTCCAGTCTCAATGCATTAGAACCTCTTTGTAACCTAAATATAGTCCTAATGAGACCCAGGCCCATCCATTGATGTCAGGTATGAAGCCAATCTTTAATTTAATAAGACAACCCACCACCTTCTTGAAGCAATTAATAACAGACAATTAGGGCTAGCCTTTCATCAAGGTCCACATCCTCGGAAAACATGTATTTTTAGAACAAATATGTTTTTGGAACAAATCCCTTCATCTCATCTTCTATATGGGCAGGGCACAGTAAATGACTGCAGGCCCAGTGAAAACACCACCACACAGCAGGTTCCACGCCCAGCAAACATTATTCTCTCAAGCAGTAATTTAACAATAGATGCCCATTCGGTTTTGTCTCTGTTGTCGTGGAAACATTGGCAAACAAAGTTCTGCATCTAAACCACAAGAGCTAAGACTGTGCCGGCGAATGCCAGTTTATCAGCAATGGGATTTGTTTGACAGGGCCATTCTCTCACTTCATCCTTCCAAACTAGGAGCCTCACCTACTCGGGACACACATCAGAAACTTCAACAGGTGAGGCTCTCTAACAGTAGCAAATGTTTGAAAAATTAACCCCTTGGAGCAAAAACAGGGTGCAAAATGCATTTCATGACAGGATAATTTTCTAAGTAACCAGGCAATGAAACGGAAAGGGCGCAGATTTTTGAAATAGGAGGACATCTATTATGATAAAATTTCATTTCTATAAACTTTACACATCGAAACTAAATTCTAACATAATAAGATGAGAAAATGTAATTTTTTTCAAATTCCTTCTCAAAATATTTACAAAAAGCAGAAAACAGGCGCCGCCATGATTAAAGAATTGAAATTGGATATTTGTTGTTAACAGACCTTGTGATAAATAAATACATCATGTTCTGACAGCTTATGTCATAATTTTCCTTTTCCAGGAGTTATCTCATTAAATGCTTATTTTTCTCAGTTTACATCGCTCCTTTTCTGCAATGTGGTCTTTGGATGCCAGCAGCCCTCTGGCCCGACCTGACCCAAGTGACCAGTTTTGTACTTGAGTCTACACAATGTCAGGAGATTATTAGATGGCATAGTTGACTTCTAGTAAAACCTAATTCTAATGTCAGCCAATCTCATTTACAGCAGAGGATCACTGGTTAAACAACTTCACCACAGCTGAAACTTCCAACACATATTCAAGTAGAAATCCTGTGCGAGGTCCCATTTGTATGCTGGACTGTGTCCAGAAACACATACATTGTAGGGTATGGTTTACTGCACTGGTGCATTCATTGGATTCTGTTCAGCTTTTATGCTTGGAAACAATG
The DNA here is from genome assembly GCA_024137785.1 of Ginglymostoma cirratum. Classification (NCBI taxonomy): domain Eukaryota; kingdom Metazoa; phylum Chordata; class Chondrichthyes; order Orectolobiformes; family Ginglymostomatidae; genus Ginglymostoma; species Ginglymostoma cirratum. The sequence continues at coordinate 2,737,347 of JAHRHZ010000077.1, read as the reverse complement.
AAAAACTGTCCTTCTCTAATAAGATAGGCTAGGAATTTGTTCATGGCTACTCCTGTTCCATCTGCTGTAAGCCAAATTGGAAATGTGGCAGAAACATCATTTGTAGATTTTCTGATGCATTTTTTGGCAGGGTTCTGAAGCAAAGTAAAACCAACTCAGGAAATTCTCATCAATCTCCTTGCAATAAAGCTTAAAAACCATACAACACATGCCAGAAATCAGTGCATTTCTCATTTGACTCAGAAACATTGGTTAAAAAAAAAACAGAAAATTCAGTCGAAGTATCATCGCTGGGGAGTTTCATGTCAGGTGTCCCATCATAGTATGGGTAAGGTATCTTCTGCTCCTCCCTGCATTATTTATGCAACTGGCCTCTTTGGTATCCCTCTCATGCAATCTTGCAGCAGGAGTGGACAGGCTTCAGAAATCTGAAGGACAAAGAGACTTAGGAGTCCTAGTTCAGTATTCTCTTCAGGTTAGCATGCAGGTTCAGTTGGCAGTTAGGAAGGCAAATGCATGTCAGCATTCGCTTCAAGCGGACTAGAATGTAAGGGTACAGATGTATTGCTGACGCTGTATAAGGCTCTGGTCAGACTGCATTTGGGATATTGTGAGCAATTTTGGGCTCGGCATCACACTACTATTGCACACAAACCTCACCAGGGCTCACGGACTACCAACTTTGCTATTGCACAAATTCCACTCAATGGTTCTCACTCATCTCACACCTCCAGAATAACTAACCCTTACTGCTCGTGTTCAAACAACAGAGATGGGCAACTTCCAAGTGAGGGAAAAGTGAGTAATCATTAAGAAATGAAGCACCCTGTGTATTCAACGTGAAGAGAGACAAATTTTTAACCGGTAAGTGAATCAAGGTTTGTGGGGAAAAGGCTGGACAGTGGAGTTGAGAATTATTAGGTCAGCCACAATCTCCATGAATGGTAGAGAAGATCCGATGGGCCAGTGACCTACCTGTGCTTCCAGATTAGTGGTCTTATGGTGTAGACCGTAAATACAACTGTGTACAAAGCAGCCAGGCAGCAGCATGCAAGTCACATTAAATTCCTGAAGGGCTGCAGTAGATTCCGGATTGGTCTGAAATCAACCATAGTACTGTGGTGAGGCTGATGCTGGCTATGGTGGATGAAAGGTAGAACTCAACGCTCTCTATGGAACATCTAGGACAAGCTGGTGAGGTGCATTTAAATGGTGTTGGCGAGAAGCAGGCAGTGAGGTGCTGCCACCAGGTAAACACTCTTGGGTTTCGAATCAGGAATTGGGACTGTGTTGTTTCTCAGAGAAGGAGAGGAGAATTAGAAACTGCAGAGAAACGAGGTGAGATGCAAATGCATGGAAATAAGGTAAAGGAGTTACCTGATTTACAAATGTGTGCCTTACTAACACAAGTATGGGTGAATGTGATCCCATAATGGGGTGTAATTTTGAAGAACTGACATATGGCCATTTCCTGTATTTATGAATGGCTCCATTAAGTTGCAACGCATTGTGTTCTGACTTGCAAGCAGCCTCCAGAATCGAACCCATTCGCAAGCTGAGGACTGCCTGTAGTTGCTGCTCATTAGAGAGATTCACCACTGAAACCTTATGGGGACGTTGGATTTCTTTATCTCAACACAGACAATCATATTTTCCCATTCTCATCATACCTTCCCAACTTTCTTGCAATTGCTCACACCACTAAAGGGCTGGGAAAATTCCAACCATGGTATCAGACAGAAGAGACTGTTTAAACCAAAAATAAAGTTCCAAACTACAATTTTCTTCCAATTGTCTCAAATTTCCTGAAATATCCATCCAATTCTCCCCCATGAGTTTTTGTATTTTAAGCTGCAATTATATCCCGGATTTCCAAGTCGACAAGGTTAAAATTGCCCTGAGGAATTTTCTTCTGTCATCAGAGCAGATTCAGTAATTACCATGTTACTGAGTACTTATACATCTTTTACTTTCCAATTAAATTTTACTTTATTATTAATGAATGCACATGCTGTTGGTTTTCAACCCAAGCGCCTGATAAAAGCCACATAAATGAGCAACAAACAAGTTACAGCCCATGTTTTTCCCACCATCTCAGATATTAATCTGTACATTCTGTGGGGATAATGAGGTCCCCACTGAATGAAGGCAGGAGCCTTGTGAAATTATACAAATCAGATCCCATTATTTCATTAGGAACCTTCAAGCATTTTCACTGGGGTCTCAATGGAAAAGCCAGTGTCACTTCATGCAAGGCAGACACAGGTCAGGAAATGATGGGACTGACAGAAAATCAGATCATTTCCTTTGAGAGTCCCAGAAAAGCAGTAACCCACCTCAGAGTCCTCAAGGATAATCTTGGCCTTGGATACTCCAAATTCCCAGAATGGAAAGATTATAATCTGTGGTTGTTTTCCTTAGAACAGAGGAGACTAAGCAATGACTTAGTTGTGGTATATAAAATGAGAGGCTTGCATAGGATGGACTGTGAAGACCTGTTCACCCTAGCTGAGAGGTCAATTATGAGGAGGTAAATATTTAAGGCAACTGGCAAAAGAACTGAAGTGGAAATGAGGAAAATCTCTTACATCCAGAGGGTGATAGGTGTCTAGAATCCACTGTCATTTGGTGATTGAGAAGGAAACACTTAACTCATGTAAAATAAGAAGGTGGACCTGCCCCTAAAATGTTGGAACCTGCAAGGCTGCAGGTGTGATGCTGGTAAGAGGAATTAGAATGGGTCGCTCGTGTTAGGTATGTAGTTGGATGTGTGCTACCCCTTTAGAAGAACAAGTGACGTGGAAGCAGGAGCTGAGAGGGCGCACAATAATGTATTCCCTGTTCAAATTCACCCTCCATCTACCTCGTGCTACTTCTGATGTTAGTGAACCACAAACATAATAGCTACTTGATTCCACTGGCATCAACATATTGAGATGAATGGCCTCTTTCAGTGCCGCAACTTGCCTGTGGTTCTCCCTCTCTCACTCTGGCAACACCTTGCCAAAGTCCCATCACCACCACATTACAAGTAAGCCCATTAGAGGACAACAGCTGCTTGAACCAGCCCTCTCTGTATCCATTGTGTGTCCTTTTCCTGCTAATTACAGATAGAAGTAGAACATAGCTTTCTCCAGCTTCTGTAAAGTAGAATTTAACTCAAAATGGCCATTACCCTTTGAAATCTGCTCCAAGTTGAAATTTTCTCCCGGTGCTTGCAACTTCAAAAATCAGCTCATATGTAAACACATCTTCCTTTATGTGCTATATATTTGGCTGTGGGAGAATGTGATGCCTCACTAGATGTTTCAAACAGCCCTCTGGTTCACCTGTCTGATTGGCGATTGAAGGATACTGCCATTAGCCAAAGGGTGACTTTTCTTACAAAATCTTGCCTCGCACCTGGGCAAGCCACTCATTGGCATACACCACCTAAAGTATATTTGTTTAATCAGAATAGAATGTGAAGAATTATACAAGTGAGCGAGAGTCAAGGCTGCTCAGATGGGGATGTGAGGGAGTGTCTGGAGAATAATTGGAATTGTAAGATGTACTACTGGGAAGAATGTTATGCAGGAGAGTTCTAGGTCAGTTAATCTGAGGTGCTTTATACTTTAAAGCGTTTTGGCACTCAACTTTCCTGCTCTTCTGAGATCTTTGAATTTCTTGGGCCACCATCTCTAGGTGTGAGGGACATTCTCCTGCCACTGCCTGCTTAGCTTGAGAGGCTGGCTTCTTCCATCCATTTTTGGTAAACATCACCTCATTTCAGCCCCCTTATACCCTACAGCAGGACCTTTGAGTCGGCGTATAATTCTTAGTGGTAAATCTCTTGGAGTGATCAGTGGAGTGATCTCTTTCACTAGCAACTCTTCCTTTGATAGTTCGGCAGTCATCTTGTCCTCTCTGATTCATTGGGAAATGCAGAAGAAAGGTGTTGTGGTGGTGGTGGACTTCTAAAAAAGGTCACTGCTGATTCAAGTGGTTTTCCAATCTGTTATCAGCATCCTCATAGTGTTCAGGTCTCAGTTTTTTTTAAAATTTGTTCATGAGATATGGGTGGGGCTGGCAGGGCTGATATTTATTACCCATCCCTAATTGCCCAGAGAGTGGTGAAGTGTCAACCACTGTCTAAAAATAGTGGTAGAGACAAGAACCCTCAAGATATTTAAGAACACTTTCAAGGAACGCTTCAAATGCCATAGCATACAAGGCTACAGGCCAAGAGCTGGACGATGGGATTGGAATAGATGCATGCTTGATGACAGGCAAATGGTCTTTTTCCCAAACAACTTTGCTGTCATTGTGGGCTGGAGTCACTAAATGAAAACAGCAGATTTCCATCTCTAAGGGATATTCACAAATCAGATAGGGTTTTATGACAATCGACAATGGTTATACAGTCTCCATTAGACTAGATTTTTATTCCTGTTTGTTTTCAAATATTGAATTCAAATTTCACCATCTGCCATGGTAGGATTTGAAGCCATGTCCTCATGTTATTAACTGGGGGTTCTGGATTACTAATCCAGTGACATTACTACCGTACCAACACCACTCCTTAAAATATGCCTGCTGAGAGTTACATGACAAAATTTCAGAAAACTCAAATCACAGTCTTGTAAGTAAAACTAACATGGGTAAGATATTAACAATAATATTTTTGCACAATCACCTCATTCAGTAATGTACCTGTACATTAAAACTTTTACAATGAATGAGTTCCAGTACACATGTTGAGAAACCTCAAAGTTGCCTTTTTTTTAAACATGAAGTGAAACAACAGGTTATGCATACTTCACTGACCTGGCTTTCCATTCATGCATACAAGGAAGAGGTTGATAGGGTTCCAGGATTTCTAAACTACTTAAATTAACATAGCTGTAATGCTCTGATCTGTTACTCTTCCCCTCACCAACTCCTAACATTTAAAATCAATTATTGAACAAGAGACAAACGCTGAATGTCTCCACTGCCAGTGTAACAGATGTCCCCTTTAGGGTCACTGAGTGGAACAGCAACAAGCACAGAATTTCAATCATCACATTGTTACCAAGTTCTCTCATTGGATTTTCCAAAACTATAAGAACATTATAAACTAATTTAGAGAATAATAACCAAACAATTTGTAGTAAGTGACAGTGTTCTGGGGTGTGTGTGTAGGCGGATGGTTTGTGTGGTGTGGCGTATGTGTGGGTATGTGGGGAAGCGTGTGGGGGAGTGTGTGGGGTGTGTGGGGGGCAGGTGTGTAGGTTAGTGTGTTTGGAGAGTTTGTGAGGTGGGTGTGTGGGACGGATATGAGGTGTATATGTTGTGTGTATGTGTGTGTGTGTTTGTGTGTGTGTGTAAGTGTGGGTGTGTGTATATGTATTTGTGTGGGTGTGCAGTGAGTGTCTGTGCGTGTGTATGTATATGTATGTGTGTGTGTATGTATTTGTGTGTATGTGTGTCTGTGTTTGTGTGTGTGTGTGTATATATGTTTGTGTATTTGTGTGGGTGTGTGGTGTGTGTCTGTGTGTGTATGTATATGTATGTGTGTGTGTGTGTAAGTGTGGGTGTGTGTATATGTATTTGTGTGGGTGTGAGGTGAGTGTCTGTGTGTATGTATATGTATGTGTGTGTGTATGTGTGTGTATGTATTTGTGTGTGTGTGTCTGTGTTTGTGTGTGTGTGTGTGTGCATATGTTTGTGTATTTGTGTGGGTGTGTGGTGTGTGTCTGTGTGTATGTATATGTATGTGTGTAAGTGTGGGTGTGTGTATGTGTGTGCGCACGCACATGGTGCATGTTTGTGTGGGTGTGGGGGAGGGTGGTGATGAAAGAGTGCATTGGGGGGGTGACGAATGTGTTTCCCCCACCACCTAAAAAAGCTTGTTGCCTCGACAGCAGAGTCCTGCCTCAATAGAAACTAAGGCCAATCAGAATCATGCAGCTTTTCGGTTTTAAAGACCATGTTGAGATCTAATCTTCAAGGATCCAATGGTGAAATGGTCAGTAGTCTTCTTTTGCTCCTTGCAGGAAGACAGTTGTAGGCAAGGGAATGAGGGTGGCTTTCACAGGCTACACCCTTATGTCCTCGCCATTCCTCTTATTGCCCCAGCTCAGGGAAAATGAAGTATCCTCTCCCCACAAACTGTCAGCCAGGTTGCCCTGGATCCCCAGTCAGGATATCAGCCTCTTTTCTCAATGACCAGAAAGGCAGGTAATCTGCCAGTGGAGTCCTTACACTGGCCTTTAATTGACCACTTGAAGAACTTAATTGCTTCCCCAGTAGATCTTCTCACCTAGAAATTAAATCAGTGTGATAGTGACAAGGGACAAGTATCTCTCCAGAATAATTCGCCCAATTATGTTCTCTTCTCACCACCTCCAGGCAGGGGAATATCTTACCTCAAATGTTTCTACCGTGACATTTTAAAATATGTTTGTTTCAGTTATTAAACCTGTCTTGATGAGTCATCGTATAAACTATACCTAGTAATGGTAACTTCAAGGCTGTATGATATCCCATTTGTTAGTATCTTTTAAGTTCCTTCTACAATATAAAGATGCACAGAAACTTTCATCATTATTTTATCCCAATTTATGATTCATCATACAAAGAAAATTTGACTGGTTCTATTTTTAGCTTCATGGATCACCATAACTGTGTGGTCCAACTGAACTCTAGCTCCATTTACAAATTTACTGACGACACCATCGTAATGCATCAAATCTCAAACAATGAGGCAGGATACAAGAAAGAAATAGACGGCTTAGTGGCGTGGTGTAAAGTCAACAATCTCTCAATGTCAGCAAAATGAAGGATCTGGTCATCAACTTCACCAAATGGAGTGGAGGACACGCCCCTGTCCGTATCAATGGTGATGAGGCGGAGATAGTCAAGAGATTCAAATTCCTAGTAGTAAACATTACCAACAATTTGTCCTGGTCTATCCACATCAATGCTAAGGTCAAGTAAGCACACCAAAGCCTCTGCTTCTTCAGAAGGCTAAGGAAATTAGGCATATCCACAGTAACTTTTACCAATTTGTATAGGTGTACCATAGAAAGTATCCTATCCAGATGTATTGCAGTTTGGTATGGCAACTGCTCTGCCCAAGACCACAAAAAATTAGAGAGTTGTGAATATCGCTCAGTCCATCACGAAATCCGGTCTTCCATCCACTGACTCCGTCTATGCTTCCCGCTGCCTCAGGAAGGCAGCCAACATAGTCAAAGACACCCTCCCAGCCCTGTTATACTCTCTTCCATCAGGCAGAAGATACTGAAGTTTGAAGACACATAATAACAGATTCAAGAACAGCTTCTTGCCTGCTAAATGACTTACAAATAGACCTCTCATATATCAAAGTTGATCTTTCTCTTCACCTTCTCTGTAGCTGTAACACTATATTCTACATTCTGTTCGATTCCCCTGATGGACTTATGTAAGGTATGATTTGTCTGGATAGCACACAAAAGAATATTTTTCATTGTATCTCCATATATGTGACAATAATAAAGCAAATCAGACCCAATATTCATAGTTAAAGGACCAGATATTCCACACATCTGGCAACAGTTCCTTGCCCCAAGTTCCCTGACCAACTGGGAAAAGTAGGAAAATTGAAGCCTCCCTTCTCCCGATTAATTAAAATGATCACAGATTGAGTCACAAGGACTCACAAGTGCTTGCAGTAAGCAGAGATATTGAGCAGAGACCTGGAAAGACTGGCACCCCAGAGCAGTCACAACTACCTGGAGGCTTAGCTGTGATATCTCAGGGACTTTAATGGGGTGAGCTCTGCCACAGATACAAGGATGAAGCCAACCTCATGAATGGATGGAATTGGCTGCAAAGTCAGGAGCAGGTGCATGATACCTCCAACCTGGAGACAAAGTACCAGTAACATTCAGGAAAAGGTGGGATGCGAGAGATGTACAGCATTTTCAGGTGCCAATACCAAGTTTCCCAGCATTCTCCTCCACAGACCTTCAGCCAATTGATCTCTTTTATCTATGCCTCATTGACACCCTCCAACAGTGTCCTTTCCTCCACTCCTGACAGCCATTACAAGCATTTAAACCTCCTTACTTTTTCACCTTGCAGGGGGACAGCTCAGTATATGGTGAGAAGCTGAGATTGTTGGGAGGGGAGGGGGCAGGACTAGTCATTGGCAACGCATCTCTATCTGCTCCACTAGGAAACGGTCTCATCCAGTAAGTTGTAGATGTCACCAATTACCTGCCATGATAACCTAGGCCTCCCGAGGCACTGATGCTAGATACGTCAAGAGATCTGATCCTTCACGTGTACACTACATTGGGGCTCATATCTTCTTGCATCCAGTTCTTAATGTCCATCTGCTCTGCCCTGTGGAGGGGCAAGTTACTTTTTATTCATTCATGGGATGAGGGTGTTGCTGTTTAGGCCAGCATTTATTGCACTTCCCTAATTGCCCAGGTGACATTTAAGAGTCAACCACATTGCTATGCGTCTGGAGTCACATTTAGACCACAGCAATGATCGAAGAGATGGCAGTCTATGCTGCTGCTGTGTTGGACTTGTTGCTGCTGCTAGATCTATTGGTAATGGTACATCCTAATTAAGGAGTAAGTGTGACACCACTTGCATGGACTGGAGGTCAGAGGTGTAGAGAATAGAAAAAGGCCTTTTGGTGCATTGTGTGTGCGCTGGTCAAAAACAACTACCTGACTATTCTAATCCCATTCTCCAGCCCTTAGCACCACACCCGAAACATTAATTCTGCTTTCTCTCCACAAATGCTGCCAGATCTACTGAATTTCTCCAGCAATTTCTGTTTTCATTTCTGATATCCAGTTGCTTTTTTGTTTTCTTTTTATGTTAAGCCTGGCTAAACTGACTCTTTTTAAAACAAATTCATTTAGGTTTTGGAGATCATTAAATTAACCTTGTTGTGACCAACAGAGGGTCCGGTGAATAAAGAGAAAGTTGTCCCTTTTCACCTGGGAGCTTAATGATTTGGGGTATCCTATCTGGAGCCAATACATTGGGGAACCACATCTGGAGTCAGGTCACAACACTAGTCAGGCATCATCATGATTTTAAAATCTTACCTTTGCTTCAGATCCCTTAAAAGGACTTGCCCCTCCATATCTCTGTGATCTACTCACTCCCCATAACTCCTCAAGATATCTGCACCCCTTCATTTTGAGCTTCCCAATTTTAACTGCCCAGTCATGTTAGAACAGTGGCAGTGTGGTTAGAACTGCTGCCTCACAGCGACAGGGATTTGCATTCAATTCCAGCCTTAGGCGACTGTCTGTTTGGAGTTTGCACATTCTCCCCGGGTCTACCTAAGTTTCCTCTGAGCGCCCTACTTTCCTCCCACAGTCCAAAGGTGTGCAGCTTAGGTGGATTGGCCATGCTAGATTGACTATAGTGTCCAGGGATGTTCAGGCTAGGTGGATTAGCCATGGTAAATGCAGAGTTATGGAGTGGATCTGGGTGGGATGCTCTTTGGAGGGGTGGTGTTGATTCGATGGGTTGAATGGCCTCTTTCCACACTGTAGGAATTCTATGTTCATTGGTGACTACGTTCACCTGCTGAGGGGCCAAGTCCAGAGATACTTTCTCCAGCCCTCTGACTCTCTCCCTCACTTTTCTCCTTCTTTCTTTCTTTCGATCACCTAACCTAATATCTCCTTAAATGACTTAATGTCAGATTTTGATTTTCAAATGCACTTATGAAGCACATTGAGATGTTTCAGTACATCGAAGAGGAAATTTAAATACAAATTATTGGTTTTTATTGTATATTTACAGTAAAAGTAAAACTCAACGAAAGAAATTAATTCCATTTTAAAAAAGTAATAAGAAACCTTGTATGGAGTCATTGAGTGAGACCTTAATGCCCCCCTAAACTACTGAAGGCAGCGATAAGGATATAAGAGAGGCTCTGGACAGTTACTTGCAATTCTCCTGAAATGGGCCAGTGGGAACAAAGTGGCCTTGTGTTTAAATTTAGTGTTTAATGTTTCCCCAAGCTTTCATAACAGATTAACATCCTCCGCCATTTTAACTGATGGACCTTTGGCAGAATCTGAGCATATCCAGCCACCACGCCCACAACTCCCTGAAGCCAGTGACAATAACTGTTCACCATTAATAATTAAAGGAGGGAAAAAGACAATTCTGGTTCTATTCCTTGAAAGTATAAATAAGTATACATGTATGACACATGTATTATTAACTTCTTTCTTAAATTGAGAAAGACTTAAGTTACTGAATAAAACCATTTGGGAACATTCAATCTTTGGAAAACAAATCCCATTGTGTTCTGCCAATACTGGAACAAATGCAATATTTAAATCACGGCAGACTTATTGCAATAAAATTCTCGTATCCAAACGTGTTTATTTAGTCATGCTTCCTAATTGCTGAGACCTTCGTACCTGGTAATACCTGGTGCATACATCATCTCTGCCAATAATACTTTGCATTTTGAAATTCCAACATTGTTGCTAACAAGCAGTGAACGCTGTTTCAACATAAGCTCAAAGGTGTGGCAAGATGTAAAACTTTACTGGGCCCAGACAGACACCTTCACAAACTTGGTGCAAGGAAATGGTGTGACTCCACTATTTGATATAATTATCGTATTCCTGATGCATTACCTGAAAACACAATGTTTCTAGCATTAGTGTCCATGATACATGCGAGTATAAAAAAGGTCAGCTGAATAGTGTCGGTGCTTATAAACCAAGTCACGAATCTCCCGTCATGCTGATCACAAATTCCACTTGAAGCAGATGACAGTATAAGGTAAGGGTGGAGGTTAGATAACCCTTAGGTTTAGGGTAAAGTTTCGGCACAACATCGTAGGCCTGTACTGTGCTGTACTGTTCTATGTTCTATGTTCTAACCAAATGCATACACTATTTAGATCTGAAGGCCAAAATATTTCATCTATTCAGGTAATGAACCACGTAAGAATTACAATTCAGAAATACTGCTTCAATCCTCATGGACCAATCACATCTTTATAGTCATTTGGTAGTCCAGAAATTGAGTATAGCTGAAAAAGACACTTCAGACAAAACTATTCACCTACCACAGTATTCAAAAAGTTATTTATACTGTTCACCAGATGGACTCCAGAGACGATGGATTTGTCTTATGAGGAGAGATTCAGCAGTTTAGACCTACACTCTCCAGAGTTTACAAGAATAAGAGAAGATCTAATTGAGTATCTAAGACACAAAAGGGGTGTGATAAAATAGATGTAGAGATGATGTTTCCACATTTTGGGACAATCTAGAACAAGAGGTCATAGTTTTAGGATAATGGGTAGCAGAGTTAAAACAGAGATGAGGAGGATCATGAATTTGTGGCACTCATTACCCCAAAGTGCAATAGGTGCTGGGACACTGAGCCAATTTAAGGAGGAGACAGCCAGATTTTTAAATGGTATTGGGTTATAGGGTTATGGCGAGCAGGCAGGAAAGTGGAGTTAAGGCTAAGATGAGATCATTCATAATCATATCAAATGTTGGAGCAGACTTGAGAAGCTGAATTGCCTTTCCTTGCTCCTAGTTCACATGTTCTTTAATAGGAAAGCGCTGATTTGTTGGCACATGGACTCTGATTGGTCAAAGTATTGCCATGGAGAATGCACCAATTACTGCCACTTTCCATTTAAACACTAAACAAGGTAATTGGATTCTGATTGCCATGAGAATAAATCACAGAATAGCTGCCACTTATTTTGTTGCATTGAAACAAGTGCAGCATTTACACATGTTCTTTCTGTCTGCATCGAACAGGGCTCTGTTCGATCCAAGATTAGTTGTTAGCATAGTTCTTCACACAATCAAGAATATGGAACAAATGTTGTGCACTTGTGAAATTATATCTAATATTGTATACAGCATTGCGACCTTTGCAAATACAGCTGTTTGGTAAGTGAATACACTTACCTATTTGCTTGTTGCAAATTGCTAAAGCAGATACGCTGTTTAATGTAATCCGCTCGTCTTTATAGCCTACATATATCTCACCAGTGCTGAAATTCACATACTTACATACATAATCATTTACACTGCTCAGTTGAAGGTCACTTTGACTTGTTGCATCATCCAGTTTGTGATGAAAATTGCTAGTGATGACTTTGCACAATAGGACCACAGAACAGTTAGTTTCATCTGTTACCCAAACCTTTGAGAGGTCTTTCCCTTCTGTGGTAGACAGGGAGCTTTTCAGAAGCAAAGGTGACATCCCTAGGTCCATTCATGACTTTGAGGAATACATAACAAGAAATGATCTGATCAGTGTCGCCAGTAACCCACAGGATGACTTCAATGCATTCTATTTCCGCAACAAGGTTGCATCATGGCCTACTCCTGCACCTACTGTCTATTGTCTATTGTCTGTCATTGACAAATGGCACAGGCACTGTTCATGTGGTTGCCTATAAATCCAAGTTTATAACACATGGAACAGGAGGAATCCCAATTTATATTCCCGGGGTGGAAATGTCAAATACTACTGTGGAGAGGGGAAAATTTTAAAAGAGATGAGCAAGAAAAGTTTTTTTTTAAAAACACAGAACATGCTGCCCGGGAAATGGTAGAAGCAGAAATGGTAGCATTGTTTAAGAGGCAATTAGACAAACGCACATGCAGGGAATAGAGGAATACTGGCTATGTGCATGCAGATGGGATTAGTTTTGAATGACAACATGGTCAACACAGAGATGATGGGCTGAACAGCCTGTTCCAGTGCTATACTGTTCTATGTTTCTGAATTATGTTTCTATTATATTGACCAGTGAAGGTAGATTTGCACTAGACAGTAGTAGAGAACACCCCGGTCAATTTCACAGCTGGAACATCAAGAAAAATGAAGCTCAAAGGTAAATTTGAGAGTTGGAGGGAGTCCTTTAAGATATGTATGCAAATTCTTACTGTTAACTATGAATTCAAATACAGAAATGTATTGGATTAATGAAAGGAGTAGGTGTTGAGGTGTCATTTCATCAAAGACATATCTCATGGAATCCAACAAAGATGTTTGCAAGAGGTGGGCCTAACAGGGATATCATGCCAACACCACCTATTTGTACGGTGTTGTTAAAACTGAACTCAGGCGCATAAGTTACTCAGTTCTTAAGTTCAATTAGATGTGAATGGATCTAAGGTCATCATGTTTGGTCCTAAACGGTTTCCAGACTGCCTCAGATTACCATGGAATGATATGGTGAGACATATCAAACGTTTGAAAAACAGATGAAGTTTTATGTAACATTGAGGCATGTCCATTTAACAGGATGCTTCTACCCAATCAGTCCATGCTTACAACCCATTTAGGATCATCAATCAGGCTTGCAGAATGGCACTTTTGCATATTACTGGAAGCCACATTATTTAAAAGACAGAGGACCTTTCTTACCCCTCCTGTTTGCAAAGAACATGCGCACACTATGCATCTATTTTCAAATAGGTAACAGCCATTCTCTAATTCATTTCTCAGGGCAATGACTCAACCAGCTTGGTAGTGAACTGTCAGTCAATATTAACTAGTGCATTCTCCATGACAAACACTTCTACCAATTAAAATCTACTTGCTAACTAATCAGCACTCTCCACTCATACAATATGAATGTCATTTTCCCTTTACTTTGATACTTCTTTCAGATCCTTTCTTTGTTGTTTCCTAGCTCATGGCATTATGAATAACTTGCCCCATCTTATAGCTTCTGTCATTGTTGTGTAAACAAATCAGACTCTGTGAATGGACTTCTGAAATCCCAGCAGCAGTGGGCAAGGCTCCACACTGTGATTCTATAAAAGTATCTCTTAGGGTAGGAGAGTCCAAAACTAGAGGGCATAGGTTTAAGGGGAGAGGTGAAAGATTTAAAAGGGACCTAAGGGGAAACTTTTTCATGCAGAGGATGGTGCACCTGTGGAACAAACTGCCAGAGAAAGTGGTGGAGGCTAGTACAATTACAACATTTCAAACGCATCTAGATGGATATATGAATAGGAAGGGTTTAGAGGGATATGGGCCAAATGCTGGCAAATAGGGCTAGATTAAGTCAGGATATCTGGTTGGCATGGACAAGTTGGACTGAAGGGTCTGCTTCCATGCTGTACATCTCTCTGACACTATGACTCTATAAGTTTTAGCCTCAGCAGGGTACTCTAATAATTTTATACAGTGTCTTTTAGAGCAAACAGTAGAGTGGATATCTCATCCATCTCTGAGAAAACCTATCCTATTTGAATAGTAATATTAATCAAGATTTATTCACTGGCGTGCCAGCCCCCTCACTGCAGACAGAAGGAAGGAGCCTTTAGTTCATTGAATCTTGGTTTGCTTCGAGAAGCCATCTTCCTGTATGAAAACTTGGTGGAGAGAAGATCTGAATTATAACAGCTAATTTTACTGCGAAGAAGTTATAACCTTGAGTGGAAGTGCATGCATGCTGATTCTGGGATTTATAAGTTATCGTTATTGCCCCGAAAGCAATAGACATTTTAGCAAACATTGATAACTTATCTATTTTGTGCTGGGAAGTCTCCACCTCATGTTTTTTTGTTTTGTTCACACAATGCTATAAAGTTTTGTCATTCACTTCACACACACAGTGGCTTCTATTGTAACCCTTAAGAGACTGGAAGCTTGCCTTATATCTAAAATGGATATCCATCTGCATTCTCAAATCATTAACACTATAGCCAGTGAATTATTCCCATTAGAAAGTTCAGTTCCATCGTATTTTCAAGGTATCCGTGAAAATATCTCAACATTTTCAGTCTCAAAATATTAAAACTGCACCATCAGTTTTGTTTTTGATAAAAGAAACTCTTTTATAAAAAGTGCTGAATTTCAAAGATTGTTTGGATCACTACAGGAACATTGCTCCAATGGTACAAGCATGTTTTAATCAAGCTGAATTTCATGGTGTAGAGGAAGGTGGAGCAGAGATGAGTCACCCACTCTTGGTCAGTACACGCTGCCTTTAATTAACACTGAAGCTGGGCTTCTAATCCCAGGGGAGGTGATGGCCTCGTGGTATTATCGCTAGATTGACAATCCAGAGACCCAGATAATGTTCTGGGGACCTGGGCTCAAATCCCGCCGTGGCAAATGGTGGAGTTTGAATTCAATATTGGAATTAACAATCTAATGATGGCCATGAATCCATTGTTGGAAAAACCCATCTGGTTCATTAATGCCCTTTTGGGAAGGAAACTGCCATCCTTACTTGGTCTGGACTACATGTGACTCCAGACCCACAGCAATGCAGTTGAGTCTGAACTGCCCTCTGGGCAATTAAGGATGGGCAATAAATGCTGCCTGGTCAGCGACACCTGTGAATGAATAAAGGAAAAAAAAAAGTAGAAATCCTGCTTTTGAAAGCTGAATGCAATCCTGTTATGCAGATGAAGGTAAGACCAGGGTCATGCTGGAACCAGCAGGCAGGTCCTAGTCAGAGGGTCGGGGTCAACAGATCAACAGCACAAGGAGAATATCTCGGGAGCAGCCTTCGATGAGGTCATGGTTGCTCAAAGAGGAATGACCCACTTCTGGCCTGGTAACAAAGCCACTAGGTTCTGGATTTTTTAATGTGGATGCTGTGAGAAAGATCTTAGCAATGCTGGGGGGGAGGTCTTAAATGGCCAGTTAAAAGCCACCTAATGGCTTGAATTGGTCCACTGGAGAATGAGATGCCCAATGCTTCCCTCTCCATGTGTCGAATATGCACGAGGGTAGGTGTAGGTGGAAAGGCAATGGAAATAGAGCTACTGCCACAGTGCCTCAATTTCAACCCCGAGCTGCCTACCATTCCATCTGTGATGATTATGGATTTTAACATATCTGGAATTAACAGGTAGAAACATCATATTGAAGCATCTAGAGAAAGCGAGGTCATAGTTTTAGGATAAGCGGTAGCAGATTTAAAACAAATGAGGAGAAATGACTTCTCTCAAAGGATGGTGAAACTGTGGAATGCACTACCCCAGGGCACAGTAGATGCGGAGACATTGAATAGATTTAAAAGGGACCTGAGGGGCAACTTTTTCACACAGAGGGCAGCTCATAGGTGGAATGAACTGCCAGAGGAAGTAGTAGATGCAGGTATAGTTAGAAGATTTAAAAGAGACTTAGGCAGGTAGATGAATATGAAAGGTTTAGAGGGATATGGGCCAAATGCAGGCAAGTGGGACAAGTTTATTTCGGCAAACTTGGTTGGCATGGTTCAGTTAGACCAAAAGGTCTGTTTCCGTGCTGTATGAGTCTATGACTCTAGAAAATAGACAGATTTTTAGTTCGTAACAGGTTGCAGGGTTATGGAGAACAGGCAGTAAAGTGGAGTTGAGGGTGACATGATATCAGTCACAATTGTATTGAATGGCAGAGCAGGCTCAAGGTGCTGAATTGCCTATTTCTGCTCCTGGTTCTTATAAAAACCTAAGAAACTTCAGTCAGTTATTTTTAATTGCAAATAATTTGCACTTGAGATATTAAATTCTCTATTTTACAGTTAGACAAGTTAACATTTAGATGAAATATTACTTATTTGAAATAAAGAATTTAAAGATCAGCTCTGGTTCAATTATTTGCCAACTGGGTCAACTGTGTAAAACATCATTGTTTAGAATAGTTGCCAAAAGGTGAAGTTCAGAAACCAAAGAAACCAAGTTTTAGGAAAACTAGAATCTCAAATGCCATTGTGGAGAATGAAGAAAATAGATGCAAAATGTTGGGGTCTCCAATGTTATGAAAAATTGCAGTGTATTAAATCCAAATAGGTTACGTTCCTAACAAACAGGAAACACAGTATGGCCTTGGTGTTGTTGCTCTGGACAGAAAGTAATATCAAAGGGAACTATTTGGATAGTGTTGAAGGCGTGGACCTTCAATTAGAAGTCTTGGATGAAATTTACAAGAAAAATGATCTGTTGAAAACCTATGAGGCAGTTTTGACTTTGAAAACAGATGGTTACTTCATGAACTTTAACAGGTTGTATAAAAGATTAACAAAATCCAAGTTGGGAATCCCTAGAGAAGAACTGAATCATTGGATAACACTAAGATATATCACTGAAGGATCCTGGCTTGATTATTATAGGGGAAGATGCTAACTAATTTTGTGTTTCCTGACATGATACAGGTCCAAGCGAAACAGTTACTTCCTGTAGCCTTAGTGGAACAAATGAAATATTCTACAGTGACATGAAGAATAGAGGTCTCAGTGATTGTCAGGTTGTGGCTTGGCTTGTATATTTGATGTTAGAATGAGATTTGTAGCACCTGCCACTTATGTGGCTATTGCAGGAAACAGAATTGGAATAGCAGTAATAGGCAAATAAATGTAAGGATTGCTCAAAGAATACTTTGAATTCTTCAGCTGTGACTCAAAGTATTATTCTTCTGGTTTAATACTCAAAGTGAAGAGGCCGGGTCTTCAAAATGACACATAACAAAAGTAAATTCTAAAAGAAGAGGACGAAAATGATATTGAATCTGAATGAACTGTGCAATTACCAAAAATCTTTAATCCCATTTTGAATGTTCAAGGAATTTTTTAACTGCAGAGCTGGATACTGCTTACACTTCCTCAGAATGATTAAGAGATTGATTAAAATGTTAATTTGTTAAATTAGTGAGAATCAGTTCAAAGAATATAAAAGTACTGTTTCCTCTGGGTTTCAATGATGGCAAATAAAATGGTCACTGCAGAGAGTTGTATTTCCATGTCAAATAGCTGAGGTAAGCCACTTCATATCTATCGATGTATTGAGGTACATATGTCATTAATTTCACCCATAGAAATATACAAATGAAACAGTGACGAAATATGATGTTTCAAAGATGAATAAAAGATTTTTATAAACTAAATATGGAGAAAATCTCTGTGAAATTAATCTTCACTTCCCTTGAAAAGCCTGGAAAAGTTCTAGATTGATGTCCCATGTAATTCTAACTAATTACAAACTGGAAATGTTCATTTCATCCAATTCCTTTCTAAAGAGTTGTAATGAATCCATATTTTTTTCATGTTTAGCTAAACGGTTTCAGGGAATGATGACTCACCATGAAAAGAAATACTCCCCCAGGAGCTGATATAAGTTTTTGTTGAGTGATTTTATAGGCATCTCAGCTACCTGCCATCCCATTCCTTACCAAGTCATGAATGGAACCAAGTTCATCTCTTCATCATTTTAAAAATCTCACCCATACTTCTATGGCTTCACACAGCTTACTGTGCACAATAAGCAGATGAAAGAATGGAAAATAGCTGGAAAAGACAGCAGCAAGGAAAAAGAATGATTAAAAAGAAACATTCTTGACCAGGAGTTCCAAATGGTGGGAGTCGAAAGGAGGCAGCCATCGAGGGTGATAAACTGTGGTGGGGTGGATGTTGGTGGTTGGTGTCCCTAACAAACCATGGGAATTATTGAGGCGGTAGGTATAAGGACTGATGACTTAATAAAGTTCCACTTAACGGCTTTTCACACATAAATCACTGTAGTGAGAGACACCACTTTCAGGAGAGCTAATGGAAAGAACATTTTTGAATAAGAATCGTCTGAAAGTATAGTGAAATCCAAAGATTGTGTCTCTTTCATTCGCAAGTTTTAGTATTTAAGCCAGAGTTCTGGATTCATTTGCATCACAATGGTGACAGCACTGATATCATGTCATGACATTGCATTGTAAAAAAGCAGAGACGATATAAGCGCAACATGATTCGAAGGAAACTAAAGAAATGGTATGAAGCCTCTGTATATGAAATCAAAACATGCTGCATTGTTGTAGCTATTATGATTTGAGTGGGTAAATAACCAATTATTACTTTGTGCCCAGTTATTACATTTGACACATTTGAATTGATCGATGCAACAATTTTAGAAAAACCTCTTGTGTTTTCTGGAAATATTAATCTGCTTTAACATTGGGAAAGTGGTTACTGGGCTCACACACCCTGCAATAATGTTCCATCTAAACTCCAAAACGTCGATGCTGAAAGCTGCTAGAGCTCCAAAGGAAATCTGGAATTGATATTCAAAATTTCTTGAATTATGCTTTGAAGCAGAAACTTAAAATCAGGTTTTCTCCACCAAATGTTCAGTTCTTATTCTGGCTTTTTCCTCCAAGCTATGCAGTTATTTCTGACCAATTTTCTCTCCTTTCCTAAAGGTGCTGACTCATACAAAAGTGTACTTTCATGGCCAGATGCAGCCCTTAAACACCTCACCCAAGTATTTATTCTTCTGGTTTCTCTTAGTGAGTGACAGTAAGTAATATTACCATTGAACAGATGGGGAGATGGCATCATTACCAAGATCAAGGCTGCCACACCTGCAGACCACACAAATGCATTGTCATAGAATCCCTACAGTGCAGAAGGAGGCCATTTGGCCCATCAAGTATGCATCAACTCCCGAAAGTGCATCACACCCAGACTTAACTCCAGTCCCCTATCTCCATCACCCTGCATTTCCCACGGGTACCCCACCTAGCCTATACATCCCTGGACACTATGGACAATTTAGCATGGCCAATCCACCTAACCTACACATCTTTGAAGCAGAAATTGATGCACTTTGGAGAGCCTTGATCTTGCATGGTTACAGGGATAATGTAAGCAGGGGTTGAGTCACGGTGGGATGCTCTTCAGAGGGTCAGTGTGGACTTGATGGGCTGAATGACCTGCTTCTAACTGTAGGGGATTCTCTTGTCCCTGTACCAGCTCATTAATTGAGCATCATTACCACAGTCCAAACTCCAGCTTTGTCCTCCCACACTTGGACATTATTTGTATCCCAGTAATCGCCCAATGCCTCAACTGAACCTGCCCCGACGCGAATTCCAGGCAATGCATTCAATACCCTAGCTACTTACTGATGGAAGAAGGTTTTCCTCACCGGTATAGTTTAAGCAATTAAAATTCTGCTGTTTTTGCTTTGTGCAGTTTCCTAACAATACAGTAACAAGTTGCCTCTCGTAATGATTTTGCTTCACTTTACATGCAGGTAATATCAAACATTTCTAGTTCGTTTTTGCCAGTTCAAGTCAGGATAACAGAGTACATATGGCATCAATCCAATGTGTCATATGTTACGTGCAGTATTGAAGCTAAAACAGTAATCTGCAATTGCACAGCTCATTTAAGATTATATGCAGTATAGCTCAGAATACCAGAAGAAAAATAAGGACATGACCTTGTAAATAAGGCTGTACGATGTACATACAGATATATACACACATAAATTGCTTCTTCAAAAGTTACACTGATCAACATATAAGTCTGAAAAACAGATTTTGGAGCAAATATTTATGAAAAGAAAGACATTTACAGAAAACGAAGACCAGAAAAATGGTGGCAGTAAACAAGGCAATAAAACTGTAATAAAGCAATAAACTTCATCATTTACTGTTACAGGTTTTAACAGGCCACCCACTCAACGAACAGTGCGTGACACATTTATAAAATATTGATAGCAATTTTTCTGACTAGTGGCGACTGTAGAACTGAATACTCAAACGATGACTGTATGGGTATTGGCTGGAGATAGTTCTTGTACTGGATCAAACAATTGCAATAAACTTCATCAAAGTGAAAACTGAAATCCAAATTTCAAGATTCCATACTAGAAAAAACCTATTTTCTTCATTCATATTTCAATTTACAATAATCATGTTCCCTGTTAAGGCAATTATTAGCACGCACTAAAAGTTCAACACCGCTTATGTATTGAACTCATCCATCGTCCATGCTTTCCAACTGCAGAACTTCACATTTCTGTGATAACAAGGTGCAGAGCTGGATGAACACAGCAGGCCAAGCAGCATCAGAGGAGCAGGAAGGCTGA
>JAHRHZ010000077.1:2700921-2711498 GCA_024137785.1 Ginglymostoma cirratum | reverse complement strand
AATCCGAGATAACAAGGTGTGGGGCTGGATGAACACAGCAGGCCAAGTAGCATCATAGGAGCAGCAAAGCTTGACGTTTCGGGCCAGCATCATTTTCTGATGAAGGGTCCAGGCCCGAAACGTCAAGCTTTCCTGCTCCTATGATGCTGCTTGGCCTGCTGTGTTCATCCAGCCCCACACCTTGTTATTTAGTTCATAATGTCTTTTAGGAAGGAAATCTGCTATCGTTACCTGATCTGGCCTTCACAACCCCAAACCCACAACACAACCACTCTCTGAAATGTCCGAGCAAGCCACCTAGTTCACAATCAATTAGCAATGGGCAAGAAATGCTGGTCCTTCCAGCAGCACCACGAGAGAACAAATAAAAGGTTGCCCATGTAGGTAGCTGCCAACCTCTGAGATAGCTGGCTAATCCCGTGCAGTGCAGTTAGAAGCAGCTTTATCCCTGGTAAAGTTCACAACTAAAAGCTTTTTAACTGACCGCCATGAGCAGCTCTTCATGAGTTAGTCGTCATAGTGAGTGCTCACCTACAAAAGTGAACAGCAGCCTGGATTTGACATCCTTTGAACAGTTTGGAGGAGGGGTCTGTAGGTGGGCAATGAGAGAGTGGGTTAGGGAGAGCAGTGCTGACCTCCCCTCTTGAAATTCAGAACCCTTCCCAAACTTGAATGAGGTACATGTGCGTGGTTTCTATACTGACAGATGATTCTAGATGCTGATTAGCTGCCAGAAATGAAATTGGGACGAAATCAAAAAGTGCTGGAGATCACAGCAGGTCAGGCAGCATCCATGGAGAGAGAGCAAGCTAACGTTTTGAGTCGAGAAGACTCTTCATCAGGACATCTTACCGTGCTGTGATTTCCAGCAATTTCTGTTTTCAAAACAGATTCCAGCATCTGCAATAATTTGCCCCAACAAAATTGGGACACCTAGCTGAATCAGTGGAAAGGAAAACTGACTACCACTATAAAAGATGGAAGCATCAGGAATATTTTGGATATTTATGTGTAATGGTTATAGATGGCTAAGCAATGCTATTTTGGAAGCCTTCTTGTATGGGTTCTCATTCCTATATAGACAAATCCAGCAGAGCTGGGAGAGGATGGAAGTGTTATTCTGAGACACTAGAAACAGTGTTGAGGTAATTTCTCTCGCATTGATACTGCTTCTTGATACACAGCATTTCCTCAGCTGCCTGTTCTAGTAAGCTACCTGTGTAAACACCGCACAGTCACAAGTTTTTCTACACAGAAGCTGAATGCTTAATTGCTAAAGTGGAGTCACATGTTTCATGTTCAGTTCTCCTGACTGGTTGACCTTAAATGTTGTGCCTAGAAAATATTGTACAGTGAAACCAGTCAACCTTACTGATAATGATCTGGTCATTCATTTTATCCTTAGCATAACTAAATCAGTAGGAAAGACAATTGATGCGATGTAAAATGGACTGTGTTTCACTATCAGGCCACTATATGCTCCACGATGAGTCACTTTCATGTCCTAAGTGATCATATGAGAGCAAGTGGTACAGCTAAATAAGCATTCATAACTCAGGATGTAGTTTTTACGATGTCACCAATTGCTAATGAATTTATTCAGACTCTGGAACTGTCTACAACTTACATAGGAAAATTAGGGGGTGGGAAAGACCAGCAGAAATTAAGGTACCTATAATTTATAAGTCAATGAACATAACAAAAAGGAGGATATTCATGAGGATTAGTTTGCAGTCAATGTATGGGCATCTACCAATTATTCTCTATTTACCAGTAATCCTCCACATTGACAAACCAATTTTCAATCCTGACACTGCAGTCTGCAGCTGCAGCATGAAACTGCAAAGTTGTCCAGTCTTATTTGTCTTGGAAGTCATTATCTGGAAGATAACGTTTTTCAATCTACTTTTTTGCTCTCCCCGTAAGTACTCACTGAAATGAGGAAGTATTGCCTTAACCACAAGCAGTTCACCTCAAGCACAAGTACTTCATATCACCTCAAGTTCTCCATGCGGCAACATGCCAGGCCAGACCCCAAGGCAAGCACAAAAGGCACATGAAACAAAACAAGAATTGCAGTGAGAGAGGTAGATGAAAGGTGTAGTGAGATTATAAACCCAGGCTGCTTTACAACATAAGGCCAAGCAACTGGAATCAACTCACTTTAAACAAGAATTCATTCAGAAGTGAAAACAACACATTTCCAAACACTTTAGGTTTCACCTTAGGTTGCTAGAAACAGCTGTCTAACATCATTCCATGGTGCTGCAGTGAGAGGTGTCTGGAAGATACTGAGGACCATGAAGAGATAACCATCTTCACCGTCCTTGATTAAAAAAGCTCTTAACGACTAAGTGAGCAACAACAAAACTGCTCTCTCGTTAAGGCTGTGACTGATGCTATTGAGGTGACAGGTAGCACGTGCTGTAGCTGACGGATGGATTCTGTGCAGTGCTTATTATTTGATAAAAGTTATAACAATTGCCACCAACAAAAGAGAAATACAAAGAATTGCACTCATTCCACTTAATACTAGGAAGGACTGTAATTTTAACTTTATTTATTTTTCTACTTGTACTAAGAACAATGGTAATGCTTTTCTTGTAACTTTTTTTTTCTCCATGTTACTGTTTGTACCTAAGTTTTGTACCTAGCCTAAGATGGTGCCATGTGTGGCGACAGTACACATGTTTCCCTGTGTTCCTGTACTCCTGTACTTGAGTATGCATGACAATAAAGCTTCAATCAAACCATGCAGGCTGCAAACAGCCACTGGAAAGTCCAGCACCGGGGGGAATAGCAGAAGAAGGAAAAAAGGAAAAACAAGCATTTATATAATTTGTTCATGGCATCAAGGCACCTTATAGCCAATGAAGTAGTTTTTATTGTGGTTGATTTTCTACATGCATCCAAGGAGGCAGATGGACCTTGATTTAATGTTTCACTCAGACAGCAGCATCTTTGATAGTGCTGCACTCTTGCAGTACTGTCCTCGAATGGCTATCTTAATTTTTGCACTCAAGCTCTGGCGTGGGATTTGAACACAGAAACTCATAACTCAAGGGCAAGAATTTTTTCTCACAGAAACCCTACATTGTGAGAACTGGCCATTCAGCCCATCGAGTCCACACTGACCTGCTGAAGAGCATCCCACCCAGATCCACTCCCCTATCCTATCCTTGTAATCTTGCATGTTGCCATGGCTAACCCACGTAGCCTGCACATCCCTGAACACTATGGGCAACTTAGCATGGCCAATCCATCTAGCCTGCACATTTTTCGATAGTGGGAGGAAACCAAAGCATCCAGAGGAAACCCACGCAGACATGGGGAAAACAAGCAAATTCTACACAGACAGTCACCCAAGGCTGGGATTGAACTTGGGTCCCTGGCACTGCGAGGCAGCAGTGTTAACCATTGAGCCATCATGCTGCCCCACCGTGAGTGGTAATAACTAAGTCACAACTGACACAAACTCTGACAAGAATCATGTATCGTATGGATCATGCAACATCCAGGACAGTAAAAGGCAAACTGGAAGGACAATAGTCTTTTTCGAGTCTAACAATTCCCATGTTCCTACGAAAGCAGTGCAGTATTGTGCCCACTGAGTGGTGCACTGTTCCCGATCATGATGGGCAAGATTGTAAGTTCTATTCTTTCTTGCCAGAATGTTGTCCATTTTTCAAAACAACCCACCAACAGCTTACATGTCTTGAGCTTCCTTAGATAACAACATTTGCAAAAATGCTTTTCAGCAGTTTTATTGAACAGGATTTGAACCAGGCCACAAATGGAAATATTAGTACAGGTGACAAAAATATTGGTCAAAGAGGTACAATTAAATTACCATTTACAAAGGGGAGGAGAATGGTATAAGAAAGGTCTGGAGTGGGAATTCCAGAGGTTGGGTTCAGACCAAGTATAGTCATCACTGCTGAAATGATTAAAACAGGGGAAGTATTTCAGGTCAGAAATGCAGGAGGGCAGAAATCCCAGGGTTGTAGAAGCTCTCTTAGATAAAGGGAGAAAAGCCACTGAGAAATTTGCAAACATGGCATGTAATTTTAAAATTTAAGGCTTTTCCTATGTAAATCGTAGAATGGGGCTTGGTATAAGTTAGGCCCTGGGAAGCAAAGTTTGGATGAGCTCCAATTTGTCTTATGAGGAGAGACTGAGTAGTTTAGGCCGACTATCTCTGGAGTGGAGATCTAATTGAGGTATGGAAGGCATTAAAGTGAATTAACAAAGTGGATGTAGAGAGGATGTTTCCTCACATGGGGCAATCTGGAACAAGAGGTCATAGCTTTAGCATAAGGGATAGCAGATTTAAAACAGAGATGAGGAGAAATTGCTTCTCTCAAAGGATTAAGAATCTATGGAATTCACTACACTGCAGTGTGGTGGACGCTGGTACGCTAAGTAAACTTAAGGAGGAGAGAGACAGATTTCTAATGAGTAATGGGTTAAAAAGGTTATGGGGATGTAGGCAGCAGAGTAGAGTTGAGTCTGAGATGTGATCAGCAATGATCATAACAAATGGCAGAGCAGGCTCAAGAGGCTTGAATTGATTACTCCTGTCCTTTGCTCTTGTGTAAGTTTCAAGGTAGATGGAAAATTGAAAGTCAGCCAGTAAAACAACAGAATAGGCGAGGTACCAAAGTCACAGCCAAGGTTTTCAAAAGCTGAGTTGTGGCAGAATTGGAATAAAGCAATGTTATGGAGGTGGGAGGAGGTGATTCTCCTGGTAGGGATGTGTGTTTGGAAGCTCATCCCAGGGCCAAATAAAGCACCCAGTCTGTCAATGGTCTGGACAGCCTCTCAATTGCCTTATTGAGGGATGGAAGCAGTGGCTCAAGGACAGAGTTTGTGGTGGAGTCTGAAGAGAATGCTTCGGCAAGAAATGTCTGCACATCCGGTACTGGGTGTCAGGAAAGTATTATGACAGATCAAAGGCGGAGGGTTCAAGACAGGTGGTGTTCATGTAAACACAGAAAATGCTGGAGAAACTTAACAAGACTGGCAGCATCCATGGAGAGAGAAACAGAGTTAACACTGACAAAAACAAAGTTGCTGGAAAAGCTCAGCAGGTCTGGCAGCATCTGTGGAGGAGTTAACGTTTCGGGTCCGGTGACCCTTCCTCAGAACTCAGAGTTAACACTGAGTCCAATGTGACTTTTTGGTGGGTTTTATACTTACCACAAGGCAAAGGAGGAGCAAATAAGAACAGACAGTGTAGAATCCCAATGGAAAACGTTATTAACGGAGGTGACAGAGAGATGTAAAATAGATGTGAATTAAAGTTGTGGAAGAGTGAAAATGGTCTACAGTAAACTAATCAAGACTAGCCCATGGATGAATATAAGAAAAATGGAAGACAGACATCATGGAATCAAACTCTGAAGTTGTAGAATTTAACATCGAGACCATAAAGCTAGGGTGTTGCTCCTCAAGTTTTCATTGTGTTTCATTGCACCATTAAAGGCAGTTCAGGTCAGCAATGTTAGTATAAGAGCAAGGTGGTTTATTGAAAAAGCATGCAACTGGAAGATCAGGGTAATTTCTACTGACAGAGCAGATATGTTCCACAAAGCAGTCACCCACCCACTTTAAAGAAGATACCCTCCTCTCTCCGGACTAAGGATACCCACACTGAGCTTGGTATTGCCAATGTAAAGAACATTACATAATGATCAGCGAATGCAGTTGACTAGATTGAAGGAAGTACAAATGTAGCACTGCTTCACCCGGAAGAATGTGTATGGGGCCCTAGACAGTGAAGAGGACGGAGGTGAATGGGCAAGTGTTGAAAACAAAGTGCCAATGGGAAGTGAAGAAATGTTCGGAATGATGGAGGAGTAGATCAAGGAGGTGGAAATGTTCCCTGTGGAATTCTGACAGGAGATGGGAGGGATAGATGTGTTTGGTAGTGGCATCCTACCGGAGATGAAGGAACTAGTAGTGGAGGATGCCCCTTCAAATGTGGAGATTAGAGGGGTGGAAAGTGGAAATGTTTGTTCAAAATGAGAAAACACAACCCTCCAAACTAACCCAGCAGCAGCTGGTATAAACCACCAAAAACCAACATCAAAACAGGAAGGGTTACTCAACCTGAAACATTAACTCTGATTTCTCTCCACAGATGCTACCAGACCCGCTCAGCTTTTCCAACAATTTCTGTTTTCGTAACTTCAAAAGGAGTTGACCATCCCTTTCAATCAAGGTGCCCTTGTTCTGCAGAATGCAGAATCATCTGTGGGAGGCTGAGAAAGGCCAGTAATTGGAATATTGAGATTAAAAAGATAGCGCTTGTGTCAAATCTAACAACTGTAGGCAAATAACACCAAATTAGGAGGCATAGTCAATCATGTGGAGGATTGCAACAAATGAATTATCAGAGAACATTAATAAACTTACAGAATGGGAAAGTTATTGGCAAATTAAGCTTAACATCAATAAGTGTGGGGGAGTACATTTTAATCAGAAGATTAGGGAGGCTTCATCAATTAGAAGCTGCAAGATGTGGTGGGACAGAGGAACTGGAGGGATCTGTGATTAAAAGCAGGCTCATTGCTAAAAATTATGCCACAGGTTAGCAAGATCATAAAGAATAAACCAAGCACTAGATTCTATTTCTAGATTGTCATTGAAAAATTGAAAAACAAGGAAGTCATACGAAACCTATATCAAATCCTGAATGGACCATACTGCGCAGTTCTGGACCCCATGTTATAAAAAGTGTGTTGAAGCACTGAAGAGGATGCAAAAAAGATTTACAGGGCAATACCAGAAAGACATAGGTACAAACATCAGGAAAGAAATGATAAACTAGAAAGCTGAGGGGCAACCTAATAGGCATCTTTAAATTATAAAAGGTTTCAATAGAGTAAATAAACACAGGATAGCTTCCTATTATGGGGAAGAACATAATTAGAAGCCATCAATATAGGAGCAGCTCATGTGAAGCTTAAACATCTGGATGAAATTGTTGAGTTGAATACCCTGCTTTTGCACCTTATGTCATAAATAATGCTACATAACCTTTGAGGTCGCAGTTTTGGTAAGTTCCACACCATATTGCCTTCTCATCAAGCCTTTGCTAAAAGCATCACCTGCAATGGTTTTAGTCTGAATTAGAGACAATGATGAAAAACTCAATCTTGAATCCAAAAGGTAATAAAGTGTCCAAGCCAAAGGTGTGGTTTGTTTCTTGAGCTTGCATTGAGTTACTCTAGAACACAGTAAAAACACAGGTCAGAATAGGGATATTTGCATGGGAGCATGGTAAAGGATGAAAATGACTCTACTTGTTTTGGTCTTAACCTTGTTTCTGAATGGCAGCTGTCATTTATTTCACCTCTGAATGTGCCTATTGTCACCTTGCTTGATATTACCAGACCTCCTTAGCATTCCCACCACCCATCATTTCACATTACCCATCCCTTGCACCATCGCAAACCCTCAATTTTGAATATTTTTTTCCAGCCTCTCCCATTTGAAGTCCTCAAACCAATCACGTTTTTAATTTTCTCGGTTATGATGGAAGGACATAACAACATTGTGTATAATATCGACACGCCTCAGAAAATGCAGCTCAATCTGTAGCCCTCTCTTTTTTAAAAATTAAACAAAAACAGTGTCCCACATTTCTGAGAGGAGATTCTGATCAGGGCTCCCTCACAAATGCAGAGCCATACTTCCATTCTGACTGTGTAGAACAGTTGAGGAAAGGCAAACCACGCTTTCTTCTCTCACCAATCAGTTGCTGAATTCCCACATTTATTGGAATAACAACCAATGATCATTGGAAAATCCAGGCCATAAACTCTGTTTCCCTCTCTCTCCACATGTCTGTTCAGTATTTCCAGTGTTTTCTCTTTTAATTTCATTACTTTACAACTGTTTCATCTATATTGCATCCTATTGGATCCAGGTAAGTCTTCAGCACTTGAAACACTAACATGATTTTTTTCAACGTTGCATACAATGTTGTATAATTACCTGTATAATTATCTCCGAATTCACATTGGATCTGAGACAGTTTAGACGAATGTGACTATCTTTCAGAGTGTGTACCAGACCATAAATCTACCAATGGCTTCTCAAACCGTACGCAAAAGCAGAAATTGCGGGAAAGGATCAGCAGGTCTGGCAGCATATGTGGGGAGAAATCAGAGTTAACATTTCAGGTCGAGTGACCCTACCTCAGAACTGGAAGGGTCCCTGGACATAAAACATTAACTCTGATTTCTCTCCACAGATGCAGCCGGACCAGCTGAGCTTTTCCTGCAATTTCTGCTTTTGTGTCTGATTTCCAGCATCTGTAGTTCTTTCTGTTTAGTTTCTCAAATCCTATTTGCTTGAAGCAGCATGTTATTTTGTTGCAGGGGAATACAATCCTGAAATCTAACAATACACTGTCGTTACACACTGTGCAATGGCTTTTTAAAGTGTGTATTATTTAATTAACATGTCGTTTGCTGCCCAGCATTTCTTGAAAACTTGAACCATAGTAATGGTCATGTAAACTTTACTCTGGTACAGATATTACAGATAATAACAGTGAACAACTTAGGCTAATGCATTTGTAATGCTCTCCACTTAGGAATTAGATACTTTTTGAACATTACGTCTAACCAAAAATATGAAAAAGATTAACAGAAAAAGATATAGCTGCGCCCTCTTCAAACTCTACGGAGGCTGCAATTTTAATGCATTTAAGCCATTCATCACATTTTGGTCATTTTGACTGAAAATTAATGCTGTTCGGGATACAGCCCCAGTGTAGTTTATAGAATTGGATTTGAAGAAGCATATTGTTTTATTTCCCTGGCTTTAGGATAGCAGTGTCGTGCTCTATACAAGCTCCACACCAACTCTTAACGACTGATTGAACTGGTATGTAATGAATATTATCAGGAAATGTTTTGTTGAATCCTCTTCTAACCAACGTATTTATATGGCTGGTCTAGCTCAATTTTTGGTTAATGGTTAAACCTCAACCTGTTGATAGTGGGCAACGCAATGATGGAAAAGCCATTGAACATCAAGGGCTGAGATGATCATAGCCGGGCACTTGCGTGGCACGGCTGTCATTGGCCACTTATCAACTGAACGTGAAAGCTGTTCAGGTCTTGCTGGGTTTGAACAATGACGGTTTTAGAATCCCTTTCACTGAGATACCTTTCCCCGCAGCCTCTCCCCTTTCCTTTTTTGCTTCTGTCCCTTTCTTCCCTTCCTGCTTTCTTTCCGAATTTCTTTCCCGCTCATCCCACACCTAAGTTCCTCTTGCTCTTTCTCTCTCGATCAGTCTCTCTCTCGAAGCTGTTGACTGGGAAGTGGGCTTACACTTTGAGGGTTATACTTGTGTCTCTTGACTCCAAGAGTTGAAGGTTGACCTTGATTACAGACTTTTGTAGCAGGAATCATTTTGAAACCTGCCATTAAAGACAGACCATAACCATCGTTATAAAGCCCCCGTGCAGACAGCAATGGCAGCAATTGCAAATTAGCATTAATACATACATGTTTTATTGTACGCCCAAGAAAAATAATCAGATAAATAGATTTCACATTGGCAATGAAATTATAAACCAATAAAAGAAACTGCGGTAAAAAACGAAAGATTTGTGAATGCTGTAAATCAGAAACAAAAACGAAGTTGCTCAAAAAGCTCGGCAGGTCTGGCAGCATCTGTGAAGGAAAAAACAGAGTTAACGTTTCGGGCCCGGTGACCCTTTCTCCGAACTGGGGTCCTGCATGTATAGTGAGGTGGGTGAGAGAGCAGGGAAATGGGTGGAGTTCCCAGAAATCCTAGGATTGAGGAGGTCCTGTGGAATGTGAACAATAAGAACTCATTATCAATCTTTGAAATTGTGTTTCCTTCCTGACAGCCAGCCAGAATGACACAGACACCACTGTCTGAGAAAGCCAACTTTAGCAGGCCCACAGCCGGAGACAGCTACAGAAAACTAGGAAAGATCAAGCTTTGAGAGAGAGTGAGTGGAATCAGAACATCACAACTCGGATGGTATCAAACACTCAGGGAAGGCTGTGGGAGGTGGGTGGGGGCAGCAAGTCATGTAGAGATGGCAGCAGGATTGGTCTAGGGGCCGGTGGAAAAATGCCTACTCCTCCTGGCCAATAGCTGGCAGCAGCTGCATCACATCCAGTGGATCCCTTCAATTCTAGGAAATGTGAACAATTAGCATTAAATTTATAATCAGGAGGCCAGCTACTCTGTCAGAGTCTGAATTAATATTATAATGTAGAGCACAGTCTCTTGAGAACAGGGCAAAAACAATGCCATGATGATAGAAGAGAATCCCAAAGTACTTACGGACATAATGAACGTTTAATTCCAAAAACGTGCTTTTAAAACAAAGGGCTCTTACAACCAAAAGCTGAGTCTAGATATAAATCCAGGAACTGCCTGGTAGGGCTCTGTTTGGATCTTTGGAACGCCGCACCTGAACAGAGTCGGGAGATCTTCAAACAGGAAGGCCAAACAAATTAGCAACAGGTTGACTGACCTCCTTCTCCATAAGAAACACACACACACACACACACACACACAC
>JAHRHZ010000077.1:2667047-2685921 GCA_024137785.1 Ginglymostoma cirratum | reverse complement strand
TCTTCGGAAAAATTTCTTTTCCGAAGAAGGGTCCAGACCCGAAATGTCAGCTTTCCTGCTCCACTGATGCTCCCTGGCCTGTTGTGTTCATCCAGCTCTACACCTTGTTATCTAGAACTGTAACAAACTGGGCAACCCAGCCCTCACTCGGAACAAATTCGACAATATTAAACATGGAAACAGGTGAGTACACAAGGGGTTGGTATCACATTTGTAAATGGTTGACTTCCTCCCATTGTGTGGAAATTATCAGAAACCCCACTGCATAAGAGCAACAAAAGGGAATTATTTTTCTCAGTAAGATTTTGTCAACTTAAAATGGTCCTTTTCTAAACTTGGAGCTAAAAGGACCACAAAACTGCATGTGTGATGGCCAGTGAATTAGGCAGCATCATGGCTTGGGCTTTAGCACAACAGAGAGACCATGCAAATGTACACAGAGTGGACACCATGATGCTATTCCTTATTGAATGTTAATTTGATGTCAGCAGTGTTAGATTGAAGCTTAACACTCCAACACTTGTTGTTTCTTAACAACAAACAGCTCAATGCATATTCTACAATAGGAAGACCTTTCTGTCTGTGTTATTGAAAGGAATCATCAACTTTCCATTAGTTACTGCTGAGTTAGAAGAAGTGTTGGGAGTTTTACACTGTTAATTAAACTTCAAGCGTGAAGAGATTAGGAAGGCAGATGCTGAAGGTTTTGGCATGGACATCAAGGATTTTGGGTGAAACATTTGTGCCTCTCTGGGGATGCTGTAACTTCCATTCCCATAGCCAAGAGCATGACAGGGAGAAATGCAGAGGAGGTAGACAGTACAGAAAAGGTGCTGGAAGATGGCAAGAAAAGAAATGGAGGAAGATCTCGACAGAAGGCCATATCTACCCAAGATCACAAGGAGCAACTCTTCTATTTTACTCTTTGTCAGTTGTTTCTGCTTTACTAAAATCAGCTACCTGTTGCAGCTTCAAGTCAGGTTTAGCTTCACAAGTATTTTCATGCAGTTGGCCACTGCTTTTAAACAGAAAAGGATGAGCTCCAAGCCATTCAAGGATGAGTGTTTCAGGTTCGTGCCAGATTCCTTCAGGCTTTGATAGTGACAGTAGGATTTTGGACAGGTTCGCCAGGGTACCAGCGTTTCATTGTGCATTACCGTCAGCCTCCTTCTATGGGCTTCCTCACCGAGTTCCATGCAGCACAACCTGTGTGCCACCATTAATGGACACGTCCTGCTTGTAAATCAGATGAGAGGAAAATGGGGGGATTAAGTACAAACACATTGTCACTGTCAATGGTTCAGCCCCTCTATTAACCTGTTGTAATGATGGAAAGTACCATCTTCCTCCATTTGGGTAGGGACAAGTGTCTGTGCCTGTTAGCATCAACTCATTGAAGGCAATCTTCAATTATGTACCATCTTATCCTACTGGAGCAAGGCATCTCAGTGAACGTGGAGCAATGTATTTGGTCACATGGCTGTCATAGATGAATAGCTGGCAGTGTTTGCATGATGTAGGTGTAAGGCTTGCAGCTCTGTGTGTGAGAGGCTGCGGTGAAGCTATGAACATGAGGCATGACCATGATTAGAGATTGTTGGCAGGTTAACAGAGGGAAAATGACGAGTTGCACCACGCTCAAGGCTAGTGGTTCAGTTATAAGATTATGGTATTTGAAAAGTAATTTACCTCATGGGGGTCATTACAGTTCTTGCAGTACTGCTTCTTAGTTCTGGGGCTAAAATGATTGCATGGAGTGCAATAGCTATCATCTACAAATAGTATGTTTGTGGTAGTACAGAACTTGAGTATTGCTGACCAAACAACATGTTTTGTCGAAGTGTTTCATCCTGCAATCACTAGGACAATTGGCAACAACTACCAAAATAAAGGGGAACCACCATTTATACCACATGACTCACTCTTTTAATGAGGGCATTACTGGCTGGGCCAGTATTCATTGTCCACTCTAATTGTCTAGAGGGCAGTTAAGAGTCAACCACATCCTGTGGGTCTGGAGTCACGTGTCAGCCAGACCAGGTAAGGACGACAGATCTCCTTCCCTAAAGGACATTACTGAACCAGATGGGCTTTTCCCTGACAATCGTTTCATGGTTATCAATGGGCCCTTAAATCCATATTCTTTATTGAAAGGTATGGCGGGAATTTGAACCTGTGTCCCTGGAGTTTCTGGATTAACAATCCAGTGACAATACCACCAGGCCATTGCCTCCCCAATGAGAGCGATAATTGGTTGGCAACAAAACAAATAACAACCGTTCTCATGGATCATTTCTCCGAACAAGAAGAAATATGAACAGGAGTAGGATGTTTGGCCCCTCAAGCCCGCACAGCCATTCAATCAGATCAAGGCGAATCCAACAAGCCCCAGATCCACTTCCCTGCCTTTTCCCCATAACCTTTGAATCCCCAACAGATCAAGCATCTATTTACCACAGCCTTAAATATACACACGGACTCTGTGGCAAGGAGTTCCAAACACTTGCAAACTTCTGAGAAAAGAGATTCCTCTTCATCTCAGTCTTAAATTGGCACCCCTTTACTCTGACACTGTGCCCTCTGGCCTTAGGCTCTCCCATGAGGGGAAACATCCTCTCAGCGATGCCTTCATCAACAATCAACCTGAGTGACTTAAGATGAAAACATTTGCTAGTTATCAACAACTGGTGCAGCGACATTTCCGCCAGTGTTCACTTACCGACCAATCAGTACTTTTCAAAGAACAAAGAAAACTTACAGCCCAGGAACAGGCCCTTCGGCCCTCCAAGCCTGTGCCGATCCAAATCCACTGTCTAAACCTATCGTCCAATTCCTAAGGATCTGTATCCCTCTGCTCCCCACCTACTCGTGCATCTGTCCAGACGCACCTTAAATGAATCTACCGTGCCTGCCTCTACTACCTCTGCTGGCAACGCGTTCCAGGCACCTACCACCCTCTGTGTAAAGTACTTTCCGCGTGTATCCCCCTTAAACTTTTCTCCTCTCACCTTGAACGCGTGACCCCTTGTTATTGAATCCCTCACCCTGGGAAAAAGCTTATCTCTATCAACCCTGTCTATACCCTCCATGATTTTGAAGACCTCAATCAGGTCCCCCCTCAATCTCCTTTTTTCTAATGAAAACAATATTAACCTACTCAACCTCTCTTCATAGCTTCTTTTCCCTCTTACAGTATAAGTATTATCTTTACACTCTCTCATTGGCTTCTCAGTCTATCTCCAGGTTCTCCGGGAGAGAGGCTATTTTGTGCTACCAGTCAGTTTTCCATCTGCTCATAGCATCTTTCCCAGCCATTTGCAGTATTAATTCCGGCCAGAATGCACTTACACATGAAGAGGCATGGGTTCAATTTCAGTTTTTAAGCTAGTTTAAATAATTTGAGCTTTACATTAATTTGGGTCCTTCCTGAGGCATGCGGCAATGCAACATGCTTAGTGGGAAGTATCTAATTTAGTTTCACCTAAATTAGCAGGCAGCAAAGTTTGTGGCTGCCTGCATTAAAAGCAACAGATATGGGTTAGTTACACTTCACAATCCCTGCACCAATTTTTGGCACCTAGAAAATTGTGCTCCCTTCATCTTTCAATTACATGATCCTTTTAATTGACTGCAAATAGATTTCCCTCTAACAAACTGCCAGAAACATGATGCTGTGATCTCCCCATGATATTCCTTTTCTGCTTCTTGTCACAGCTTTACAGTCAATCTTAAACAGCCTTTATCTGCTAAATATTGAGAAGATTCTGCGACCACCGTTCTCATTCAGAAAGATTTGCTGAACCTTCGTCTAATAATTGAAATGTCAAAAAAGAAACTAGTTTTCCACCCAATTTTAGTGGGTTTGTACCTTGATGGTGAACAAGCAATAATGAGGAGCCATTTTTAAAAGAAGGTTCAGCTTTTCAGTCATATTGTTCACTGGTCCTGTATTATTGTACTTGTGGTTGTACTAGTCATTGCTTATCTTGTAAAGTTTAACATTTCCCACAAATCACTTGTTTTTATCCTTACATTAAAGCTTAAGCGTGTCTTTTTACCTTTTCCAACAGGCACTGTGCATTCTGCCAATGGGAACTGAAAATCCCTGACCACCTTGGACAAGTTTCCTCTAAATAAGTCTCCTGATTATCTCTTTAATTTTCTGATATTTGCAGTTTCTGCATCTACTAATGAAATACTGGACTTCAATGGCTGATAACTAGGTCAAAAAGGTAAGCTTGTGGATAAACAGCTGTTGAGGCTATGGAGGCAAGAGAGTTTGATTGACTGCCCAGTGTGCACCAACCAAGCAACAGTTTCCACTTAAAGACATTGACTGCTAATTCCATGACCTTTTAAGTCCTGCTCAAACTGACTAAAGAATAGGGCATTATCAACCTATCTCCATGAAGCACATCAATTTAGTTTCTGTCTTGTTGTCTCGTCATATATCACATCTTGGGTGGAGGGGAATACATTTTGAAGCATTGCTGTTGAACTTAAAGCGAACTCACACTGTTAACAGTGAGGTTATTATATTAGTCATCAGTTGTAATGCTTCTGGATTGTCGTCTTTCTTCATCCTGCAAATTTCGGCAACAATTTACCACTTGCGTATCAAGTTTAACTTATGGGATGTTTTGACAGTAGTGACATTCCAGTGAACTATGGGCTTGGAAGCTTTCCTTGATTCCTTACTTCTCCAGATTGTCACTATAAATTTACCTTTCATTTGTCAGGAGATTTACACAAGAAAATGCAAATATTAACCAAATCAAGGTCAGCTTTTATAGGTTTCCAATATCTTTACATTTTGCACAGATTCAATTACTTCTCAGCAATGAACTAACAATCACATGATGAGAACTGTATCACACTGATCACTTATTCTCAAACTTACATGTACGTAGAAACATTGAACACAAGCAAAAGCTTCGGTTCAAAGAGCCAACTTCATCGAACTTCACAATTTGATCTCATTTCAGCCACAGATGTTGACATTCTTAATGTGACTTCTGCATACAACTGTATTGTAAAATAACTTAATTTGTTTAAGGAAATGTTGAAAAGCAATGATGTAGTTAAGTTGTTGAAAAAAAATACATATTTTGCTGAAACTTTAGGTCTTCCACAATCACAACCATCTTCCTTTGTCGCAGGAATGGCTCTAAGCAGTGGAGATCCCCGCACCCTCACCTATTTCCACTGATCTCTGGTTTGGGGCAGCACGGTGGCTCAGTGGTTAGCACTACTGCTCAAAGTGCCAGGGACCTAGGTTCAATCCCGGCCTCAAACGACTGTCTATGTGGAGTTTGCACGTTCTCCCTGTGTCTGTGTGGGTTTGCTCCGATTTCCTCCCACAGTCCAAAGATTTGTGGGTTAGATGGACTGGCTGTGCTAAATAGTGTTCATGGACATGCAGGCTAGGTGGATTAGCCATGGGAAATGCAGGCATACTGTGGATTTAAAGGCCTGCCTACACATTTTGGCAGTCTATGGTTCCTTTGCTAAACTTCCTTGATGTCACACTCAATTTGCCTTGCTCAATTTTCTCGAGCAATCCCTGCTTCAGTCTTTTCATACGCTTGTAAGATGCCAGTCACATGGGTCACATAATCCCCTGCTGAAGTAAGTGATACATGAACATTCGAAACTCAGCCAAACATTCGGAACAGGTTCTACTGCCAACATTTTAAAACAATGGAACTTAGTGAAGCTGTAATAACAGGTGTTTGTTTTTTATTCTGTATTTCACAGCAAATGGTCTTTCAAAACCTTTCTAGAAGCAGGTGGTTGCAATTTCTTTTCAGTTAATAACGAGGGCTATGGCTTATCCATGGCTCACAACTCCTCTGTGGCGCTGAGAGCCAAGTCTCATATAGACTGGCCTGATTCCATTACAATTATAGGGTTGAGGATGGAAAAGCCATCAAAGACAGGCATGCTTCATGAAGGATGCCCATGAGGATCCTTATTCTGGGTGTCCTTGGAGAGGGGCCACACAGTGTTCACCAATATTACTTTCGATGCTTTTAGAAGGATAGGCAAGGGTGGAGTATCTTATGATTTGATTTAGCCTCCTCTCTCTCTCCATACTTCTCCCTCACCTACTTGCTGGGCATTGTACATTTCATGGAAGCATGGGTGATGTAACCGGTGGCAGATAACGGATGAAAAGTACTATAGATGATTTCATGGTGGGGATAAAGCTCTTTGGTTTTGTGTGATAACACTTCTGGATACAAGAAAGAAAACAGAGTGAAAGAAAAGTACCCTTATTCTGTGCCAGCAATTATGCAAGAAATGGGAACGAGGTGAGAACCCCGAAAGGACTTCCATCTGCCATTTATCAGGGCCCTCCAGAGGTGATCCAATTTGGCAGAAATATGGACGAAAATCTATTTAGGCTGATATGGAGCGCAGTACTGAACACACTAGAAGTAGTTAGCTCATCATTCATATCTTTGCTATTTGTGAGACCTTACTGTACACCAATGAACTGCTGAATTCTGTTACAAATTAATGAATAATTGAAGGACCCGATATGATGCTATGTAAAGGCTCCTTCACAGGCACCAAAGGAAGCTTCCACTGACTCTTCAAACAAGCAGCATTACCTAGTGCCAATCTCTTGCTTTTCCCCATACCCTTGCACACTATTCCTATCCAAATAATCATCTTTATTAATACTTTCTTCAATGCCTCAATTGAACCAGCCTCCACCACATTTCCAGGCAGTACATTCCATACCGTAACTACTTGCTGAGTGGAAAGGTTCATTTTTTCTCACAGCATCCTTGCTTTGTTTACACATCACTTTCAATCAATGCCTTCACATTCTTGTTCCTTTTTTAGTCAGGAACAGTTTCTCCCCATCTACTCTAGCCAGCCCGTACATGGTATTGACCAATTTTAAACAATGTGTCATTATGGTGAAGCCAACGCCCTACCTTTGCACTGTAAAAGTGTCTTTTTCAAACATCGGTATTGAACAAAATTCTTGGCATCATATTCTATAAGTTACATCGGTATGTTTCAATAGAGCAAATATGTCAATTTCAGAGATACTATTTTATAAAATAAGTCAAAATTTCACAACCTGCTCCAAAAGCAAACATCATTTCCACATAGATCTTTGTACTCATTCGCGGAGTTTACTCTATGCAATTTTCCTCTCTTCGTGGAGCCTGGAATACTTGTCGAATGTATCCACTCAAGATACTTGTTTCTCATTGTCTTCCTCATTTCTATGTTTTGTATTTCCGTAAATGATCCACTTATTGTCTATCTGCATATTACAGTGTTTTCCTTCTATGGCAAGCAATCTGAATGGACATTGGAAAAAAAACAGAAAGTATTTTCAATTTGCAACTAGCTAATTAAACTTCTGAAAAAAGTTCCAGTTTTGGTAATGCTGAGGTATGCAAAGGTATTAAGGATATTGGCCAAAGGCAGGTACGTGGAGTTAGGCCACAGATCAACCATGACCTCATTAAATGTTGGAACAGTTTCAGCAGGCTGAATGACCTACTCTTCTTCCTATATTGTGGAGAGCAGGTGGAAAAATGGAGCTGAAGCCCAAGAGCAGCCATGATCTTATTGAAAGATAGTGCAGGTTCAAAGGTCATACATCCTATTTTATTATCCTACTAATCAACCTGAAATCAGGCAGTACACCAGGGGCCAAACAGGAAATGGGGCAGAGAAATCTGCACTGGATTACAAAATCTGAAACCAGCACTAATTCCTTCCACACAAATAAGAAATTAGGTGCCTCACTCATAACTACCTTGTCACAATTAGATGACAGACAGGGCATGGATTAAGATAAATTTGCCAATTTTCCTGCAATCTTGCTTAAAGTACGATCAGTCTCATTTACCATCCCAAGAATACATGATAGGAGATCAACATGAAAGTGAGATCCGAATAACAGCCATCACACCCTCTTGCCTGTCCAAAATCCAGGTGTAAGTCATTGAAGCATTTTCTTATATTTTAAAAAGTCTTTAGGGCACTTTCAAAGGTTTGTACACTGCCTCACATTTATCCTGGTGCTACAGCAAGTGAACAAAGCTGCAATAATTTACTTTGTTTCCTCTCTGACACTGTGGCACCCAGTGGAGGCAAGTTCTGCATTATTAACACCTGAAATCCAGGAATTGAGGTCAAAGCAGAGTAGGAACAAAAACAAAGTTGCTGGAAAAGCTCTGCAGATCTGGCAGCATCTGTGAAGGAACAAACAGAGTTAATGTTTCGGGTCCGGCGACCCTTCCTCAGAACGGGTCACCGGACCCGAAACGTTAACTCTGTTTTTCCCTTCAGAGGTGCTGCCAGACCTGCTGAGCTCTTCCAGCAACTTTGTTTTTGTTCCTGATTTACAGCATCCTCAGTTCTTTCAGTTTTTGTTTCAAAGTAGAGTAGGACCAGCAAGCAAGCAGAAGTCTAATCCCTGTCAATTTAAGTGTGAAACTCAGTAGGAAGATAGACAGAGTGATGACCATTATTGAATCCTCCACTATCAACATCTTGAGATTATCCCTTGACCAAAAACTAAACTAGGCCAGCCATAGAAATACTGTGGTGACAAAACAGCAGGTCAGAGGCTAGGAATTCTGTGACAAGTAACTATAGAACATAGAACATAGAACATTACAGCGCAGTACAGGCCCTTCGGCCCTCGATGTTGCACCGACCTGTGAAACCAATCTGAAGCCCATCTAACCTACACTATTCCATTATCATCCATATGTTTATCCAACGACCATTTAAATGCCCTTGAAGTTGGCGAGTCTACAACTGCTGCAGGCAAGGCATTCCATGCCCTTACTACTCTCTGAGTAAAGAATCTACCTCTGACATCTGTCCTATATCTATCACCCCTCAATTTAAAGCTATGTCCCCTCGTGCTAGCCGTCACCATCCGAGGAAAAAGGCTCTCACTGTCCACCCTATCTAATCCTCTGATCATCTTGTATGTCTCTATTAAGTCACCTCTTAACCTTCTTCTCTCTAAAGAAAACAGCCTCAAGTCCCTCAGCCTTTCCTCATAAGACCTTTGTTCACTCACCTCCTGTTTTCCAGGAAACAAAAATTGCTGGTATTTCAAACGGTCAGGCAGCATCCATGGACAGAAAGTAATTAATGTTTTCAATCTAGATGATTCTTCATCAGAGTCATCATCAGATTCTTCATCCAGACTCTTCATCAGAGCTGAGCTGGGTGAAGAGTCAGCCAGACTTGAAATGTTAGCTTGCTTTCTCTCCATGGATGCTGCCTGGCCAGCTGCAATCTCCAGCAATTTTTGTTTTCAGCACAAATTCCAGCATCTTTTTTATTCCTTTATTCATTCACAGGAAGAGGGCATCACCTGCCAGGCAGCAATTATTGCCCAGAGGGCAGTTAAGAGTCAACCACATTGCTGTGGGTCTGGAGTCACATGTAGGCCAGATGAGGTAAGGGCGGCAGTTTCCTTCCCTCAAGGACATGAGTGAACCAGCTGGGATTTTCCTGACAATTGATGATGGAGTCATTGTCATCATTAGACTCTTTAATTCCAGATCTTTATTGAATTCAAATTCCACCATCTGCCCAGAACATCATCTGAGACTCTGGGTTAACAATCCAGCTCTAATACCATTAGGCCATCACCTCCCCGCAGTGATTTGCTCCTACGTCCTGTCTACCTAGTGCTTGTTCTACATCTACAAAGCGTAAGCCTGTGGTGTGATAGAATAATCTCTCTGGCCTGGATGAGTGCAAAAACAATAATCAAGAAGCTTGATACCATCCTGAACAAAGCAGCACCCGGACTGGCAGCCCATCTACGATTTTCAACATTCACTCCCTTCACAAATAACGCACAATGGCAGCAATGTGTACTATCTACAAGATGCACAGCAGTCACTCACCAAGGCTCCTTCCACAGCACCCACCAAAACCACAACCTCTATTACCTAGAAGGACAAGAGCAGTGGATGCATGGGAACATCAACTTCAAGGTGCACACCATATACACTTGGAAATACATCACTGAAGCTCCCTCAGCAACAGTCACTGTAGGTGTTCCAAACACCTTAAGGATTGCAGAATAAGAACTGAAAGAACTGCAGTTGCTGGAAATCAGAAACGAAAACAGAAATTGCTGGAAAAACTCAGCCGGTCTGGCAGCATCTTTGGAAAGCAATCGGAGTTAACAGTTTAGGTCCAGTGACTCTTCTCCAGAATTCATTGACTGCACTCCATGCTCTCAATTTAAAAATAAACAAAGGAAAAAAATTCAGCAGAACAGTTCTGAGGAAGAGCAACTGGATCTGAAACGTTAAACTCTGATTTCTCTCCACAGATGCTGCCAGACCTGCTGAGCTTTTCCAGCAACTTCTTTTTTTGTACCTCGAGAATAGCAGCAGTATAAGGCAACAACTGACCACCACCTTCTCCAGAGCTATTAGGGATGGGAAATAAATGGTGGTCTAGTCAGCATGAACGAATAAAGAAATTATTCTGCTTACGCTTCTTTTTGGCAAAGCTCTTAAATGCAGCTTTGCCAGTGTACAGAACAAAATTGACATCAATTTTAACGGATGGGTTATTGTTTCCTGTTGCAGTATGACCGTCTGCAGTTAGAGCCTAAAACATTATTTAAAAAGGAAATAGATCTATTTTGACAACTGATTAGAGCAGTGTAGTGATGAAGCCAATGAGTCCTGAACATATCTTTTTAAAACATTCATGGCCCAACCAGATTTGATTTTCCATGTTGTGAGAGGGATTGATATACTGCAAACAAGTTAATAGCTGGTGAACAATGCAAGGGTTCGACTGAATTTTCAAAGGATGCTCTCTGTTTCATGGCTGTCTATTCAAGAACCAAATCATGCATTCCACACTGGGGCCAGTGACCACTGCTGGCAGTATGTGAACTTGTGGGTGACATTAATCCACTCTGTTATTTGGAAATTTGGTATAAAAATACACTAGTCAAGCAACTCATTACTACTTATCCTCACAGAGATCTCATTTGTCTTTCAGTAGTTGGAGATGTACTAATTCAGGGCCTTGAACCTTTACCAGTTCTGAGGTCATCACAACAATAACCACACTCCTATTCATTCTGTCGTGTGTGTGCTGGCCCAGTCCAGAGGCTCAGATTAATCAGGCAGTGTGTTCCATAGTCTCCAGCTGCATAACTCAGGTGATGATCCCTAATTATTTAAGTTTCCCGAATCTACCTGCCTTTTAGGGATTTTATTGATACTTTAGAAACCCTCCCAAAGAAAATAAGAACTGCAGGAAATAGAACATGATCATTCACAACCCTCTGCAATACAAAATTCCAGATTTTCACAATTCTCTGCATGAAGAAGTTTCTCATCTCAGTTTCACGTGATCAACCCCCTGCCCTGAGGCAATTCCCTTGCTTTCTGGAACTTCAGGTCAAGGAAACAATGAACCATGTTTGCAATCGAGGTTAGAGTCTGAATTAGAGACAAGCACACTAACAATTTGTCACGACCAGCTGCTATGCCAATGTGTGGCTCCAATCCCAATGTCAAGCCATGGGCTGTGTTTGGCCAAGACTTCCTGTCCAATGAAAAAGGAAGTGGTAGGTAACAATTAACTTCAAAGTTGGGTAATTAAGAAAACTTGTTAAAGTCACATTTTCCTCAACCTCTCCTCTGAGACCAATGCTGTCATCACAGGAATCAATACTACTAAACATTTCCAGTATTGCTCCAAAAACATGGATATCTTTACTTAAAAATGAAGACCAAAACTACGTGCAATACTTCAGCTACAGTCTCACCAAAAACCTGTACAATTGCAGCAAGATTGTCCTATTTGTGTACTCCAATCTTCTTGAAATGAAGGACGACATTTGTCTTCCCAATTTCATTGTCACACTCGCACATTAACTTACTGTGATCTTTGTTCTCAGGGGTTTGAGTTTCTTTATAGATCAACACTAAATGGGTTCTCACCATTTTAAATATTTTGTTTTTCTACCCTTCATAGCAAAGTAAATAGCCTCATATTTCCCCACAGTATTCTCTATCTTTCAGCATTCTGTTCATTCTCTTAAACTGCAGCAGTTTTGTGTCTTCCTCGCAGTTTACTGTCCTACATAACTTTGTATTATCAGAAAATTTTTCCATTATTCTTGGTATCACTATTTCACTCATTAAAAACATTGCAAATAGCTAAGGCTCCAAATTTTCATGCTAACTTGAAAGTGTCCTGTCTACTGCTACAAAACCAGAAATTGCTGGAAAAACTCAGCAGGTCTGGCAGCATGTGGAGTGAAAGTAGAGTTAACATTTCGGGTCCAGTGACCCTTCTTCAGAACTGGCAGTCTCCAGGACTTTGTTGCTACTCTGTGCTGTGTATCTGTCACAGCCACAGTCATCGAGTCATACAGCAAGGTCCAACCAGACCATGCTGACCATAATCCCAAACTAGATTATCCCACCTGCCTGCGCTTGGTCCCTTTCCCTCCAAACATTTCTTATTCATGTACTTATCCATGCTAATGTTATCTCCAAGCCCGTGAGCCCTAATTTTGTATAATTACCTTTGTCGTGGCATCTCATTGAATGCATTT
The DNA here is from genome assembly GCA_024137785.1 of Ginglymostoma cirratum. Classification (NCBI taxonomy): domain Eukaryota; kingdom Metazoa; phylum Chordata; class Chondrichthyes; order Orectolobiformes; family Ginglymostomatidae; genus Ginglymostoma; species Ginglymostoma cirratum. The sequence goes on along the minus strand of JAHRHZ010000077.1, from coordinate 2,673,320 downwards.
TTTTGGAAAACCAGAGATGCCACATCCACTAGTTTGTTATCTTGTTATAGTATATATCTTGTATAGTATATATCACTAGTATATATCTTGTTAACTGAACCCTTAAAAACTATTAGCACATTTGGCAGACATAATTTCCTTTTCGTATAGACATGACTTATAACTAAAATGCCTCATTAACACTGCCTTCATAACAGATATGTTGAAGATACTAGACTGCCTATGCAAGTTGCCAACTGTTATCAAGCCCTTCATTTGGATCTGAGGAAATAAAACAAGAGTCCTTTGATAAATTCACATTGGGTTGTGATTTGAGAAGCTTTAACAAGTCACTTAGGAACTAGCTATCTCAGAGGGAGAACAGTGTAAAAGATACTGCACACCAATACTATTGTTGCTTTAGCTAGATTTGAACCAGGACCTTTACGTTAAAGTTCCTGCTTGACAAGGAGTGCCATGCTGTTAAATTGATATTTGTCAACTTGGAGGGATCAAGTATAAGCTGTCCTTGATTCTATACTTGGCACCAGTCATCCTGGGCAATATCTCAATACAAATCAGCACCAAAATTTCAAATATACACTTGTGCTAACGAATTCCTGTCACTGAAGGACGTAAAAGGACTCAGCTTTCTGCAACACTGGTGACTCCCCACTGTTTACTGAAGTAACTGTTACTGGCTAGATTTTCCTGCTTTACTCTGCTTATATACCTACCCTGTTATGAATAACATGAGAATCAAATGCAATGCATCATTCTTTATGCTTATAGTCTGTTAATCTAATGCAAATTTGGCAAGTTAAGGTATTACAACCATGCAAGAGACATTCCAGGAGTGATAATGTCACCAAGTGTTAATGAATTATTTCTCACAACATTTAGTCTTTGGTACTAACATGCTGATCCAAAAATGGAAACATTTAGTTTCTTTTTGATAACATTCCAAGTCAAAGCCAGAATTTGTACCATGCAGCTACTGCCACATTGCTGCTGAGTGTATTATTTAATTAAAATACTGTTTAATCTTTTCTATGCAAATAATCTTGCCTGTTTCATTTGTTTTCGATGTGGCTGCCTGGGTCACTCACAACACTCAGCACAGCACAGCAATTGTATGAGTGTATTGTTGAAAAGGCAGTTTAGAATATTTTGTAGCACATCACCCAGTGTTAACAGTCTCCTAGGAAATCTGTAGAAATACAAATCTAGGGTGTGCCAATGAGGGGTTAGTCGACATATCTGACTAATCTGACTTACTCCCACTGAAAGGCGGCAAACATTTAACTATGTGAGGTCAAATAGAAACATTTGGCTGTAGTGAAGGTGGGGGAAGGGGGCTTTGAAAGACTGGCATAAATCCCGAAACTTTACACAATGCAGGGGTCGGGGGATCCAGCTATGACATCATGCCATCCTTTTTTCATAGGAATGGCTAACTTGTACATTACCAGAGTCTATCAAAGGTAACCTTCATCCTTATGGAGCATGGAAACATTGCAATGAAGACGAATGTGCTATCTTGGCATTTTTGCATTATTTAACATTTATCAGAATTTTGGTTCCCAAAACAAATTCTGCATATGTCACAAAATGACCAACATCAACCGCTTATGAGTTGCTAGAATCGGAAAGTACTTGTAAAACAACGTCCGAAATAAACCAGTTATGATGGTTTTATACCAGTTATTGTTAAATGTTTTATACACAGTCTGACACTTTCTTCTGTACATGTACAATGAGAAATGGATAACTTCATCTATTAAATAGATCTTTCGCTTTGACCACGCTTATTACTACTGCACGTCATACGTTAGCAACAAAACTGAGACGATTTGCCATTTGTACGATTTGTTTTCGGTCGTAACTGTACAGAACCTAGTTTGATACGAGAAAGCAAGTGGTCGCCCTGACGTGCAGAAGGCGCGTTGCATTTGGAAAATTTTGAAAAGTCGCTTTCGTTTGGAGAAGCATTTTGAAAATGCCCATATCTCTTCCACGTTGTCACCTTTGCCGCAATTAATGTAAAACACTGGTGCAGTCCACCAGAACTTTTTTTAAAAAATTGATACCGCACCGAGTAAATATGCGCTTTGGGTTACTTCAGAGACAGATGGGAATCAATGAACGAGGTCTCCTGGCATAGTCAGAAACTCTAAGACAACGGAAATTTGGCTCATTATTTACATAAATGTTTGAACTGGGTGAGTAAATATGGGTTTGCCTTACTGTAAATTGTTGCACAGTTTTCTCACCTCTTCCCCGTATCACGTTCAGAATTTACCATAAAGTAACTGAGAGATTAAATCGAACACTGAAGAGATCCCACCATAGTTAATCAGGGTAACAACTTTATTTACAAAAGCGACATTTAATTTGAACAACGCCTAATTCACATCGCAAAACAACACATTTCTGAAGCGAGAGCGCAAAGAATCCGTACCCTGGTAACGAAATCCCAGCTCGTTGCTTGATATAAATGCCATTTCATTACAGCTGACAACCTCGGGTCATGTTTACTAACAATCCGTATCATGTAGCCAGTTTGCGTCCGACCAATCTGATGGATTTCCCCCCCAGCAAACCTCAAATCAAAACTCCTCACACATACTGAAAATGATTTTTTTTTAAGGTCATCAAGGGGCGACTAAAGAAAAGAACTAGAAAAAGATATTTCTTAAGAAAAACGCACCACCACCCCCCCACACACACACCCCAGTACTTGCAAGAATTCTCAAAATTCAGAAGTAATAAACTGGGACACAAAAGAACAGTTCGAAGTACAAGAAGTTTGGGGGGGGGGGGGGAAGTTGCCATCACGTGTGCTAGCTGTTGTTTAGCTATCTTACACCATAAGGTACAGGGAGGGGGGAAGGACTGATGGATAAAATAGCTTGCTGATCCTTACCTTTTCTTTAAGCCGCAGCCCCTCTGCTTGTTGTCATCGCCCCCGGGCCACGCAAGGATACACCCAGCTTACTTCCCCAACCCTCAGCTCAGCTCCAAGCCAGCAGCAAGGTGCGCCCTTCCCATCTGCTCAGTGTAGTTCAGTCCCAGGCGCCGGGGCCCTGCTAACCTGTCACTGCCTCGATCCTTGAATCAACTCCAAAGTGGGTGGAGATGTTAAACAGTAACTAACGTCAAAGGCACTTGCCTGGCTCCACACCACTTTCACCTAGTGACCACTTAGCCCTTCCCTGTTCCCTCTCAATCAGCCTCGACTTGATTTATTTCTTACTAACTTCTGGAGGCGGGGGGGTGGGTGGGTTGAAGGTGTTTTGTGCAGGTTGAGAGAGTTCCTGCTCTCGCCGAGGACGCTGCAGCTAACCTCTTTACACGGCTCTTAAAAGCGTTCAGTGTCTCCGTTGCAACATTTCGCAACACGATCAATCACCCGTTTTCCCTGACAAGTAGAAACCCAGTGAACAAAACAGAAAACGTTCTTACCTTTTTCTCAGGCTCCACCCCATTCCCGAGGTCATCTGGATTTTTTTCTCTCTAGTGCTGCATATCAGTCTGGTGCAAGGGGACTCGTACTCTGGTTGTGCGGGAGTTACAGTGGGAAGTACATTCTTACTTACATCGCTACAGTGTGCTGTTACTCCGAAAGAGGTTACAAGCCTTTGTTTTCCTACTTATGGAAAAAAAGTTCGCTGGGTATTTTTTAAAGAGTTTACTGGATTTTTGAAGATTATTTCTTCTACAATTTTACACTCAAGAATTTTGGCTTTTTGTTAAAATGCACGGTGTGCGTCGACACTGTCCTCAGTCTTGCCTGTTTCTGTCCAGATATATAGGGGTTAAATGTTGCAGCACAATGAGGGTAACAGACCTTAAATTCTGCAAGACAATGTTGCTTTGCCATACGGGTGAAACGTAACTTTTTTTCCCATCAAATGTTACAAATCCAGGCTAAACGGTCCTCCAATATCGAAGAAAGCCAGTTCTATCACAAATTCTGCCACCTGTCTTTAAATCATGTGTTCCAGTCTTGGTTACAAGAGGCCAATGTATCATTTTGTGGTTGGAAATGGACAAGCTTAGTACTTGTGTGCCACAAATGCTGCTTATCATTTGCCAGCCCAGGTCTGAATATTGTCTAGTGTGCAGCCACCAGTGATTCAATATTGATAGAGTTGTAAACGAACAGGACAGCCATAGAACTGTCAGAGACAATATGATGGAGGAAGTATCAATGATGACACACTTGATTGCTTTGAGAACATTTGCCTGATGAATTCCAGAGGGGATAATGATTGGTCTTCAATAACCATTATCATTTTCCTTTATATCGGGTATACCTCCAGACTCTGAGCTTAATTTTAGAGAATTCTTTGATTGAATGCTATCTCGATGACATGACCAGCAACTCTCAGTTCTCCTGATATTTGCAGCCCTTTCAAGATTCAGATTGTGATGAAATCTGGAACTCAGTTGTTCTGGTAGAACCACACATTTAACATCACCAAATAGTTTATTGATAATAGATGCCATTGTCAGTGGCTCTGTTTGCCACTCTACTGATGACTGAGAATGGAATCAACAGTGTGTGGGAATTTACTTGGTTGGCTTTGTCACACTTTGTTGGATAGTACATATTTGAACAATTTTATACCTTACTGACCAGATGTTATTGTCAAAACTTTAATGGATTGGTTTGTCAAGAAAGGATTGCTAGCTCAGGTGCATAGATCCTCTGGATGACAATGGTAGGTCATCAAGGTCTGTGGCCTTCAATACAGCATGACATGAACTGAATTAGCTGAGAACTGGGAATGACTGATATTAGGAAGCTTGGAAATGGGGAAGTTGAACTTTTCTATTTAGCATTGTTAATGTTCTTGCATGCAGTTCTTCTGACATTAAGAACTTGATCTTGTTTTAATCTGAGGGCTTTTCATGGATCTTTCTTCTCTATTAATTCCACTATTGTTCACACCATTCTTGAGTAGAAGTGTTCAGGCTGCAGACATTTTCTCAGATCCACCAATTGTGGGACAGCATAACTGTATTTGTAATTTATTGCTTTTGGTATTTGGCCAGTGAGGTACCTCTGTATTACAGTTTCACTAGGTTGGTGTGTCATTCTAAGCCTGGTGCTGCTCCTGGTACATATTACTTAAGTAAGCATTGAATTGGGTGGTGAGAGTGAACTGAAGAATATGTTTAATCATGAGGTTAGTAGTAGACGTATACAATACTGATGCTGCTTGTGTGCTTCGCTAGACCTGTCTATAGTCAGCCTGCATGGTGCTGCAAAACACAATAGAAGGTGAAGACATGACTTCACCATCATGTGACTTATTCAATGATCACTCCAAATAATGCTACAGTAGACCATATGTCTGCAAAGAATAGGTTGGAGAAGTCAAGTTAGTTTCTCTCTCATGTCAGTTCTTTCACCATCACCTTCAGTCTGGTGGTTACGTTCAGGTAGGCTCATTCAGCATGGGGCTACTGGTCAGACTTCATGGCGAAGGATGCTGTCTCCCTAAGTCTCCTTCAACATAAAAGAATACTGATTTATCAATTAAATGTATAAGTGGCTAAACAATTCTTGAATCTGATTGGATCAATTTCATAAAACAATCACAAATCGTAACTGAGCAGATGTGGACGTACCGACTAATATGTATCAGCAAGCAATGAAAGCTAATTTAAATTTAAAAACAAATTTCTTAGTCAAAGTTTCTATTCAGCAATGATTACTGTTGATGACAAATAAATATCTTTGCAAACATTTTCAGCAAACCTTTAAGACCATAAGTTATTAGAGCAGAAGTAGACCATTCAGTCCATCAAATCTGCTCCACCATTCAATGTGACCATGGCTAATAATCCTCTGATGACCTGATAATCCTCAAATCTACTTTCCTGCCTTTCCCCCATAATCCTGATTCCTTTTCAGATTAAAATCTGTCTTTGATTGACTACAAGCAAAGAAATCTGCAATTACAATTCAGGTTGGTGACACGGAGATAGAACATTTTACCAAGATGATTAAACATATTTACGCACTACTAACAATGTGTGTAAATATGCATAACAATGTTTCACAATAGAGATCTAGACCTCCCCTGAACTTCTAAAAGGCAGATGAAGAACATTAATGATGGCAAAACCACAAAACCAATCATTCAACAATGAAAATACGTTGTGACGTAATGGTGTTGTAAATATAAAATATACTGTCATTTCATTTACTGTAAGCAACACCACAGAGATGCAGAGATAGTAGGAACTGCAGATGCTGGAGAATCTGAGATAACAAGGTGT
>JAHRHZ010000077.1:2634102-2666647 GCA_024137785.1 Ginglymostoma cirratum | reverse complement strand
CTGCTGTGTTCATCCAGCTCTACACCTTGTTATCACAGAGATGCATGTGTTTTTTTTTAAATGTTAGGTTGGATTTTGTTAACAATATGAATGTCTGTAAAGCTTTACCCAAGAGCAACACAAGGTGAGAGTGACCAGATAGAATGATCAGATAAGTCATTAAGATTCTGCATTTTGTCTCAGTATGGACAGGTAGGCAGAATGAATATACGATTAAAGGCTTTCCAATGGTGCAGGGTGCCATTGACTGCACACAGCCTTTAGCAGAAGTTTTATGTCAACTCTGGCCGTACTAAAACCAAAACTAGTTCCATGCATTCAATGTCTGAACATTTAGCAACCAGGGGCACAGCACCAAAAAGTCCATTACTTGGTATTCTTGCAGTGACCACGGGTGGCTTTATTCTACAGCAATTCCCTTTGCTGGACGTATTTGAGCCACCTGGCAAGCGAAATGTTGGCTTCTAAAGAAGAAGAATGTAGCACGTATACGATGAAAACTGTGTTGCAACTCAGAAGTGTAGATCAGTAGTGTGTTGGCACAATGCTCTTGCTGCACCTGGGATACCCTGGAGGAATCCACCTGTATTCATCAGAGTGGGTTTTAATACTCTGTGAAAATCTGTTGCATAAGCACAGCATCATGAGGAGAAAGCTTGGGTCTTAAGAACATAAGAAACAGGAAAAGGAGTTGCCATTTGTCTCATCAAGCCTGTTCTGACAGTCAGTACTATCATCACTAATTTCAGCATTGACACCACTCTCCTGTTCACTCCCCTTTCCCTTTAATCCCCCGACAGAACAAAAATCTGATTTCTAATGAGTCATCACCATTTGACCAAAGAAATTTCTCTTCATCTCTTGACTTATAATATCAATGCCACTTATTACTTCCTCAAAGGACTCTAATAACTTAACTTGTGATATTCCCTTCACAATGGTACCCCTGTCAGAGGAAACAACCTCCTGGTAATCTTGTGCAGTTTAATGAAACGATTTCCCAAAAATCGAAACTCCAGAGAAGATCAACCCAATATGGGAGGCCTTTCACTATTGTGCAAACTTGGGACCAATCTAGTCAATATTGTCCAAACTGGCTTCAAGCTAAGTATACTCTTCATTAAATGCAGCAAGCAAAATTGCATTCTGCATTCCAGATGTGGTCTCACCAAAATTCTGCCTAGTTTGTAGTAAGGCTTCTTTATTCTTGTACACCAAGTGCCCTTGCTGAGATGTCATCACGCCAGGCCAGGAGACTGCCACACTGGGCCAGGGGACCACCCAGCCAGGCCGGGAGACTGCCACGTCGGGCCAAGCTGACGCCACACCAGGCCAAATGACCAACACACCGGACAGGGAGACCACTACAACAGGCCGGGAGATCGCTGGGCCAGGCTGAAAGACTGCCATGCCGGGCCAGGAGACCACTATGCTGGGCTGAGTGATCACCACAGTGGGCCGGGAGAGCATCACGTCAGCTGCCTCGCTGGGTCCACTCTGGGGCCAAGATGTCGCCGAGAAGAAAGAAGAGAGAGAAAAAAAGCACAAAAGAGACAAAGAGAGAAAAAAATAAGGAAAAAGAAACAGACAATGTGAACAAGCTCTTGCTGACGCATCCTACTCCACCGCCATCTTGGAAATGAGTTGCCATCTTCGAAACAAGATTTTCCTTTCACAAGTTCCAACTGCTATCTCAAAGCCTTGGGATTTTCTGTGCACCACCATATAACCTCTTCAAAAAGAAAGACCAGCATTTTCCCTGATAGATGTTAAGCTAACAGTCTTATGGTTTCCCAGTTTTTATCTTCCACTTAATAGGTGACTTATGTTCACTGTTTTTCAATCTGATGGGCCCTTTCCAGGATCTAGAGTATTTTGAGAAATTTAAAACCAATTGCATCTACTATCTCAGGAGCCACTTATTTGCAGAAGCTACGATGAAATCCATCTGGGGACTTGTCAGCTTTTATGTTGTATAATTTTCTCAGTACCTTTTCCTGCTGATTGTAGATGATTTAGATTCCTCCCTCCCATTTATCTCTTGGTTTATGAATTTTTTTTCTGGGTGTTATTTGTATTCTGTAATGTGCTGAATGACAGATGCAAAATATTTGATTATATGCCATTTCCGTTTTTTACATTATTAATTCCCCAGCCTCACTCTCCAGAGGACAAGTATTTCCTATACTTATTCTTTTCCTTTATAAATACCGGTAGTCTTACTACCTATTTTTGTATTTCTAGCTAGATTTCCCTTATACTCCAATTTCTCCCTCATTATTTTCGTTGACATTCTTTAATGCTTTTTATATTCAGTCCTATCTTCTAATCTGCCACTAATTTTTGTGAAATTTTATACATTTTCTTTCAATTGATACTACCTTTAACTTCCTTAATTAGTCACATACGGTAAATCTTAACACTAGAGTCTTTTGTTGTCCTCACTGCTGGGTATCTTTGTTGAGTGTAATGAAATAATATCTTAAATGTCTGTTATTGGATCTCCACCGACCCATCTCTTCACCAACTTCCAGTTCACTTTCTCCAAGTCAAGTGGAGGGGTCCTTACTGACATTCAAATAAGAACTTAAGAAATAAGAGCAAGTGCAAGACATTCAGCCCCTGAAGTCTGCCCCACCATTCCCCAAGATCATGGCTGATATGCCCAAGGCTTACCCCCTCTTTTGTGCCACCTCATCACAGTCTTCAACTCCCAATGTTTCAAAAGTCCATCTACTTCCTCTTTAAATATCTTTCAATGAACGCTCTGGGTTTGAGAATTTCAGATACTCACTGCTCTCTGGGAGACGTCTTGTACATTGCCCCTAGCTTGGGGTTGAGTAGAAGAATTGCTCCTTAATCACCTCGGGCAGTTACAGCTGCTGTGAGCCCTTCTACAATTCCTCCTCCTTCCAGCAGCCTGACCTGCTCTGTATGGTCTTTGTTCATTCTCCAATTCATGTTGTATTCCACAATGAATGCATACTTGCGTGACCAGGTCTGGGAGCAAGGGATCTGTGGAGAAGCTTTCAAGGCAGCAACAACTACTTCACTGTCTGTCACATCACTCAGTGTAGACTTTTTCAACTTGAAACGACTATAAAGAGCAACAAACACTTGTAGAGTAATAGCGACAGAAGTCAACCAATAAATAAACAGTAAACAGACCATGTAGATCAGTTGGAGAAGCAGCTGGACACACTGCGGTGCATACAGGGGGCAGAGAGAGTGACACTAGCTTTAGTGAGTTGGTTACACTACAGGTCCAGACAGATAGGTGGGTGACCACCAGGAGAGGCAGGCAGGTAGTGCAGGAGTCTTCTGTGGATATTGCCGTCTCAAACAGGTATACCGTTTTGGATACTGTTGGGGGGGAGGGGGTGGTGGTGGATAGTCTCTCAGGAGATGGTACAAGCAGCAGCCAGGCCTGTAGCACCACAACTGGTTCTGCTCTAGAGCAGGGTGGGGCAAAGTCCAGGTGAGCGATTGTGGTAGGTGATTCGATAGTCAGGGGCATAGATAGGTGTTTCTGTGGCCGTCAATGAGACTCTAGGGTGGTGTGTTGCCTCCCTGGTGCCAAGGTCCTGAATGTCTCAGAGCTGGTACAGGACATCCGGAAACAGGAGGGAAAACAGACAGAAGTCATTGTCCGCATTGGCATAGATGACATGGGTAGGAAGAGGGAAGAGGTCCTGCGAGGACAATTCAGGAAGTTAGTTACGAAGCTGAACAGTAGGACTACCAAGGTGGTATTCTCAGGATTACTACCTGTCCCATAGGTTACTGAGGCTAGGAACAGAGACAGAGTACAGTCGAATACTTGGATGCAGAGCTAGTGTAGGAGGGAGGGCTTTAGATACATGGATCATTGGGGTGTCTTCTGGGGAAGGTGGGACCTGTACAAGAAGGACGGGTTGCATCTGAACTAAAGGGGCACCAATATCCTGGGCAGGAGATTTGCTAGAGCTCTTCGGGAGCGTTTAAACTAATGTGAAAGGGGGGAGGTGGGGGTAGGAACCTGAACAACAGGCCAGTAAGTGCAAAAACTGGGACAAAAGTGAAACAGAGATATGCATAGCACTGAGTAATAGCAGGCAGAGGGAATTCGCGGGGCTCAGAGGGACTGGAGATCTGGAGTGCTTGTACGTCAACACAAGAGGTATAACAGGTAAGGCAGATGAACTAAAAGCATGGATTACTGTATGGAATCATGATGTTATTGCCATTACAGAGACATAGTTAAAGGAGGGACAGGACTGACGGCTTAACATTCCAGAATGTCACTGTTTTACACAGAACAGAAAGGGAGACATAAGGGGTGGAGGAGTTGCATCTCTGATTAGGGATCACATCACAGCTGTGTTGAGGGAGGACACATCGGAGGGATCCTGCAGTGAGGCATTGTGGGTGGAGCTCAGGAATAGGAAGCGTGAAATCAAAATGTTGGGAGTTTTCTGTAGACCTCCCAACAGCCCACGTGAGGCAGAGAAGCAGATATGTAGTCAGATACTAGAAAGGTGTAAAAAAAAGCAGGATAGTTGTGGTGGGTGACTTCAACTCCCCTCTTATTGACTGTGACTCCCTTGGAGCGAAGGGCTCAGATGGAGAGCAATTTGTTAGATGTGTCCGGGAGGGCTTTTTGAGACAGTATCTTGACAATCCAACCAGAGAGGGGGCCATACTAGACTTGGTATTAGGGAATGAGCCAGGACAGGTGATGTATCAGTAGGAGACCATTTTGGGCTCAGTGACCATAACTCCATAAGATTTTGAGCAGTCACAGACAAGGATAAGAGAGGCCCTCGGGTGAGGGTGTTTAATTGGGCAAAAACCAATTACATCCAAATTAGACAGGAGCTGGGGAATGTGGATTGGAAGAAATTATTTGAGGGCAAATCTATGTCTGGCATGTGGGAGTCTATTACAGACTAGTTGATTAAAGTGAGAAAATGAAGGATAGGAATGGCAGGATCCAGAAACCATAGATGACAAGGGAAATTGTAAACTTAGTCGAAAGGAAAAAGGAAGCATATGATAGGTCTAGGCAGCTCCAAACTGACAAAGACCTTGAGGAGTATACAGAAATTAGGAAGGAACTTAAACGCACAATTAGGAAGGCTAAAAGGGGCCCATGAAATGTCTTTAGCAAACAAGGTCAAGGAGAATCCCAAGGCTTTTTATGCATATATTAGAAGAAAGAGGGTAACAAGGGAAAGAGGAGGCCCACTCAAGGACATAGGAGGGAAATTATGTGTGGAGCCACAAGAAATGGGAGAGATCTTTAGTAGGCACTTTGTATCGGTACTCACCAAGGAGAAGGGCATGACTGATATTGAGGTCAGGAATGAACGTGTGAATACTCTAGAGAATGTCAATATATTGAAGGAGGATGTTTTGGGTATCCTAAATTGCATTAAGGTAGGCATGTCCCCAGGGGCCAGATGGGGAAGGGAGGCAAGGAAATAAATAGCTGGGGAAGTAGGAGATATTTTCACATCCTCCTTGACCAAAGGCAAGGTTCCAGAGGACTGGAGATTAGCCAATGTTGTTCCCTTGTTTAAGAAAGGAAGTAGGGATAATCCAGGAAAATATAGGCCGGTGAGTCTGACATCTGTGGGGGGAAGCTCTTGGAGAAAATACTGAGGGACAGTATATCTGTGCATTTGGAACAAAAGGGACTAGTTAGCGACAGGCAGCAGAGTTTCATACAGGGAAGGTATCAACCTGATCAAATTTTTTTGAAGAGGTGACAAATATAATTATTGAGGGAAGAGCTATGGATGTAGTTTTTGTGGACTTTGGTAAGGCATTTGATAAAGTTCCACATCGCAGATTGGTACAAAAACAAAAATGACATGGGATTCAGGGTGGCCTGGCTAGGTGGAAACGAAACTGTCTTAGTCATAGAAGGCAGAGTGTAGCAGTGGGATGGTGTTTTTCAGAATGGAGACCGGTAACTAGTGGTGTTCCACAGGGATCGGTCTTAGGTCCTCTGTTGTTTGTAGTATATATAAACGATCTGGAGGAAAATGTGGTTGGTCTGATCAGTAAGTTTGCGGATGACACAAAGATTGGTGGAATTGCTGATAGTGCAGACGATTGTGAAAGGATACAACAGGATATAGACAGATTGGCAACTTGGGCAGAAATGGCAGATGGAGTTTAATCCAAACAAATGTGAGGTGATGCATTTTGGAGGATCAAATTTAGGTGTGAATTAATGGCAGAACCCTTAGGAACATTAACGTACAGACGGATCTGGGCGTGCAGGTCCACAGTTCCCTAAAAGTGGCAACACAGGTGGCCAATGTGATTAAGAAGGCATATGGCATGCTTGCCTTCATCGTCCAGGGCATGGAGTACAAGAGTTGGCAAAACATGTTACAGTGATATAAAACCCTCGTTAGGCCGCATTTGGAGTATTGTGTGCAGTTTTGGTCACCACAATACCAGAAGGATGTGGAAGGTTTGGCGAGAGTGCAGAGATGGTTCACCAGGATGTTGCCCGGTCTTGAGGGCATTGGCTATTAGGAAAGGTTAAAAAGACTAGGATTGTTTTCACTGGAAAGATAGTGGCTGAGAGAAGACCTGATAGAGGTCTGCAAAATTATGACAGGCATAGATAGGGTGGACAGTCAGAGGCTTTTTTCCAGGGTTAAAGTTTCAATTCCAAAGGGGGCACAGGTTCGAGGTGAGAGGGGGAAAGTTTAAGGGAAATGTGCGAGAGAAGTTTTTCATGCAGAAAGTGGGAGGAGCCTGGAGTGTGCTGCCCGAGGAGGTGGTGGAGCAGGCACATTTAAGAGGCTTTCAAGAAGCGACTTTTAAGAGGCACCTGGACGGTTACATGAATAGGGATGGAATAGAGGGATACGGACCAAATAAGTGCAGAAGATTTTTTTTCGTTTAGTCAGGGCATGATGATCAGCACAGCCTTGGAGGGCTGAAGGGTCTGATCCTGTACTGTACTTCTCTTTTGTTCTTTTGTTCTTCAAAATAATGCTGATGAGGCATTCTTTCTGTTGTTTAACGTGTATCGAACTGTGCAAGGTAAAGAGAGAGCCAATGGCTAGAGCACTACGTTTTCAAAATGCTGATTGATGTCATAGAATCCCTACAGTGTGGAAACAGGCCCTTCGCCCCAACAAGTCCATGGTGACCTCACAGCATCCCAACCAGACCCATCCCCATATAACCCACCTGTCTTACACATCGCTGAACACTACAGGCAATTTAGTATGGCCAATCCACCCAGCCTGCACATGTAGGTGTATGTGACAATAGTAGGTACATGTGACAATAATAAATCAAACTAAAAATCTCTGGTGGGCAGACATCCTACATGCATTAATACATACACACAGAAGGTGCCCAGCATGATTTCATCGTGTACATGCTGAGTGCAAATATGATTTTAGAGGTCCAGAGGCATTGACAGTGCCCACAAATTTGGTACCCACCATCCCATGGGGTTTGGAATTGATGTATGTCTTGTGTGAAATTTTCTGGCTCCTTGAAGTTGTGCCTTTGCAGTCTAGCTGAAATCCTGAGCTGATAAGTCTAGTTTCAAACTATATTTATTTTAATATTCCATCCAATGAAACTGTAACATTTCATAGCATCCCTACAACATAGAAACAGGCCATTCAGCCCAGAGGGTCCATACTGATCCACTGAAGAGCATCCCACCCAAATCCACCCTATCCCTGTAACCCCACATTTCCAATGGCTAAATCCACCTATCCTGCACACTATGGGGCAATTTAAGCATGGCCAATCCACCTAAACTGCACATCTTCAGACTGTGGGAGGAAATCAGAGCACCCGGGGGAAACCCACACAAACACAGGGAGAATGTGCAAACTCCACACAGACAGTTGCCCAAGGGTGGAATTGAACCCAGGTCCCTGATGTTGTGAGGCAGCAGTGATAACTACGGTGCCACCATGCCACCAAATTTTGTTTTTTAAAAGATGGACTTGGCCTTCATTAAATGGAATATTCTTATTATACATTACTTACTGGCTAGTTACATTGCATTTGTGATATATTTGAGTCTCTTAAAATCATTAAACATGTGTCTAATATTTAAGCCTAAAATCAAAGCAAAAGTTAACGGCAACACCAAAGTCGGAGATTTACTAATTTTTTTAAACAGTTTGAATCATCTTCAAATGAAACAAATTGTTCAATTTGGAATTCTTCCAAATGTTTATCAACCAAGCAAAGAAGTTACTGCATTCTATTGAGCAAAACAAAAGCAGAAGTTGCTGAAAAAGCTCAGCAGGTCTGGCAGCATGTGTAAAGAAAATATCAGAGTTAATGTTTCGGATCCAGTGACCTTTCCTCAGGACCTTTTCTTACCGGACCCGAAACATTAACTCTGATATTTTCTTCACTGATGCTGCCAGACCTGCTGAGCTCTTCCAGCAACTTCTATTTTTGTTCCAGATTTAAAGCATCTGCAGTTCCTTTGTTTTCTACTGAGCAGAGTTGTATTTGCATGGTTCTACGAGTACATGAATTTTAGACTTAAATTGGAACTTATTCTAGGTCTACTCCTCTCTACCAAATCTATAGGGTGCAATTTAATATTTTGCCCACTGTTACAACATTATAAATATTTTACACTTACAGCTGGACATCAGAGTTTTCTGTATTTGCTTATTTTCATCCTTAGTCTTGCAAAACCCGAGTTAAATGAAGCAATCACCTGAGAAACTTAACCTCAGTCTTTACAAACAGTTCAACCTGCAATCTTCAGCATCATGTAAGCAGATAAGAGATGAGCAGTGTTTTCTTTGGGCTATTGCACTTTTACAAGACTTGTGCAGAATAATGGCGAAACAGGCTTGTAGGCAAAAACGAAGAGCAGAGAATTAAAGGGACCGTGGCAGCACAGCTGTGACATTTGCTGAGTGACAGGAAGAGGGCTCAATGGTTGTTTAAGGGTTTTTTCTCACTCATTCGTAGGATGTGGGTGTGGCTGTCTAGACCAGCATTTATTGCCCAACACTAATTACCTAGAGGGCACATAAGAGAGAATCACATTGCTGTGGATCTGGAGTCACAAAAAGTCCAGACAAGGGAAGGATGCTAGATTTTCTTCCCTGAAGGACATTAGTGAACCAGAAACAAAAACAGGAATCACTGGAAAAGCTCAGTAGGCCAGGCAGCGTCTGTAGAAAGAAAACAGAGTTAACATTTCATGTCGAGTGACCCTTCCTCGGAATTTCTTCAGAGTTCTGAGCAAAGGTCACTTGACCCGAAACATTAACTCTGATTTCTCTCCACCAATGCTGCCAGAACTGCTGAGCTTTTCCAGCAATTTCTTTTTTGTTCCTAATTTACAGTTATTTCGCAGTTATTTCGATTCTTATCCCAAAATCTGTATCCTGCAATTGCAGTGGAGCTTGTAACAAGCAGATTGGAAACCCCTTATCCGAATGATGAGGCATTGAAATTTGTGCATCTTGTTCACAAGATCACTGAAGTCTTTTAGCTCTGTCACTGACCATAATCTACTTTTGTTTTGAAAAATGTTGCTTTGACATATAACTTGCGTATCTGCATCTGCTGCTTGAATTCAATTACCATATGGAATTCAATATTTCCTTTGTTCCAGTTCATGTCTGTTGTCTAGTTTCTGTCTGAAACCACTTTTGTACATACTACCTTAAGATTTGCATCATTCATAAATTTAACTCGACAGTTGGTAAACCAAACTGAGATAGTGGGTCTCAGAGCAGGCCTAGCATCTCTGATAAAGCAAAATATTGTAGATGCTGGAAATCTAAGAATAAACAAAGTGCTAGAGAACCCCTAGCAGCATCTGTAGAAAGAGAAACAAATTAATGTTTCAAGTCCAATATGACTCTTCCTCGGCGTTACATTATTGTTCGCAGCTCCCAAAAAGTCATGTTGGACCTGACATTAACTTTCTTTCTCTCAGAACAGATGCTGCTAGACCTGCTGAGTTTCTCCAGCACTTTGTTTTTATTACAAAGAGCTAAGCACCCCAGATGCTCTCATTGCTCTATTTTAATTATAGTTTATTTGTTTCCTGATCCAGAAACAATTAACATGCTGTTTAAAACACCTGCACTAAATTGTGCGTTTTCTGGCATTTCAAATTCTGCAGCTTTTCAGTTCTACCTACAAGTTTTATAGTTAGAAAGAACTTTTGATTTTGTGTAACCATGAGTTTTAAATACTGAATCATATAATGAAAGAACAAAGCCAAGGAAATGAGTAATCACCACAGAGATTCTGCCTGTGGAGGGCTCCAGTACAGATATCATTCATTTCATTAATCAACTGGGGAGAAAAAAAATAAATACAATGTGAATGTTCCTAAGATTTTCATTGTCTCAGTTTCATATATCCAGTTTCGGTGGATTGGAGAGGTTATATGTCACATCAGGTTTTTTTGATGGTAAGAATTCATTGAAATGCAATTAACAACTGACCCAGTTCCCATTTAAAATCTGTAGTTTATGATCTTAAAAATATGGTGTACTCACTGGCTGTCCAACCACAGACCACATTAAGGGATATAAGTAACCGCGAATCAAAATGAGCAACTTAATTCAAAAAAATGAGTTCACTATTGAACCCTTTTGACAGTAAATAAAAAATATTATGCAACATTTTTAATTAAAAAGAAAATGAAATGTGTACCAATATGCAGTCAATGAACCAATTCCTTCTTCTTTTCATAGATTAAACTAAGTTACTTGAAAGGAGAAACTACAATACAAGAATTGCAATTAATGGATACGGAAAGGAAGTAATCAGGTTGGAAGATGCTTTCATTGAGTTCTGTGGCCTGTCCAATAAAAATGATAGCCTTAAACCAAACAAAGTGTCTTTCATCAAAGAAATCTGTTTCACAGAAAGCGTGAACTTTCTTGTACATCTGGGTTTTGTACTTTGCTCTCTTGTTGGCCTTATTGTGATTAAATGCAGACGGAGATCGGTGATAAGCTCAAAAAGCATGAGGAAATCGGGGTGGGAGGAATATTTTAAAAGTGTGCTGTGACTAACAGGGGACTTACAGGCGTTATCCCGCCCTGAAAGTTTCCCCATCATTTATACATTGGTGTGATAGTGTGTGAATCTATTGGAGACAGCCAGGAAACTCAGTTCCACATATTTGAAACCTGAATTCGAAGCTACTAAAGAATCTCAACCTAAAAGTGTGTTTGTCCTAATTCAACATTTTATTTAACTGATGAAGTAGAAAATACATTGCATTAATTTCAAATGTTCATCTTGAGTAAACACGTTCAACTACTTTAGACTTGGTATTAGACATTTGTAAGTCAGCGCTTTAATCGTCTTACTTGAGTATCTATTTGTCAAAATTTCCATTTGTTTCAATTATTGTTGAGGCAGAAGCTCTCTTTCCTATAAAAATAAAAATCAATATAATCTCTGTCATGTAGTGCCTATACTTGTTACCAATTCTATTAACCTTTGTAGTTGATCAATGAGGGCTCAAATCATTTACTTGCAACGTTAACTTGTGGAAAAGTAGTTTCCATAGGGAAGATCATGGTCCAGCTAAAGCAAACATTCAATCACACATGAGCCTTTAATATTCCCAGCATTGCTGTTTATTCTTTCTATTTCTTTAGATTTATTGTTTGTGAGACCAAAATATGTCTTAAGCAGACTGTACTCTTTTTACATGGTCATTTTTGTGTTTTATACTGCAATGAAGATATTCCTTTTAACTGTTTATTTTCACTTTAGGGCTTTGATTGTTACAACATTAACCAACTAGTTTATTTGAAAGCTTTATCATCATGTATATACCTTGAAAATAACATTATAAACTTCTGTATTTCAAGACGATCAAAGGAGCTAAGAATAAAGGCTGAAATCTTCTGAAATATTTCCCACACACCCCCCAGCAGTGATATTAGAAGGGGAAGATTTACAAATCAAACATCACACTCGGATCTGATAGTCATCCAATTTATCCCAGATGGAATGTCATCAGATTTTGAATGTGGAAGGAATGTGGAAGATGGTGGGAGTAGGATGCTTCAGCCAGAGTTCGTCCACTCCATTCATTTTTTTTTGTATCTTGTTTCTTCTTGGAAATGTCCTGTGCTCCCGGCCTCAGCACCAACCCAGACCCTTGGCCTCAGCACTGACCCAGCATGGCATCCTCTCAGCCTAGTGTGGCTTTTTCTTGGCCCAGCATGGAAGTCTCTTGGCCCAATGTGCTGATCTTCTGGCCTGGCATGGCCAGGGCATGGACTTCAGCCTTGAGATGATTAATGCCTGGTGTGGGCTGGAGGTAAGATGCGGGCATGGACTTGGTTGAAAGGGCTGTTATTCTGAACATTTTGTTTCTCTATACGCTGCAGGCAAGGAAGCCCCAAGGCATGGTATATTGGTGAGACCATGCAGACACAAAGACAATGGATGAATGGACACTGTGCAACAATTACCAGACAGAAATGTTCCTTCCCACTCAGAGAACATTTCAGTGGTCAAGGAAATTCAGCTTCCGGTCTTCAGGTAAGCTTCCTCCAAAACAGACTCCGAGATACACAACAACACAGAATTGCCGAGCGGAGACTGATATCCAAGTTCCATACCCATGAAGACGGCCTCAACTATGATCTTGGGTTCAAGTCGCACTATATGTGACCCCACCACACTGTTCTGTATCTGTAGAATCTTCCTTACTTTCCTGTTTTGACAGCATCACCTCAATAAATTGTTATGATCTCTCTACCTTATTTAGTTTGTACAGTTTTGAATTACTTATTACACTCTCTCTCTCTACTCTCTCTCACACACACACACTCACACGCACTAACACAAACACACTCGCACAGACCCTCTCTCACACATGCACTTACTCTGTCACACACATGCATTTTCTCACATGTACTCTCAAGTGTGCGCGTGCGCGCGCACACACACACACGGATTTTTATTTAGTTTTTTTTTGTCACGTGCTAAGTTTAGAAATACATGAGTACAGCAAAAAGTGCACACGGTCGCCAATCACTGGCAATCACTTGGTAACAAAAACCAGAATTAAAAGATTTAACAGAGCCAAAAGGTAAACAAAAAACACATATAAATCTCTGGGGTGAATCATTTCATCAAAAATGTTTGTTTATTTGCAGATACATTCTATTTTGCTCAAAAAACACACAATTTGTAGTACCAAGGTGTAGAGCTGGATGAACACAGCAGGCCAAGCAGCATCAGAGCAGCAGGAAGGCTGACGTTTCGGGACTAGACCCAACTTCAGAAAAGAATGGTCTAGGCCCAAAACGCCAGCCTTCCTGCTCCTCTAATGCTGCTTGGCCTGCTGTGCTCATCCAGCTGTACTCCTTGGTATCTCAGATTCTCCAGCATCTGTAGTTCCTACTATCTCTGACACAATTTGTAGTCATGGTCAGTCAGCGTGGCGTGTTATAAATTCCAGCTTTCGGAATAAAACCAGCCTGATTCCAGGTTAAAACTCTGAGACAGGTTCTGAAAAAAGCCTCACACCTACAATTCAGTGTCTGACCTGAGATGTCACCTTTTGTATATTCCTGTGGCTCTGCCTGATTGTCATGACAGCACAGCACTGACACTGACTTTATAAATACTTTACACACCACCTGATGCTCTTGGTCACCAGCAGTGATTTATCATCTGACACTCCACCAGTTATATGATCTTTTGATCTCTCTGCCCTTGATCTCTCAGCCTATAAACTCTGGGTCTGTGTGCTCTGCTCCCTCACTGCACCTGACGAAAGGGCAGCACTCTGAAAGCTTGTGTGATTCCAAATAAACCTGTTGGACCATAATCTGGTGTCATATGACCACTGACTCAATGCATACTCCTTCAACAATATTCACACCCCAGATCTTCATTCCGTCCCAGTAGCTATCCTGACAATGCTGACCTTCACCACCAAACCCTTCCCCCAGACAAAGGCCTCCATCACAGCCCACCAACACTCTGCTGGAACATTATCACCCCCTCCCTCACTTCTGTCTCCTCATTTATCTGGTGAAATCCCCATTCCTCGCCTGGCCAATGCAGAAGTAGTCAACATTGACAGAGTATGAGGGGCTTGACTGAGCATCATCATGGGTTGAGAGGAGGGCTTGAATCTTATCAGGAGCCTGAGCATTGTCGGGGAGTGAGAGGAGGTTAAGCAGTGGTGGAGATTGTCAGGTTCTTTAGAAGAAGTGCAAGTGAATGAAATTAAATACGACCTTAAGGGGGTGTCTTCCATTCATAAGAGGCAAGTGGGTGGTGACAAAACTGGAATTAATTTTCCTGACGCTGTTCATTCCTGCAACCCTGCTGGATTTGGCAGTGCAAGGTGCAAAAACTCAAGCAAAAAATGCTAGGGGGACAGTTCAAATCATAGTCAGCATCAGGTGCACCCTCTCTGATGCTGGGTGGAAGAACTGTGCTAATACTATTTATTTTTAGCTGTGCACTTAAAAGTGAGTGGACTATTTTCGTGGTTGTATCATAAGTTACCTTTATATAGCCATAGAAGAAAGACAAATATGCAAACATATGAATTAAGAGATGAAAGAGACCATTCAGCCCAGTGAGCTTGCTCTGCTGTACAGTAAGGTCATCTGTGGAAGGCTGATCTGTTGGTGTTACAAATTCCACATTTTCATCTGCCTTTGCTAAATATTGGTTCCTGCGCCATAGCAATGACATGGTGGCTCAATGGTTAGCACTGCTGCCTCACAGCGCCAGGGAACCAGGTTTAATTCCACTGTCAGTCACCTGTCTGTGTGGAGTTTGCACATTCTCCCTGTGTCTGCTTGGGTTTCCTCTGGGTGCTCCAGTTTCCTCCCACAGTCCAAAGATGTGCAGATTAGGTGGATTGGCCATGCTAAATTGCCCATAGTGCCCAGGGATGTGCAGGTTAGGTGGATTAGCCATTGGAAATGCAGGGTTACAGAGATAGGGTAGGGGAGTGGGTCTGCATGGGATGCTCTTCAGACAGTTGGTGAGGATTTGAGGGTTGGTGAGGACTCGATGAATAGCCTCCTTCCACACTATAGGGATTCTAAGAATCTATCTACCGCCAACTTAAAAATGTTTAATGGTGCTGCTTCCAACCTCTTTTTGTAGCAGAGAGTTCTACAATCCTCTGAGAGAAAATGATTCTCCTCATTTCTGTCTTAGACGGGCAGCACCTAATTTTAAACAGTGTGCCCTAGCTCTTGACTCACCCACAAGAGGAAACATCCTTTGCATGTCGACCTTGTCGAGTCCATTCAGGAGATTATACAATTCAATTTCTCACTCTTCTCAAATGTGGGGAAAACAAATCCCACCTGTCTAACCTCATAAGACATCGCAATCATTGCCAGGCAGCAATCTCCTAAGTGTCCCTTGAAGTATCTCCAAGGCATTTACATCCATCCTCAAACACGGACACTAAAACTCACACAGTTCGGAGGAAGAGATTGTGAACTCAAAACATTGATTCTGTTTCTCTCTTCTCTCCACAGATTCTGCCAAACCCGCTGAGTTTCTCCATCATTTTCTGCTTTTAGTATAATATTTTAGATGTGGCATTTCCAATGCCCTGTATAACTGAGGTGTAACATCCTTTGGTTTACGGTCAATTCTTCTTGTGATGAAGCATGATATCCCGGTCGCCTTCTTGGATTATGTACTGTATCTGATTCATCAGTGGAACATCGAAATACCTCTCCACCTCAGGATTCTACAGTTGTTCTCTGTTTAATTAACACACAGCTTTTTCATTCTTCTTATTTTTCCACATTCACTTATGAAAAAATAGTATCCAGTATTTTTATAAACATATGAGGGGGAGGCAATGGCCTTGTGTTGTTATTGCTTGAATATTAATCCAGAAACTCAGCAAATATTCTGAAGACCTGATTCAAATCCTGCTATGGCAGATGGTAGAATTTGAATTCAAAAAAGTCTGGAGTTAGCAGTCTAGTAATGACCGTGAATCCATTGTCAAATATCAGGAAAAACCCATCTGGTTCACCAATGTCCTTTAGGGAAGGAAATCTGCCATCCTTACTTGGTCTGGCCTACATGTGACTCCAGACCCACAGCATGTGGTTGACTCTTACTTTCCCTCTGGGCAATTAGGAATGAGCAATAAATGCTGATCTAGCCAGTGCCATCCACATCCTGTGAATAATTTTTTTTATAAAGACACAAACATGTGTATTGGAGCATAAATCCTCAAAACTTAAAATAAATTTCTGAAACGTTTGAAGACTCTGGGACTATATTTATTGGAGTTTAGAAGGATATGGGGGGATATAATTGAAACTTTCAAAATACTGAATGGCCTGGACAAAATAGATGTTGGGAAGAAGCTTCCATTGGTATGAGGGTCTAGAACCCGAGGACACAGCCTTAGAGTAAAGGAAAGACCTTTTAGAACAGAGATAAGGAGAAACTTCTTCAGCCAGAGAATGGTGAATCTATGTAACTCACTGCCACAGAAGGCTGTGGAGGCCAGGTCATTGAGTACATTTAAGACTGAGATAGATAGGTTCTTGATTATCAAGGGGATCAAGGTTTATGGGGAGAAAGCAGGAGAATGGGTTTGAGGAACTTATCAGCCATGATTGAATGGCAGAGCAGACTCAATGGGCCAAATGGCCTAATTTCTGCTCCTATGTCTTATGGTCTTATGGTCTTATTACAGCTGAATAAAAGCAACTATGCAGGTATGAAAGAGGAGCTGGGAAGAATTGACTGGGAGAGGAGCCTAGTCGGAAGGGTAGTGGAACGGCAATGACAGGAGTTTCTGAGAGTAATTCAGGAGACAGAGCAAACATTCATCCCTAGGAAAAAGAAGTATACTAAAGGGAGGGCGACACAATCATGGCTGACTAGGGAAATCAGGGACAGGGTGAAAGCAAAAGAGAAAGCATATAATGTGCTGAAGGGCAGTGGGAAGCCTACAAAAAGCAACAGAGGGCAACAAAACAAAATAAGGAGGGAGAAGATTAAATATGAAGGTAAGCTAGCCAGCAATATAAAGGAGGACTGTAAGAGTTTCCTTCAATATATAAAGGACAAAAGAGAGGCAAAGGTGGACGTTGTACCGCTGGAAAATGACGCTGGAGAGATAGTAGTGGGGAACAAGGAAATGGCTGAGGAACTGAATAATTACTTTGCGTCAGTCTTCACAGTGGAAGACACAAGTAATGTCCCAAAAATTCAAGTCAGTTGGGGGCAGAGCTGAGTCTGGTGGCCATCACCAAAGAGAAGGTGCTAGAAAAACTGAATGGCCTGAAGGTGGATAAATAACCAGGACCAGATGGATTACACTCCAGAGTTCTAAAGGAGATAGCTGAAGAGATAGTGGAGATAATGGTGATCTTTCAGGAATTGCTAGAGTCAGGGAGGGTCCCAGAGGACTGGAAAATCGCTAATGTGACACCCTTTTTTAAAAAGAGAGTAAGGCAAAAGACTGAAAATTACAGGCCAATTAGTCTCACCTCGGTTGTGGGTAAGATTTTGGAGTCCATTGTGAAGGTTGAGATTTCTGAATACTTAGAAGTGTATGGTAAAATAGGGCAAGTCAGCATGGCTTCATCAAGGGAAGGTCATGCCTGATGAATCTGCTAGAATTCTTTGAGGAAGTAATGAGTAGGTTAGACCAGGGAGAACCAATGGATGTTATCTATCTGGACTTCAAGAAGGCCTTTGACAAAGTGCTACACAGGAGGCTGCTGAGTAAGATAAGGGTCTATGGTGTTAGAGGCAAGGTGCTAGCATGGATAGAAGATTGGCTGTCTGGCAGAAAGCAGAGAGTGGGGATAAAAGGGTCTTTCTCAGGATGGCAGCTGGTGACAAGCGGTGTTACACAAGGGTCAGTGTTGGGACCACAACTTCTTGTTTTATACATTAATGATCCAGATGAAAGAACTGAAGGCATTCCGACAAAGTTTGCAGACGATCCAAAGATAGGTGGAGGGAACAGGTAGTATTGAGGGGGTGGGGAAGCTGCAGAAGGATTTGGACAGGTTGGGAGAGTGGGCAAAGAAGTGGCAGATGTGGGAAAGTGTGAGGTCATGCACTTTGGTAGGATGAATAGAGACACGGACTATTTTCTAAATGGGGAGAAAATTCAGAAATCTGAAGAGCAAAGAGACTTAGGAGTTCTAGTCCAGGAATCCCTCAACGTAAACTTGCAGGTTGTGTCAGTAGTTAGGAAGGCAAATGCAATGTTGGCATTTACTTTGAGAGGGCTTGAATATAAAAGCAGGGATGTACTACTGAGGCTTTATAAGGATCTGGTCAGGCCCCATTTAGAGTATTGCACCCAATACCTCAGCAAGGATGGACTGGCCCTGGAGTGGGTTCAGTGGAGGTTCACAAGAATGGTCCCAGGAATGAAAAGCTTGACATATAAAAATTGTTTGAGAACTCTCAGTCTATACTCGATGGAGTTGAGAAGGATGAGGGGGGATCTAATTGAAACTTACGGAATACTGAATGGCCTGGACAGAGTGGATATTGGGAAGATGTTTCCATTTGTAGGAGAAACTAGGACCCAAGGACACAGCCTTGGAGTAAAGGGAAGTCCTTTTAGATCGGAGATAAGGAGAAACGACTTCAGCCAGAGAGTGGTGAATCTATGGAACTCACTGCCACAGAAGACTGTCGAGACCAGATCATTAAGTATATTTAAGACAGAGATAGGTAGGTTCTTGATTATCAAAGGGATCAAGGGTTATGGGGAGAACGCGAGAAAATGGGGTTGAGAAACTCATCAGCCACGATTGAATGGCAGAGAAGACTTGATGGGCTGAATGGCCCAATTTCTGCTCCTATGTCTTATGGTCTTATGGTCCCGAGTCTGCCCTACCATTAAATATGATCATGGGTGACCCAACAGCCCTCAAAATACAAACAAAAACAAAGAACTGCAGA
Organism: Ginglymostoma cirratum; assembly: GCA_024137785.1. Taxonomy (NCBI): domain Eukaryota; kingdom Metazoa; phylum Chordata; class Chondrichthyes; order Orectolobiformes; family Ginglymostomatidae; genus Ginglymostoma; species Ginglymostoma cirratum. The sequence continues at coordinate 2,647,711 of JAHRHZ010000077.1, read as the reverse complement.
TGCTGGAAATCAGAAATAAAATCAGAAGGAGGATCACTGGACCTGAAACATTAGCTCCGACGTTATCTCCGCAGATGCTGTCAGATCTGCTGAGCTTTTCCAGCAATTGTTTCCAACATTTCTCACATCCACTTTCCTGTGTTTTCTTTGTAACCCTTGATTCCCCGACTGATCAACAGTCTATCTACCTCAGCCTTAAATATACACAAGGACCCTGCCCCCACAGCTCTCTGTAGCAAGAAGTTCCAAACACTCACGATGCTCCAAGGGAAGAAATTCCTTACGTGGATACATTAGATGCTGTCCCTCAGCACGCAATGACTTACAAGAAGCATTTAGGTCTAGGTTCTCCACCAGTTCCAAACTACATAGTTGGAAGCAGGATGAAGTTTTGAGGCTGGTGTTTTGCAGATGCTGGGTTGCATGAATGAAGGGTTAGGAAAAGTCCACCCATATACCTTGGAGACATCTTGCGCAGAATGAGTTCCAGTTCCATGTAAAGAGAAGTCAGATGCTGACAGACACATTCCACAAGCTTCAATGAATATTGACGAAACAAATTGCCAGACTGCAAAAAGAGATTCACCAGGATGTCACCTGCAATGGAGCATTTTAGTTATTAGGAGAGACTGGATAAGCACAGGTTGTTTTCGTTGGAGCAGAGAATATTGAGGGGAGACCTGATCAAGGTGTATAAGATTATTTGGGGCACAGAAAGGGCATATAGAAGGGGGATAACAAGCAGGCATAACTTTAAAGCAAAAAGTGGGAGGTTTAGAGGGATTTGAGGATAAATATTTTTCACCCAGAGGATGTAGGGGGTCCAGAATACACTTGTTAGAGGGTAGTCGAGGCGGGAAACCTCACAATCTTTAAAACATTGTTGGATGAACACTTGAACTATCATAACATTCAGGGTCTGGGCCTAGTGAGGGAATGTGAGATTAATGTAGATCGTAGTATGTTTTTGATGTTACAGACTTGATGGGCTGAAGGCCCTTTTCTGAACTACATGATTCTATGATTTACAGTAGTAGTAATTTAAAAAGGAGTGGCTCTGTCACTCCCAACCTTTCCTAAATTGATAACAATGGTGTCAAGCGGGTTAATGGCAGAGTCATGTGTGTGGGCAGAAGTCCAACTGCAGTATTGAAAAACCAACAGAAGGAAAATGTACTTTTATCAGTTACAGGTGCAAATATTTAATATCTTATTTGTTAAAATTCAAAACAATGTGCAAACAGATTCAAATCTAACTACAAGTTACTGACAGTGTACATGCTCAATTAGAAAACAAATATTTCAATCCATTCCTTGATTCAATTTAATTCTCAAAACACAAAAGACAAAAATAACCATGTAGACCAATGACCCACATCAATAACAGCCAGTGGTTTGACACCAGACCCCACAAAAGTCTTTTTAAAAATAAAAATGCACTTACCATTTGGGTGAGTTCTTCAGAGTTCCTTTATGGATGACCAGTTAGTAAGCTCAATGTCTGGAAATGGAAAATTTGGCAATTTCATGAATAGGAAACCTATATCCTCTTGAAAATTGCAATCCAAATCCTAAACAGATATTGAGTCCCACTTTGCATATTTTCTTCGAAACAGCCCCCTATCTATTTTAGGCAGCAATGTTGGGTACTATTTTAAACACTTGCCTGAAAGTTGAATTATCCAGTAGTGTTGTGGTTCTTAGACCATAAGATATAGGAGTAGAATTAGGCCATTCAGCCCATAGAGTTTATTTCCTCATTCGATTATGGCTGATATGTTTCTCAACCCCATTTTCCTGCCTTCTCCTCATCTCAGTTAGGTAGGGTGACACTTAACACTGAGACTTTGCTCTCAAGTTTTAGTCTCTCCTACTAGTGGAAACATCTTCACCACATCCACTGTATCCAGGCCTCTCAGAATTCTGTGATTCCCCCCTTCATCCTTCTAAACTCCATTGAATACAGATCCAAAGTTCTCAACTGCTCCTCATAAAACAAGCCCTTCATCCCTGGGATCATTCTTGCAAATCTCCTCTGGACTCTCTCCAACACCAACGCATTCTCAGACACAAGGCCCAAAACTCCTCATAAGAATCCAAATGCAGTCCGACCAGAGCCTGATACAGTCTCAGCAAAAGATCTCTGCTCTTGGATTCCAACCCTCTTGAAATGAATACTAACATTGCATTTGCTTCCCTAAGTGCCAACCGAACAGGCATGTTAATCTTAAGAAAATTCTGATCTAAGACTCCTAAGCCCCTTCATAGTGAATATTTCGAAAGATACACCTCATTTAGAAATTGCTCTGCATCCCTATCCTTTCCACCAAGTTGGGGTTTGATGGATTATAGCAATGTATTAGTTCATGGAATATTTTCCATTTCCTATTCTTGGACACCTTCAACTTAAGATGTCTGTGCTGTGGGAATCCAACAATATTAGAATGATGACATTAAGATTACTTCAAAGAATATTGGATCATTATCTTGGTGAATGCAATGACACATTCTGGGGAACATTGCAAAGCTGAGTTCTTAATTCATTTTCAGATTATAATAGAATTCATGGTGGGCCCCGTGGCAATGGTGGCATCCCTACTTCTGAACCAGAGGATCTGGGTTCAAATCCTGCATGCCCCAGAAACGTAAAATAGCATGCCTGAACAGAATGGTTAAAATAACTATCATGAAATCTGGTGTTCTGTGAGAATGTGACTCTTAGGTTGGGTCATTTGATACCACACTATGCATGTGGATTTGAAACAGGCTGGTTGAGGATATGCCATAGTTAGGAATTGGCATGGTGGCTTAGTGGTTAGTACTGTTGCCTTACAGTGCCAGGAGCCCAGGTTCAATCCCACCCTTGGTTGACTGCCTGTGTGGAGTTTGCACATTCTCCCTATGTCTGTGTGGGTTTCCTTCGGGTGCTCTGGTTTCCTCCCACAGTCCAAAGATGTGCAGGCTAGATGGATTGGCCATGCTAAATTGCCCATAGTGTTCAGGGAGGTCTAGGTGAGGGGGGTGGGTCCAGGTGGGATGTTCTGAGAGTTGGTGTGGATTTGTTGAGCCAAAAGGCCTGTTTCCTCACTGTAGGGATTCTGTGATCTATGAATTGTCTTCAGAGTAGAATTAGACTCCAAAGTAACATTGTTTACTATACATGTATAGTACTGTACATCATAATCATAGATATACCAGGCTCTAACTTACAGTTACATTAGTTAAGGACTAATTTATCTTTGTTTGTTCATATTCATATCCACCCGTGAATCTTCCAATCTTCTTGCTGTTGCAATCTGGTGGTGCTCTTTCTGAGTCCTCTAACTCTGCTCACACTGTGGTATTTTTACACAGTGATGTGCAACTCTGTGACATTATTGCAAAATTGCTCCAGGGTCCTGAAACCCTTACCCATTAGTTGATATATGCCAGAATTCCAAAAAAAAACGCTTGGGTGGCTCATGCAAATCTGCCCTACAATAGGAGAGAAATCTTTTCAGTGGGTCACTATGAACAGTTCAGGGGTCATTTTAAGCAGCTCCAGAGCCACAAGTTAGTCATCAGAAGCTCTGTGTTTGGAGAGTTTGACTTTTAACTGTCCTTCAGGGAAGAAGTCAAAAACAGTTGACTTGCTCTGTGTAATCAGAATTTAGAAGAATCCTCAGCAGCTCAGTAAGTAGGAAGGTTGTTGGCTTTATGTTGGTGGAAAAAAAAGTTTGCAAGAAGCAATAAAATTCTTTAGAATGTGAATGTTGCAAAAGTCCTTGTACAGTGTTTTCTACATAAATGTATTGCAGATTGTATTACTGTTCAAAATTGTACAGCAAAGTATCTTCTAAAAAAAAACAAAAACGGAAATTGCAGGAAAAGCTCAGCAGGCCTGGCAGCATCTATAGAGAGAAATCAGAGTTAACATTTAGGGTCCAGTGACCTTTCCTCAGAACTGATGGTAGCGAGGAAAATTGATTTTTATGCAGAAGATAGAGTGGAGGGAGGAGGTAAGGAGCAAATGATAGGTGGAGATAGAGCCCAAAGAGAGAAAAGGACTGTTGGACAGACAATGGAGTGGTTAATGATCAGGCCAGGATGGTGAATAGTTGTTAATGGGGTCTGTTAGTGGCTAACAATGGGTTTTGTGTAAAGCAGACTATGTGATGACAGGGTGTGGTTGTGGGGATTGTGGTAAAGACATGGGATAACTCAAGCCTGTGAATTGTTGAACTCAATATTGAGATCAGAAGTCTGTAGAGTTCCCAAGCAGAAACACTACAGCAAGCCTGAGCTGTTGGCCAGGAAACAGGGAGGTGTGTTGAAGCCATAGGCAACTGGAAGCTCAGTGTCTTTTTTGCGAGCAGAACGTAGATGTTCTGCGGTCCCCCAGTCTACGCTTCGTTTCCCCAATGCAGAGGAGACCACGTTGTGAGCAGCGAATGCAGTAGACTAGATTCTGGGAAGGACAGGTATAACGCTGCATCACTTGGAAGATGTGTTTGGGCCCGTGGATACTGAGGAAGTAGGAAGTAAACGGATAGGTGTTACACCTTCTGTGGTTGGAGAGGAAGGCGCAATGGGGTTGTGAGGGGCTGTTTGGAGTGAGGGAGGGGTAGACTAGGGTTTCCCAGAAGGAACAGTTCTTGTGAAAGGTTGACAAGAGAGGGGAGGGGAATATATTTGTGGAGGTGTCATTCCGCTGGAGGTGATAGAAATAGCGGGTAATGATCTTCTGGATGTGGATGTTGGTGCGCTGGCAGGTGAGGACAAGGGGAACGCTTTAAATGTGGTGGGAGAGAAGACAAGGGGTGAGGGCAGAAGTGCGGGAGATGGGTCAGACCCAGTTGAGGGCCCTGTCGACAACAGTGCTGGGGAATCCTCGGCTGGGGACGAAGGTGAACATTTCTGAGGCCCTGTGGTCGAAGTTGGCCTCATTGAAACAAAGTGTGTGTGTCTAAGCAAAATATCTTTGTTCAAAACCATGATTCTTGTGGCTTTATTCTCTTACTAAGAGAACTCACCTCCTGTTTCCTTTAAAACTAAAGGACGGTTGTCCCTAACCAGATCCAGAAGCATAATTTGGATATCTCAACCGGGATCATAAAAATGCTAACAGTTCAGATCTGGAATCTTAACAAGAGACTGACAGACTGAATGTACATACCCAATATATTTTGCATGGTTTGCCTCTATTGGCTGTGCTACTTATTGGTGCGATAGATCGAACATACCATATTGACATGGCATAAGATGAGACTTGACGTATTTTACCAAAAAAAAGTTATACATGGTTTATGAAGCAGTATTCATTCTGTAAGAATAATAACTTAGTTCTTTTCTGCTGTACAAAAGAATCATCCAATATTCTTAATTTAATATTCTGGGATATCATTTACAGCACAATTCATTTCAGAGGTGACTTTTGCCAAGATCACACTAAATTACTTTCTAATCTAAATGTGGAACCCACAAATCCATCATAAACTTTTCTCTAGTCAGTATGCCTAAATCTCATTAATAACTACTTTGCATGAAAATCTAATCAGTATGTTATGCTGTATAAGTCAATTAACAAATCCCTAGTCACTAAAAATAAAAATTGCCCAAAAAGAATATGATTTAAAACTCCATCAAGTTGCACTATTTCAGATGAGATAATCTCATCAGTGTTTTAATTATGTTCTCATTAGTCTGAAGTAGTTTGGTTTATAATAGATATTAACATGTCATATACTTTCTTCCCCTAACTTGCGACATGCCTATTGTATAATAAGGAATCCAATATCATGACGTTAAATACATTAGATTTAATATAACTCAACTTTATTCCCTTTTCTACCAAGGATATAATCTGTCTCATAAATTTCACATGAAATTAGAATGATTGGTTTAAACAAGTTTTGTCTTCTCCATACTAGCTAATCAATGAGTAAATTGCCCTGATTTTGCAATGAAATGACAGCATTTGCCACACCAACCTCAAAGAATTATCTAGCGATCTCTGTGGTACAGATTTCCACTATCTTAATATCAGTTTCAAAGTGGCAACAAGTCATGGCAATCTCCAGGCATCTTTTAGCTGTAATGCCATCAAGCAGAGTAATCAATTAATCACATTGACTGTCAAAGATATTTAACCAGGAAGTAAATTGCATTGAATTTTTCATGTACAATTAAAATTTTACTGCAAGCAAAATAAACAGATATGCGTTAAGGTAGCTGCAGAAACATCATCCATAAACATTCTTTAAAAAAGGTGAAATATATGAATGCTTTGTTAGAGTAGAGAAATTTAAGATCCTGCAAATATAAAATTGCTCTTTCAGAGTCAAAGAGGCTATTCAGTTATAATTATGAAATTAATACACAATTAAAACTCAGTTACAGCTGATTCAACAATTTTTCAAGGGCTTTTTACAGCAACACTGATAATATGAATGTCAATGTTTCCAACAATTCATTGATTTCTATTTGACTGCTATCCCTGGTGTCCAGCAGTAGTTCCCCACTATGTTATGACGTTTTCCTTATAGATATGGTTTAAGGTCCAGAGAGGTTCCAAAATCTCCCTTCAAAATTTGTTGATTGGCCCCTTGAAAACTCAGCTTTTGGAAACTGTAAATTAGGGAAAAAAGATCATGGGCTTAATTTTCCAAGGATAAGTTTTTCGTTTCTGTAGTGAAGATGGTAATTGCAGAATCTTTGATGTAATCGACTCCACGGGAACTCTCCAGAAAATTTAAGATGCCGATGAGCAAACCCCAGCTGCTGGATTGCTAAAAAATATTAATTTAAACCAGAGAATTCCCAATGTTCCACTGCTGTTAATAGTTACGCAGATAAAATGAGACAGTTGAAAATCTAATTTAACTTTTTTTTTAATTCATTCATGGGATGTGAATGTTGGCATCTATAGCCCATCCCTAGCTGCCATTCAGAAGGTGGTGATTTGCTCTCTTCAACCAAAGCAGTCCATTTGGTGAAGTTATGATCATAAAGCCATGAGGAAGTGATGTGCTTCTGAGTCTTTATAAAGCTCTAGTTAGGCCCCATTTAGAATACTGTGTCCAATTTTGGGCCCCACACCTCAGGAAGGACATACTGGCACTGGAGCGTGTCCAGCGGAGATTCACATGGATGATCCCTGGAATGGTAGGCCTAACATATGATGAACAGCTGAGGATCCTGGGATTGTATTCATTAGAGTTTAGAAGGTTGAGGGGAGATCTAATAGAAACTTACAAGATAATGCATGGCTTAGAAAGGGTGGACGCTGGGAAGTTGTTTCCGTTAGGTGGGGATACTAGGACCCGTGGGCACAGCCTTAGAAATAGAGGGGGTCAATTTAGAATGGAAATGAGGAGATATTTCTTCAGCCAGAGAGTGGTGGGCCTGTAGAATTCGTTGCCACGGAGCGCAGTGGAGGCCGGGACGTTGAATGTCTTCAAGGCAGAGATTGATAAATTCTTGATCTCGCAAGGAATCAAGGGCTACGGGGAGAGTGCGGGTAAGTGAAGTTGAAATGCCCATCAGCCATGATTAAATGGCAGAGTGGACTCGATGGGCCAAATGGCCTTACTTCCACTCCTATGTCTTATGGTCTTAGGAAGGGAGTTCCAGGATTTTGATTCATTGATACTGGATGAACGGTGATATCTTTACCATCAGGATGGTGAGTGGCTTGGAGGGGAACTTGAAGGTGTTGGTGTTCCCCTGTACCTGCTGCCCTTAACCTTCTAGATGGTGATGATCATGGGTTTGTAATGAGCTGTCAAAATTGCCTTGGTGAAATTCTGTGCATCTGTAGATGGTGCATACTACTGCTACTGAGAACCAGTGGTGGAGGGAGTCGCCATTTGTGGATGTGGTGCCAATCAAGTGGCTGATTTTCCTGGATGGTGTCAAGCTTCTTGAGTGTTATTCAAGTTGTATCCATTCAGGTAAGTGGGGAATATTCCATCCCTTTCATGGCTAAATATCAAATTTCCACCCCACTTATCTCCCACCCATGACATTTTCCCCAGGCCCCTTATTGGTTTTAACCCAATAATTTACACACCCACCATGGGCCTCAACATTCTCTATCCTCCTCAGGACCTGACAGACCCTCCACCTCTCGGGATCCGGCATACCCCACTCCATGCAGGACCCAACATCTCCTTCACTACAGATCCAACATCCTTCCCTCCATCCCTGCCCCCGGGATGCCTCCAATCACTCCAAGCCCTGACACGCCTCTCTGCCAAACCCAACATCTCTCCCTCTGCAGAACCTGACATACCCATTGCCACACACTGTTGACCATAACTTCATTTAAACATCCATCACAGAACTGACAATCTCTTCCCAGTGACTCTCTCCTACTGATCCCCTCCTCCCACTCACTCCCTGCTCCCATTCATTCCCTCCTCCCATTCATTCCCTCCTCCCACTCACTCCCTCCTCCCACTCACTCCCTCCTCCCACCCACTCCCTCCTCCCACTCATTCCCTCCTCCCACTCATTCCCTCCTTCCACTCACTCCCTCCTCCCACTCAGTCCCTCCTCCCACTCAATCCCTTGTTGGAAATGACACCTACCCCTCCTTCCTGCCAGACCTGATTACTGCCACCCAGCTGACAAACTGGAAGCACACAATCACATCCCTGGCACCATCCCTGCATTGCCTCTGGCACCATTCGCACTTTACATTCTGCCACACAACCCAAATCGGAACCCTGGCACTCTACATATCTGGCATCCAACCCACCTTGTCCCTGACTGTGTTTTGCACCCTACTTACCTGGCAATGTGATCGTGATTGCCACTTGTTGGGAAATCCATCCCAGTGTTTACTTCACACAACATCCTGAAGTATCAACTCAATTAAATACACTCACTTCCTCTGGCAGGAGACACATCATTGTTTGCCATTCTCACATTCCCGATCACTCAATCTGAACTATTGATATCTTTTCTCCAATAGCACCCTACAGCCACTATCCCTACAAACACCCCACTAAAACTATAGCATAATTGCTGCCCTCTCCAAATCTCACTTCAGCTCTGATAAAGTCATCTAGACTCAAAGCATTAGCTTGCTCTCTCTGTATGAATGCCGTCTGACCCACTGTGATCCCCAGCATTTGTTAATTTCAGTACAGATTCTAGCATCTACAGTAATTTGTTAATACAGATGTTGTTAAGTTCCAATGAATAGTGATGTCAAAAAGGGAACTTCTGTTACACTAACTTAGTATTTGGATTGTTCACTAACAGGCTTCTATGTGTTGTAAATATGAACAAAACACTGAATCAATATCACTAGTCATTGTGTTCAGCCAACAGAAAAGTTTTTATTTTGTCATTTGTAAGATTTCAAGGCGGGAAGGGCATTTGGCTGTAAAAGCATCAGTCAAATTCCTAGCCAATGGCTCATTTGAAGGTGGACAACCAGCACAGTGGCAATCCCATGTAGAACAGGTAAAGCCAAAACGAAACATAAAGGGATGAAAGAATCTGCTTCCAAATGTACAGCGCAGTTAGTGTGTTAGCACCAGATCAAGCAGCTGGCAATTAATGTTCCAGTCAAGTGTCAAGAATGTGTCAATTCTTAAACAGACCACCAGATGGAGCATTCTACCAGTGAGAGGAAGAAATCCCAGCTGACTTTGTATGCATCAGTTCTTTGGAAAACTGGACAGAAGTGATTCTATAATTGAAAAAATGGATTGAGTCAAAAGATTGCCAGGCGAATGTACGCTGGGAGTTGATGGAAATGTATCAAGCTTGTGCAGGGAATGCAGAGGAAAGGTCTTTTAAGGTTTCTTCAAAAAAATCAATAGGCACCGAGTGTTTGGAAAACTGTCGAGGGTATTGTGCGTTGGAGGCAAATTACGAAAGGTATCAGCGCCCAGAGATTTTTGTTCGTTTCTCTGTTGATGTCAGATATGTTACCATGGGTACACATAAAGGCTTTTCTGCCCTGCTGCTTACACTGCATTCTGGTGAATGCAGTGCCAAAACCCCAATTCCTGGCAGACTGGTGTTTGACCACCGTTGATGTTCCCACTGACAGTGAGCCCAGGTTCATCTTTCCACTCTGTACGCTCTTTCCACCCTGCTTGGCTTGATTGGGAAAGGTGGAAGCTCTCATGTATCCTCCAAATCAGGCCAGCACCCATATCTCTAATGTGTGACCCTGGCAACAAAATCCCAGCAGAAAATGGTGCTGGACATACCTGGTTTCAGGCTAAGAATTCTGAATTCTTTGTTCAAATAAAAGCAAAATAGTGCAGGTGCTGGAAATCTGAAACAAATGCAAGAGAATGTTGGAGAAAACTCTGCAAGTCTGCCAGTGCAAGTCTTCTTCATAACTGAACAAGTTCCTTCCACTGATTCTCAGTGTTTGTCTCCAAATTCATTGCTTTGCTTATTTAGATGCAGATTTTGAGAGGACCAGTAAATAGTGAGTATTTGTAAGATGCAACTTCCTTAGATGTGCTTTCCACACTTTCACCATATTACTATATAGATTTGACAATGTATTTGCTGCCATACAATTCATTCTGTTACGTTTATGGTTGTGTATCTGCAGCAGATATCAGTTCTGGTCTCCTTGCTATAGGAAGGATGCCGTGAAACTTCAAAGAGTTCAGAAAAGATATACAAGGATGTTGCCAGGGTTGGAGGGTTTGAGCTATAGGGAGAGGCTGAATAGACTAGCACTATTTTCCCTGGGGCATCGGAGGCTGAAGGGTGACCTCGTAGAGGTTTATAAAATCATGAGGGGCATAGATAGGGTGAATAGCCAAGGTCTTTTTTCCCAGGGTCAGGGAGTCCAAAACTAGAGGACACAGGTTTAAAGAGAGAGGGGAAAGATTTATAAGGGACTTAAGGAGCAAATTTGTCATGCAGAGGGTGGTGCATGTCTGAAATGAGCTGCCAGAGGGAGTGGTGGAGGATGGTACAATTACAACATTTAAAAGGCATCTGGATGTGTACAAGAATAGGAAGGGTTTAGAGGGACATATGACAAATAGAACTAGACTTATTTAAGATATCTGGTCAACACAGATGAGTTGGACCAAAGGGTCTGTTTCTGTGCTGTACATCTCTATGACTCTATCTGAGGCCTGATAATTTTGGAAAAATTGTCTCTTCATGAAACAGCTAAGAAGTTCCACATTAAGAGGAGAAAGCAGCCCTGTTGAGGCACTTCCTCACTAACTTTAACAGTCACTTTCTCCACCATTGCTGCAATGGCTGAGATATTCCGATGGCTTTGTTCCCATAACTGGAGGTGTGCATTAGGTGTCTGCAGAATTCCCAACATGGCTGACTCCAAGAGAATTGTCCAGGAAAGTAAAAATCCCATTATTCGATGCCCTTGTGTCTCAGGTGCCTCTGAAATTGGGATCTCAATAGTTACCAAGGAAAGTTCAGATTAAAAGCCTCCTCTAATTCCTGAATAAATACAGCATCAAAACCTTGACTCACCATTGGCCTCAACTACCCCCAATTTCACCCCTCAATCCTTGATACCCCAAACCAATGCTACTTCCCACCAGCCGAGCTCTGTCAATCTGTCACATACAGACCCACCAGACCCTGTACCTCCGGTAAGAGCCCTCGCTGATTTTTCATTGTTTTTATTTTTATTCTTTTATCAATTTTTATTTGGAGCTGTGAGCTGGGAAGTGTGAACTAAAGATGACTTTTGGATTGTGGGGAGCAGTTTGTGTTCAATGGAAAATAGACCAAACGGACTTTTGCTTATTCATGAGGCCAGGTGTGGAAGTTATTTGCAGGTTTTGATTTGACTTGATTGATCATTGTCACATGTACCGAGGTACAGTGAGAAAATTTGTTGTGCTTGAAGTACAGGTAGATTATACCATATAAAGAGCATAAGTGTAATAGAACAGAATGAGAACTATAATGTTATGACTGCAGAGAAGGTGCACAAACAGTAAGATCCACATTAGATTTAAAGTTTGAGAGGTCCATTCAGTAGTCCAATAACAGTGGGGAGAAGCTGTTCTTGAATCTGTTGGTACGTGTGTTTAAGCTTTTATATCTTCTGCCTGAAGAAAAAATTTGGAAGAGATTATAACCCGTGTGGGAGGGGTCTTTGATTATGTCCACAGCCTTCCTGATCAAAAGGTTCTGCAAATGTTTTGTCACTGGGGAATAGCATTATGTTTAAATAGATAGCAACAGTTAGCTATTAACAAGGCGAATACTTGAGAATTGGTCCTGGCAAGTCTGGAAAAGACCTCATGCTTAAGCAGTTGCCAGATGTTAAATGGTAATTAGAGTCTCACGGAGGAGATGGTCAGTCTGTCAGAGAGTCATCAGATTTTGAGTTGGGTATTGGACTGTCTTTTCTGAGAGTAGGAGTCTGGCCGTTGATGCGACAGCATGAAGATTTGAAAGTTCCCTGCCTAACCTCCGATGAGCAGCTCTTAGAAACTCAGAGAACAGAAAAATGAGTCATCAATCTTCCTGCCTTCATCCGAGTGATCTGTAAAGGAGGCCTTGATAGAAATCTTCAGAAAATCAACAAAGAAACCATTATCTAAGCTTGTGGAACAATACAGCGTTAAAACCGCTTCAGTAATCTGGCCAGTAATTGTTATTTTCTTTTATTTATCCCTCAATTGTATTTCACTGTCTGTCTGTCTTTTATGTAAAAACAAAGACTTTTAGGTTTAAAGCATCAGCTAATTAGATTACTTTGTGTTTAATCTTGCTTTACTAAAGTTACTCTATTGACAATAAATTGCTAAATCTCCGGTTTAAGCTACAAAACCAATGTCAAGAGTTCATTATTTGCAAAGTCTAGGATTGGTTATTGAAGAAATCTGATTAAGAAGTATTAGAGCCCATTTTGAGGATCTTTGAAGGTGTTAATTTTGCAGTATTGTGACTACAGAGATAGAAAGGTTGATTTGGTTCTGCTGTCTAGCTCCAATGCTATAGTACTCCACAGACCTGACACCTAGCTTAACCTGATGCCCACCCTGACCTGTTCTGACCCCACTTGATACCACTGCATTCCCCACCCACCCCTTTATTACCTAGCTGTCATCCATCCTGACCTGACCCAACTTGATTCAGCACACCCCCTGCCCAAAAACAACATCACCCTCCATGCACCCTGCCACCCCAAACAAAGAACCCATTCCCTGACGCAACATCTCACCTCCAGCCACTGTCCTCACCCCCACTGCGCACTAACTTTGCACACTTACCTTTTCACAGAAACTTGCAAAAGTGACCGCTGGACGTTTGTATTCAACATCAGAAGTTAAATATTAGCATTTAACATCTCACCACCTTTCCCCATTGGCATCAGAAATAACAGTCATTTCATCTCAATCAGTTCCTCCCTTTCTGTCATTACAAGTGAAGGCAGTGACTAACAGGGCAGAGCGAACCCATTCAGGTGGAGAGATGGCAAACTTTAAACTCCTCAGCCTCAACAAGGAGAGAATCCAAGCCTCAAAGGACAGGACTAGGAATTCTCCTACAGGGAATATGAAACATCTAAGTCTTGCCAACAGAGTAAATCCCAGATAACAAGCATGGGGCTGGATGAACACAGCAGGTCAAGCAGCATCACAGGAGCAGGAAA
>JAHRHZ010000077.1:2599040-2619025 GCA_024137785.1 Ginglymostoma cirratum | reverse complement strand
TTTTTTTTTCTGATGAAGGGTTTAGGCCCGAAACGTCAAGTTTTCCTGCTCCTATGATGCTGCTTGACCTGCTGTGTTCATCCAGCCCCATGCTTGTTATCTCTAAGTAAATACAAATGATGGGTTTCTTGTTGTTCCTTCAATCAAGAAATTTAACTCTCAATACTTTGAATTAATATCAATATTTTTGTCACGATTTCAAAAGTTAATCATTCTTTGTAATCACTGATCACATGTGCTTGAGACTTTTTTAAAATCTAACTATTGAATTGAAACATTTTAAACTGTACTGCACACGTACTGCACAATAGTCCAAACTATTGAAGCTCCCCTCACAACGTCATGCACTATAGACAGCTCCAGTCCCGCCTTTATTCCTGCTGCTGGTGTACCCACATAACCTTTGACCATCAGTTGTCACTTGTCTAAGAAAAAGATGATCAAAAGTTTTGGCAGAATACTGAAACTGAAGAAAGAAATTGCAGAAGCTAATTTGTGCCACTACATGTCACTGTTACACTTGGTAACTATGCTGCAGAGAATTCATCCTAGCCCAGATATTCTGATGGCCAGATTGTCATTGCAGCAGCATAGATTGGAGTTACATGTCTCAATTAACTCTGAGGGAATTGTCCAGGATACTGAATATTCCAACAGGCAAGTGAAATAACTCCAAGGAGTCAGGTATCCCATCACCAAGTCACCCTTTATTTACACATGCATGTACATGGGCTCTGACCAGCTATCTCAGAGCTAGTCCCTAGAATGAGGAGACTGTCTGAATCTCCCGTTTATTTCTGTCAGCCAGGGCTCCCTGATTGGCCCAGGTTAACAACCCCAATCAAGGATCTCATTGTCAATGAGATCCACTGGGTCCTTGTTCAAATCACCACAGCAAGTATTCTTGGACCTTGTACAAAGGCCCATCAAAGATCAACACTTGGAAAGGCTTATGGTTTCACTGTTACCAAGAAAACGTGAGAGGTTTGAAAAACCTACCCGCCTGACACACTGACCCCCTACCTGCCATCCTGTATCCCTCGACCCAGCTACCACACTAACCCCACACATAGCTTACATATGTACCCTTTCACAATAGTTGTCAAAGTGGCTGGCTCTGCTGCCACACATTTAAATTTCACAATATGAAGATGATCCTCTTTCTTGCTGGCTGAGAAGAGTCCAGGATAGCTCTGGCCTGTCTAATAACAGGAGGCTCCTGCCCAGCAAATTCCAGAGCAATATCATCAAAATGTGTCTTTGGTTTTTTTTTTGTCTCAAACTGATCTAGGACAATATTGCATGGTGAATGTCTAGGCCCAGAAACTCATGCATATTTGAGCCAAGAGACATTCGTAACTTGGGACACTAGAAATTGTGCAATCTAAAAAATTCAGAATTTTGGTGGGGGGCAGGGTAAATAATTTGAGTAATTGCAAAATTCTCAAATATCTTCGTTCTTTTATGTATATTGATTCAACCATCGCAGATCGAACCCCATCCATCTTTCCAATGCGTTCATTTTGTAAATGTACATGTTTGAAGAGTGCGTACAAAACATGATCAGATTTCAGGTGTACAGGTACATCAGTTACCTGCAGTCAGCTGATTCAGGAGTGACTGAAGGTGATATCATCCTTTCTCATACTAGCCAGCTATTCAGGATTTAATTCTGGAAATAAAATGTTCAATTAAGAAGTACTTATGTTGCCTCAAACCCCGTTGTATATGATATCGCAAAGGAAGAGCAGGAGAGAAGATTTGACACAGGTGGCCTGAAGATTGAAGCACCAAAATCAGCTAGTCATTTGAAGGTAGCTGTCTAATGAGCTGGCTGTGCAATGGCTGCGATTGATAAACAATGCCATTGGTCAGCTGTGTGCTTGCTCAGAGCATTTAGAGTAGAGATTAGTGCAAGAATAGTCAAGGAGCTATGAGGGATTGTCTTCAACAGGTGCCTGGTAGCCTTCTCCCACGTATTTCAGGGCTCAATTCATTTCAAATATCCACAATGGAGCACAGACAGAGATAATAAGTTTCTACAAAAGCTCTGACTTTTCTAGAGTGCTGTGAGTGAGTGACAGAATGCATATGATTTTAAACAACTTTCCTTCTGAACCCACAAAGCTATATGAACAGCAAATTTCCACTCTCAACATTCAGGAGGTCTATGTTGTCTGGCTGCATGTAATGTCATAGAATCTTACATCATGGAAGGAAGCTACTTGGCCCACAATGCATATAAAATAATTTTCCAATGGGTTCACTCCTACGCTTTTTCTCCATGGCTTTGCAACGTCTTCTTTCATGTTTGCAGTACACGGTATGTATAGTAGCGATGACATTTTTTTCCATCCAACCAAATGAAATATTGGACAACAGCAATTAACATAATAAGGCCGTAAGACAAGGAGGAAAATTAGGCCATTTGGCCCATTGAGTCTGCTCTACCATTCGATCATGCCTGATGTGATTTTAAACCCCATTCCCCTGCCTTCCCCCCATAACCCTTGATCCCCTTACTAATCTATCTCTGTCTTACAGACACTCAATGACTTGGCCTCCACAGCCTTCTGTGGTAATGAGTCCTGTAGATTCACCCACCCTCTGACTGAAGAAATTCCTCCTTAACTCAGTTCTAAAGGGTCATCCCTTCATTCTGAGGCTGTGCCCATGGACTGCAGTCTCTCCTACTAGTGGAAACATCTTCTCCATGTCCACTCTATGTAGACCTTTCAGCATTCCGTGACTTTCAATCAGATCCCCCACCTTATCCTTCTAAACTCCATCAAAAACAGACCAAGAGTCCTCAACTGCTCCCCATATGACAAGCCCTCCATCTATGGGATCATTCTTATAAACCTCCTCTGGACCATTACAAACCTAGCATATCCTTCATTGGATATGGGGTCCAAAGTTGCTCACTCTATTCCAAATGGGCTCTGACCAGAGCCTTATACAGCATCAGCCAAACATTTCTGTACTTGTATTCTAGTCTTCTTGAAATGAATGCAAACGTTGCATTTGCCTTCTTAACTGCCAGCTGACCTGCATATTAATGAATATCCTGGATTAGGACTCCTAAATCCCTTTGTGCTTCAGATTTCTGAAGCTTTTCCCTGTTTAGAAAATAGTCCACACCCCTATTCTTCCTACAAAAGGGCATAACCTCACACTTTCCCACATTGTATTCCATCTGCCAATTCTTTGCCCAAGTTCCTGGCCTGTCTGAGCACATCAGCAGCCTCCCCCTTCCTCAATGCTACCTGTCCCTCCACCTATCTTTGTGTCAAACATAGCAACAATGCCCTCAGTTCCTTTGTCCAGATCGTTAATGTACACCATGAACAGTTGTGTTCCCAACACGGACACCCACGGAACTACACTAGTCACTGGCTGTCATAGTGAAAAAGACCTCTTCATCATCAATCAATGCCTTCTGCCAGTCACCTAATCCTCTATCCATGTTGATACCTGGTCCATAAGACCAGGGGCTCTTATCTTATTTAGCAGCCCCCTTGTCAAATCTATACACCAGGACCACTAAGGTACTAAGGAGCCAGGTCAGTTACTTGTGTCGACCTGAGGGTATCCTTCACTCTCAGAATCAGAAGCAGGAACCGCTTTTATGCTTTTTCTCCCTGAATAACTAAGTGATAGCTTACGGTGTGGACTTCATCCAAACAATACTGGCTCACTAACATCTTTCAGGGAAGGAAACCACGATCTTTACCTGATCTGGTCTACACGTGACTCCAGACACACAGTGGTTGACTCTCAACTGTCCTCTGGCCTTCATCCCATGAAGAAATAAAAACATGGAACCAACAAAGGCAGATGATCCTGAGCTCCAAAATGTGGGGTCAAACTGTCGGGTCTGAAAGAAGCTTCAAGTTTAAAGCTGTGTAGTCAGAGTTCTGCTTATGGCTGTTTTTTAATCATACATGGGATGAACCAAATATGTATCCTATGTAGAGTTACATATGATATATGGTACCTATGGGTCAACTGGCAGCATGGTGACACAGTGGTTAACACTGCTGCCTTACAAAGCCAGGGACCTGGGTTTGATTCCTGCATTGGGTATGGAGGGATATAGGCCAAGCGCAGGCAGGTGGGTCTAGTTTAGTTCGGGATTATGGTTGGCATGGACTAGTTGGACCAAAGGGTCTGTTTCTGGCTATATGACACAAAGTTTTCTGCGTGGCGTTTGCACATTCTCCCCATGTTTGGGTGGGCTTCCTCTGGGCGCTCCGGTTTCCTCCCATAATCCAAAAATGTGCAGGTTAAGTACATTAGCCATGCTAAATTGCTCCGTAGTGTCCAGGGATGTGCAGGCTGGGTGGGTTATCCATGGGAAATGCGTGGTTAGTAGGAAAGGGTGGGATGCTCTTTGAAAAATCAGTGCAGACACAATAGCCTGAAAAGCCTCTTTCCACACTGTAGACATTCATGATTCAATCAGCTGATGCCAGCTTTTATGCTCCACTTGAGCACCTCCCATCCTTCCTTCTCTAAGCCTGTCACCATATCCATTTGTTTGCAGCTCCCTCAAGTACTTGTCTAGTTTCCCATTAACCATATCTGTAGTGTTCACTTCTTTTCTTAAGCAGCCTCTTGGGATCAAGAATGACTTGCTTGTATTCCCAAAAACCCAGTTCTGAGCTGGCTGATCCATCCAACGTGTCAGCCACAGACTCCACAAATCAGAAGATGAAGATGGTTCTTGAAAGATTATGTAGATGGATTGTTTGGAGGCTTATGCGCTCCCTCCAATGTCTCAACTTCACTTCTGCGTGCTCCTGACAAAAAGCCTCTTAATGTGTTCACTGCTCTGTATCATGAATTTTCCACGCTCCAGAATCCCAGCTTGTTGATCCTCTCCTAATCCGTATACACACACATTCCTGGTATCAGCCTTGTAAGTCTCTCCCCCTCAAATATTCATCGCAATTGAGATTTCAAGCTGAAGGTGAGATGCAATTCTCTTAAATATGTTTCACTGAAGCTTTTTTTGATAATTTTAAGTGCAAATTGTCATAAATAGATACAAATGCTGACTGTAAGCTTAAATGACACAAAAAGTTTTGCATAAAAAGATTTGAAGAAACATATCTAAGTTATAACTATGGTATTGGCAAGTTATATTTAGAAACATGCAAAACAATTTACAAAAATAAATAATTATAAATCTAAGAAACTGTTGGAAACTTAAGTTCAAACAATGTAAACTTTTGAAATGTTGTGCAACTTTGGGCAAGATTAAGAAACATAAATACACATTTACCTTCCTGAAACAAGAAGCATGTAATGAGCAGCATTCACACACAAAGTGGAATTTAAATAAAAGCTAGTTACATGCACAAGGGAGAAACCAAACCTTCAAAATGTACATCCTAGTATTTAACATAAATAATTAGTGATAGTGGCTTCAGTACTGATCCCTGTGGCACTCTTTTCATTCCAGTTTACCAAATGGAAAAAGATCTATTTATCCCTTCTTTCTATTTGCTATTCCTTCAGGCCTGCAAGGAATTTGCAGTGATAGTCAGTGTCAGGAAGACTGAAGTTATGGACCAGGAATTAGAGACTTCATCATTCTTCACATTGAAGATTGTCAACAACTTCGCTTACTTTGAATCAAAAATTACCAGTAACCAATCCCTGATTCCAAAATCAGTAAAGTTTGCAGCTAGCCTGTCAAACACCAGCCAACAGATATGTACCATCACCCGGCACTGAAATTCATATAGCAGATGACTCATCAGAATGATGGACAAAATATCTTATGACTTGATGGCAGCATCCTGTTAGTAGTCGGAACCAATGGTGACACCACTCCAAAACAGCAGCATCAAATCATCTGTTGCTCAAACTTCTGAGACACCTTACCCTACAGGATAATCTCAACCATCCATGTGAGGTGATTTTTGCTCTCATCAGATACTTCCTTGCTGTATAATCACACAAGCACCTAAATGGGGCTAAGTGCATCACGCTAGCCTTGAAAAGTGCCCAGTCTACCATTCCATTTCCCCACTTATCCCCTCGTTGCCTCATATTCACTAGGAACAGATATTACCATTGAAGGGTCTTTAAGATGCTGGTGAAACTGTTAAAATAAACGAGCACACACTCAAGATCCATTAAAAAAAAACCTTAATCCTCTTAGAAGTTCATAAAGTAGTGAATCTAAATAAAACTGAGGCCCCTTGAGTGCTGTATCAACTCTGCAGAACCAAATCCATCAGAATATTTTGAAGCTCAGTCAAATATTCATAATGAGATTCCATTGTAGAACAAGTCGACATAGCTTCCAGAACTGATGTCTGATCCATAAATCAATAAAAATGACAAAGCATAGTGTAGAGTTGACTTAGTAACTCTAAAGATCAACACTGTTCAATACAAAAGAGAATATTACACATTGAACATTTAGTTTTTAGACTTAGATCGAGACATTTAGATCTGTCCTCACTGACAAGACCTGCGTCTGTACGCTAGTGCTAACTGCTCCTGAATTTTTCAGAGTGAACCTTAGAATCAACTATAATGCTGTGGTTCTGGAGTTACATATAGGCCAGACCAAATGAAGATGGCTGATTTCCTTTGCAAAAGGGCATTATTGAACCAGATGGGTTTTTACGGCAATTGATGACAGTTGACATCATCAACTAGCGTTATGTTACAGATTTCAAATTGAATTTAAACTCCCCCAGCTGCTGCAGTGCATTTGAATACAAGTCCCAGAGCATTAGATTGGATCCTCTAGTTTAACAACCAGTGACGAACCCACAACACTGTTATCTCCTCTAATGCAGGGTTGTCTAACCCTTTTGTATGAAAAGCTACATTTCAACATTTTCCTCACTCAAGCAGCTGCTAAGAACATTCCAGAATGGTAGGCTTTGACACAATATTGTACACGATATTAAGAAAAGTACAAAAGAATCAAATAATTTCATAAGATGATAAATGAATTAAATAACCATTGAAAGAGTGCCAAGCAGCTGAGCTAACTAATGAAAACAATATTTTGCTTTTTTGACTTAAGAAGAAGGTAGAGACAGACTTTGCCCCAAGTTTTGATCAACAAGGAAGCAAAGAACCAAGACCAAGCTAAGGCTTTGGGTTTAATGAATTGCAATCGCACACTCTAAGCTCGCCTTGATGTATTTCAAGCTAAAGAAGAGATTTAAAGTAGGTTGCCTTTCAGCTTAAGCTTTCCTCCTTTACCAACCTACCTCATGGATGCGTTTTTGACAAGGAGGGCAAAGATATATGTGTATTCAGCTCACTCTCTGTCTTTGTCACACAAACACACTCACTCCTATTCCTTCCCTTCCTCACTGTCTTGATTCCCCCATCCCTCACAGTGACATGGCTTCTTTCACACACTCCCTCCCTCAATCTATGACAAACGTCATCTCTCCCTTGCTCACGCTTGTCCATGAAGTTTAAACATTTAGCTGGTTGGTGTTGGCCGTGAAGGTGCTTCCTCTGTCTGCTCTGTTTGACACTCTGGCTACCTCTGGAGGGCAGATGGCCACTGTTTCTTCTGTTCCTCTTCCCCTTGGATTGACAGCCCATTTTGCACACTTTAGAAGGCCAAACCTGCACAAGGGGGCAAGAGAGACAGACCTTGATCAAAGGCAAGGAGAGAATTGACCCTGCGGTAACTCAAGAGACATCATGTACTTCCACACTGTTTGATGCTCCTTCAATTGCTGGTCTTTTCTCTCCTGCATTTGTTGCTGATAGACCCACTGTGTAGGAGGCCTGTAAACTGATAGGTGTCTCTGCACCAAATTTCAAAACCATTTGGCTGTTCTTCTGGAGTATCTTGTACAAGGCTACCTGTGAATTAAATGAATCTGAAAACTTAATAAAAACCAAAAGAGCTGTGATTGCTGTAAATCAGGAACAAAAACAAAGTTACTGGAAAAGCTCAGCAGGTCTGGCAACATCTGTGGAGGAGAAAACAGAGTTAATGTTTTGGGTCCAGTGATCACTCCTCAGAACTCAGTTCTGAGGAAGGGTCACCGGACCCGAAATGTTAACTCTGCTTTCTCCTCCACAGATGCTGCCATTTCTGAGTCTGAAAACTTTACCTCTTTCACAATGCTGATCAATGTAATGGCCTCTTAGCTTTTCTATCATTTATCTCTGCATTAATAGCATATTTATATCATACAACATTACATTATGACCTGTGGAGTTGGTAAAACATTTGTAACTTTCCTGACTTCAGAGCTGGTTTTCTTCATTGCACATGTCATACTGAACTCAGGAGAATGACATCTCCTTCAGAAACATACAGAAGCGACTCAGACTATTCCCTGGTGCCAATCTCCTGCCTTTTCCTGATATCCCAGCATACCAGTTCTATTCAAATAATCATCCAGTGCCCCCTCTTGAATGCCTCAATTGTATCTGCCTCCACCACATTTCCAGGCAATGCATTCCAAATCCTGCTTGCTGTGTGACAATAAAAGCTTTTTCTCATTCCACCCTTACTTCTTTTGCACATCACTTTAAATCTGTGTCTTCTCGTTCTTTTGTGTTTTAATGAGCGGGAACAGCCACTCCTTATCTCCACCCAGCCTGCTATGAATTTGGAAGCCTCAATTCTTGCATTGATGCTGCAAGCAGAATTATAGAATCCCTACAGTGTGGAAGCAGACCATTCAGCCCATCAGGTTCACACCAGCCCTCTGAAGAGCATCCCAAGCAAATCCATTGCCCTACTTTATCCCTGTAACCCCACATTTCCCCATGGCTAATCCACTTAGTTTACATATCCCTGGATGCTATGGCCAATTTAGCCCGGCCAATCCACCTAACCTGCACATCTTTAGACTGCAGGAGGAAACCAGAGCACTCAGAGGAAACCCACACAGATATGGGGAAAATGTGCAAATCCTACTTAGACAGTTACCTAAGGCTGGACTCAAACCCAGATCCCTGGCACTGTGAGGCAATAGTGCTAACTACTGAGTCACTGTGCCACCCCAGATTGAAGAACTTGTGTTCTAATGGGTCATGATCAGACTGGGCTGCAATTTTGTTTTTTCTTCATAGGTACTGATTAAATTGCTCATTAGCAAAGGCAATGAATATAGGTACGCAGTTTTAATCTGAGCATTTTGTTGTTTCATTTGTGTAAATACCCTTGATGCAAATACAACTGTTCTCTCTACAACATTAATATTTCTCTAAATTTTGTCCTCGTGGGCCATACTGCAAAATGGCTTCATAATTAACATCATAGAAGTTCAGTACCGGGGTTGCCATCGCTAATTGCTTTTCGTTCCATATCCTAATATCACTGCCCGTTGTTGACTGTAAATTGGTGCAACAGTTCCACATTTTGATGATATATTGGGCAAGATTTCTACTAACTAGCTGAAATCTCCACAGTTAATTGCAATGCTTTTACGTCTGTTAGTTGCCAATTTATTGCCGTGCTCACACCTTTTCAGGATCTTGCTGAAGGCCTTAGGATGCCAGTACATGGCACATGTACTTGACTCTAGACATCTTCATCTGGCCAGCTGCAGTTTCGTCCACTGAGCTAACAGTCATATTTACATTAGATTTTGATCGTGGCGAGCAAAGTTTCCACATCTGCAAATTAACAGATCATTTACCACAGCTTCAGCTCCATCAAGATTCGTAACTTTCTGTCTTGATATTCCTCTGGACCATTTGTCTCCCCAGAAGGGATTACCAAATATAGCTGATGTTTTCATTCAGCGTCACTTGTCAGAAATTATCCCACAAATCCAAACTAGTCAGAAGTTTTGCTTTTATAAGTTGCGACAAAGTTTCTTCCTTGCTTGGCCCAGGGTCGTGAGATCTCTTTGGATCTTTAGTTACATCCATTGGGTCAATGCATGCTCCCTGCATTCCGGGTTATTTCATGGCTGCTGAATTACTAGTCCATTCTATTACTTTCTTGATTACTCAATCTTTTCTCTCTTTTCTATCTTGTCAATTAGGCTAGCCTTGAGGACAGCTGGAACTTGTATTGGCAGATGTTTATCTGGTCTTACACCCTCACCTCAATGACATGATAATCTCCACAAGACATCTGAATGTCATTTATGCATTATTGTACACCTTTAGGATCTAGCTTGAGACTTGCTCCAGCTCAGATGAGTAGTTTTTTGTTGCTGTCAATGATCTGGGTCTCCAAATTCTTGTCATTACACTGAAATTCACAACGTAATCTGATGAGTATGGTACTATCATACAGCCTCAAATTTACTTCATTTTTAAATTGGCATGTTGAACCAACCCATGAAGTTCATGATGTTGCATGGCACTGCAGTGCCTATCTGATACTGTATGTTGACATAATGTTCTCATTCTGCAAGCATCACCCCAACAATCTAACCATGTATTACCTACTTAACCGACTAAAATAATCTACTGCATGGTGTGGAGTGATTCATCACAATCTTGATATTTCTCCAGTGACCACCCGCATGTACCTGTTCTGCTTCTTTTCAGCTGAACACCGTCTACAAAGCGATCCAGCTGCCTGCAGTTAGACCACCGGCTTTCCCAAGCTGGAAATGCCTTCTTCTCATCTGTGTGAAGTTCTCTACAGTATGCCCATGCTGAGATTTGTCTGTGATTTTTCTGCCCTTTGGAACTGGAGTACCTATCAGCATAGGTATAGTGTTTTCTGCCAGGACCATTCTCTATCTGTTGATTTGGAACCTCAGCTCCCTATGGATATTAAACACTTTCCTGAGATAATGTTATACTCTCAATCTCTTATACCGAATAAAATACTTCCTTAAAAAATCATCTGTTCATTGTGAAACTGCACAGGACTTTGTGGTCTGAGTCAATGAAATCACATAGTGATCAATTGACTCGTTTTCACCTTTTCACCTCAATATTGAATCCATCCCATTCATGAATCACTTGGTGTTCAAAGAGCACCTTCAAGGTTTTGCAGTTTCTGCAATCTACTTTTTCTGTTCTTCAACAAGGGTTAGACTGGAATACACTCTTCCTTACAGTAAAATGAGTGTAGCTATTTGTGGCTGTTCTGGCTTGTTAAGCAGACCAGTAGCAATTTCATAACTGGGTCATTGCATGTGAAAAAAAAAAAGCCTGAACGGCTTCATATCACACATTGGTCATTTTGATCAGGACTAGTGCTGGAATGGCTGCAAACATTGTCTTATCCAGAGTTTCAGCAATGAATGGTTTCATCATTCTTTTCCAGTTTCTTTCAGTTACTTGTAGTAACATTCACAGTTCTAAACATTCCATTTATCTATCAGTGTGCTTGACATCATCTTTTGTGCTATCAAGAGAAAAGTCTGATCTGTAATGTAACTTTATTGAAACTAATTGCAGGATAGCAATTCACAGACAGTGTGTTATGGGTGAGGGTGACATGATTATGGCAAGCCAAGAGACTCATTAGAACAGATTGAATTTCAATTGAAAACTGAAAGCATCACTTGAGATTCTTAGGAAACAAGCAATGATTTGTATAACAACGCTCATAGTAAACAATCAATAGTATATTTACAGAGTGCAAGTACTTTAGTCAGATCAAGCAAGCAGTATCTAATGCTCTTGTTACTGGTTAGTGAGAGAGGCAACAGATCCTTTGATGTGTGTCTTGACATTAACTGCTTCCTGCACAAGTTAAAGAAATACAAATTGTGGTCCACAGACACCTAGGTGTACACTGGAAGTTTGAAATTGTCTGATGGTCTCCATTTTGCAGGGAGAGTAACTGTTTCATAACTCCAAGCTGAGGCCTCCACTAAACTGCTCTTGGTTTGTACCATATGTAATGGCTGGTAGATGGGAAGATCTGGATAACAGACAGGTAGGTATCTTTAAAGGATCCTTGCTGCTGCTCAGTCTTCTCTAGATCAATTGCCAAGAAAATGCTGAAAGCGTTCGCCACCCCAATAAACTTTCTGATGAAAGAAACTCCCTTCATTTCCTTTCAGCATTCTGACAGACAAAAGCCTGGTTTATTGTTAATGCATTTTATATTTGCCATGGCGCATCATACGCAATTAATAATGCCGAAACAACCACAACAATGTTAATCTGCAGTACCTTTTATCTCTGATATAATTTTAACCCCACTGCGGAGCCTCTTCTAAGGATGCCTACCCTGAAGAAGTTACCCTGCCCCCTCCGGACAAACCTCAGAACCCTCTTCCCCTCCCCCATTTCTGATGAAGGGGTTAGGCCCGAAACGTCAAGTTTTCCTGCTCCTATGATGCTGCTCGACCTGCTGTGTTCATCCAGCCCCACGCCTTGTTACAACAAAGTTAATACACTGGTTAACCACAATAGGACAAGAAACTCTCAACACATCCACAACAATTCCTGAAAAATTAGGAAAGGAGCAGTTTACCAAAGCCACTGCCCACTTCCCATAATGGAGAACATTATTACAATGCTATAAATGTTTCGGTCAATATTGGCTTCTAAATTATGTTTTGTAGCATCCCTTTTATTCCTCCTTTATCTGATATGCAGTACTTCATATTTTTTAGATGAGCTCACCTTTTTATACCCATACAACAAAAGAAATGATGAAAATCAAGTTACGATCAAGCCTGCCTCAAACACAAGTTAAAAGGAATACTTCATAAGTATCAGTGCACTTAAGATATGACTGAAATGCACACACTTAGCAACTACTTCAAATACAATACAGCAGAAAATAGTTGTTGTGAATAATCCAATTAATTGATTCATAATTGTAGTCTGTAGTCCTGAAGTTGTAGGCAGAAAGGCTGGTTAGAGTGCCAGCAGACAAAAAGTAGCTTTCAGTCTTCCTGATAAGAATCACTGTACTGCTGAATATTTTCCTGGCATGGAAAAAGAAACACACCCCCTGCCAAGATTTGGCATATTTCACATGACATCAGTTGTCTTTGGTGTAAAGTGTTTAAAATGTGATTTGTGATTGTCACTACTAAAGAGAAAGGCTCTGTGTTTTATTTGGTGGTAGCTGTAAATGCAAATATAAAATCCTCCAAGGAAAGTTTTATGCGGTTTCTCTGCAGTGCTGCTTCTAAAACAAAAAGAACTGAGAATGAAGACCTACACATAAAGGCAACTATCTCTCTCATTTACTTTGTAAGAGATAAAGGTACCTAAATATTTTAGTATAAATATTATGTTATGTGTGGATTAATATATAGATTACTTCACAAATTCATGGGTGGTTGTGGCACTATGCCACCTACCATAGGGCATTGAACAGTCCTCCTTTTCTTCCCATTTTCCATAAGCATGATGAACTTTTCAGCTTTAAACAGATCCCAGTTATCGAAATGAAGAATTACTCCAGAGACCTATTCCTGGTAGTTGCTCCATAGGTGGAGACCATGCTACAACTGTCCTTAGACATATTTTCATAATTTAAGGATAATAGACCTTCTTCAATCCATAACAAAAACTGAAAAAGCTGGAACTACTTGTTTGGTCAGGTAAATTATATGAATGGGATCAAAGAGTTAGTATTTGACTTAGTTCTTAATCAACACACTTTGATGCACTAATGGTGGCTATCGGTATTGCTGTACCATCTCCGGATTTGAAAACAAGAATATTTGTCCCAGACATTATTTTATCATTTTAATTGCTGTGATGCAGAGCAACACATTCACTATTGAGACACACACACCTTTCTCACTTATTAATACCTGTCTTTTCTAATACTTCAAGTATGCAGGACATTTTCCTTTAATTTAGAACGGTTTAAACCTTTGAGCACAAAGCTAGATGTTTTAAAATGAGCTTAACAGATTTGCTGAACATTTGCTGAACAATATAATCATGTCCTGAGGAAGGGTCACCAGACCCGAAATGTTAACACTGTTTTCTCCTCCACAGATGCTGCCAGATCTGCTGAGCTTTTCCAGCAACTTTGTTTTTGTTTTTGATTTACAGCATCCGCAGTTCTTTTGGTTTTTAATATAATCAAGAACTACGGTCTAGAAATTAATTCTATTACAGACTGCTTTTAAATGCTATTTTATCTCTAGTTTTCGAAGTTAATACCTGAGTGAGTATTTACAGAAGAATTTTTACCTCAACATGATAACAAATCACAGCTCTGGTATTCACAGCTATCTAAGATATGAAAACTATATAAAAAAAGCTGAAGCATAATTTTTTCTCTCATCGCATGAAATTCTACTGTGAATGTTTCTGTTGCAATAGCAACTGTATGTGGGTGTGTGTTTGAGAGAGAAAGAGAACGCAAGAGATTCAAGGTAATTCAGAAAGATTTTGAGAGGTAGAAATTAAGATAGTATGATTGCTAAGATAACCCAGGTGGTCATCACGGATGTAGGAGGTTGGCAGTAAAACACGAAGGACTTTACAAGTCTTGCCACGAGTGGCATGCATGTGTCCACACATCTTTGGTTTATCTTGGAACGAATATGCTAAAAGTGGTTTTCATTTGCATTCCTTCCATTAAAATGTGGGTCTCCACAATATATTTGAGTCTCCTTTCCCATTTCATAGAAGGGTGGCCACACACTTGGCTGTGTTCTTAAAGGTTTCTTTCTAAGTGCTCACATTTTGCTTTACAGTGATTCTCTGTTTGCAATATCTTCCAAAACAGCAAATTTGAAGTTTCTTTTAAATCACACGAAAAAATTATTATATAAAACAGAATGGCAAATGTCTACGTAGTGTCAATTCCAGGTAAGTGTGTGAATCATTCAAAAATCATTCAAAGAGCCGCACAAACAATTCTGAAGTATCCAAACGACATCTGGAATGTCAAATCTAATTTTGTTTACCACTTAAATTCAATAGGCATAAAATGTTCATCTGTCGTCAGTTGCCTACAGTAAGGATGTTACATATCACCAGTTTAATTGTAGAATTTTGCGTAATCATTTTTATATTTGTACATCAGACTATTGTCAGTGTTTAGTTTTTTTCAGGGGTTCTAAGTTGCTGCAATGCAGATTGCTTACCCACCAACTTTTAACACTACCTATCTAAGTATAGTTCCTTGGAAATTACCCTTCAATTTATCAGAAGGTAACTCTTTTGTATTTTCGTTAAATGGAAACAGTTAAGAGTATACACCTGGATTTTTGTTTGAGGCCTCCACTGGAGAGTAAGTAGACAGTATATCAATGTTATGGGTTCAAATCCTATCCTGGCTAGAATTTAACTTCAATCCATAAAAGCTGGAACTGTAAGCTAGCCTCACTAATCGTGACCATGTAAGGATAAACGTTTATCATAAAAATGCATCTTGTTCACCAATGTCCTATCAGGAAAGAAATCTGCCTTATTACTTGGTCTGGTCCATATGTGGCTCCAGACATGCAGCAATGTATGCCCTTTGAAATTGCTTGGCCCTACTATGTTCAAGGGTAATTAGAGCAGGGAAACAAATGCCGGTCTTGCTGATTATCATGATAATAGTAAGTATGAATTATCAATTCTTAATTCCTGTTATCTCACTGTTATACCTAAGACCTTTTATGGACTAAAATGGCTTGAAACAAAGGACAGATACAGATATAAGATGGCTGCCATGATCACCTGACCACAGATTGCGGCAAGCAGGAGACCAAAGTGAAGGAGACAAAGCCATCTGTGTTGAAGTTATCATTTTATGTTGAGTCATTGAATCCAGGCAACTGTGTCCCTTAAAAAATAATTAATGAAGAGTGCCTGACGGTGTGACAGGAATAGGACCAGACACACCTCAAAATGTGCCTCGGTTGGCACCACACCCACAAACATCCACTCCCTCCACAGCCAACACTCAGTAGCAGCAGAGTGCACCATTTACAAAATGCAGTGTAGAAATTCATCAAGGCCCCTTAGGCAGCATCTTTCAAACCCATGGCTACTACCATCTAGAAGGACAAGGGCAGCAGATACATGGGAACAAGCCATTCACCACCCTGACTTGGAAATATATTGACATTCGTCAAATGTCATTGGATCAAAATCCTAGTATTCCATCCTTGGTGGCATTGAGGGTTTATCTACAATTCATGGACTGCAGTGGTTCAAAAAGAGGTAGCTCACCATCACCTTCTCAAAGGAAATTAGGGGTGAGAAATATATGGTGGCCCAGCCAGCAATACCCATTTGGGGTGGCACGGTGGCTCAGTGGTTAGCACTGCAGCCTCACAGCACCAGGGACCCGGGTTCGATTCCAGCCTCGGGCAACTGTCTGTGTGGAGTTTGCACATTCTCTCCGTGTCTGCGTGGCTTTCCTCCAGGTGCTCCAGTTTCCTCCCATAGTCCAAAGATGTGCAGGCTAGGTGGATTGGCCATGCTAAATTGCCCATAGTATCCAGGGGTATGTGGGTTATAGGGGGATGGGTCTGGGTGGGATGCTCCAAGGGTCAGTGTGGACTTGTTGGGCCGAAGGGCCTGTTTCCACACTGCAGGGATTCTATGATATCCCAAGAATATATGAAAAATGTTTGTGTCTCCTGCTTTCATTCACATTTGTATGGTAAGTGCCCATAATGGACATCAAAGGGTACCTGCAATTGTTCAGCATGAAAGACAAAAGATCCAGACTTGGGAACATACAAAAAAATCTGTATGTGCTTTAAAGCAGCACAGTAGAGAGAATGAACTTGTAACAATTGCAGCTGAAAGTTTCCCTCTCCCTATTTCTTCTGGCCTCCCAGAAGACAATCTCTGATGAAAAAGCAAATTAGAGAAACAACCATTCACTGAGAACTCAGAGAGTTACAAACTTCACCACTGCTGAGAATATTCGTAAGAAATTCAACAACAGTTTTCTCAGGTGAAAAATATAATATCTCAAGTACTCTAAGAACTTTCAAATGAGTAGCTTCCATTCTTCCTGTCTGTACTCGACAATCTCGCTTTTTTAAACTTGACAGCTACATAATTGATGTTGCATCTTTACCATGTTTTTCTGAGAGCTACTAGATAATAAAATTCCTCTTCACACCAAAAACATTGATGTTAACTGCTTAACTTTGACTTCTACTGTGCTTTAATTGAAATGTGATAGACATGTGCTAAAAGAAGTAAACATATTTCTCAACGAGAGAGTGTTAAAAAGAGGGAAGCTAAAATACCCCCTCCTCACCTGGTTCTAACACAGCGACAAACACATTCCATGAAAGAACTATGCCAGAAAGATATATTGACTGCTTCATTTCCTGCGTTCAGCCTAACTTAGAAAGTGTGATTGAACTGCCAACATTAAGCTTGCTCATGAATGGAATATATCATACCTTTCAGTGGTCTGAGCTCTCACAGCATCTCCTGTTGTATGGAAAATTACTAACATATACGGGACACTTTATTCAGTCTTTCTAAAAAGTCTTCAGAGTTTCTGATAGGGCAATTGTAGAGTTGCCCAGGATCTGTTTGGATTTTATCACAGATGGTCATCTATTGTTATTTATTCAATGTTTCCAATTTATTCAATTTATTCAATGTTTCCAATTGAAGAAATTTGCAATGCTATGATCCCCATGGCGACCAATGATTTTTAAAAAGAAATTTGAACTTCCATTTATTAGCTAAATTTAAAATATGACTATTTACAAGAGGATAGGTAGAGGCAGAAGGGTAGACTTTGTCTACATGGACTTTAGCAAGGCCTTTGACAAGGTACTGCATGGTAGGCTGGTTAGTAAGGTTAGATTACTTGTGATCCAGGGGGATCTAGCCAATTGGATACAAAATTGACTTGACAGCAGGAGACAGGGGGTGGTGGTAGAGGGTTTTTTTTCAGATTGGAGGCCTGTGACCAGCTGTGCGCTAGAGAGATCGGTGCTGTGTCCAATGTTATATGTTATTCTTATAAATGATTTTGATGAGAATATGAGAAGCATGGTCAGTAAATTTGTGTATGGCACCAAAATTAGTCAGATAATGAACAGTGAGGAAGGTTATCTAAGATTACAACAGGACCTTGATCAACTGGGCCAGTGGACCAAGGAATGGAAGAAGAATTTTAAGTTATATAATAGGTGTTGAATTTTGGCAAGACAAACTAGGGTAGGACTTACATATTTAATATTATGGCCCTGAGGAATTTTGTTAAACAGAGAGATCTAGGGGTGTGGCTACATTGTTCCTGAAAAGTGGCGTCACAAGTAGACGGGGTGGCAAAGAAGGCACTTGATGCGCTTTCCTTCATTGGTCAGAGCATTGATTTCAAGAGTTGGGATGTCATGTTGCAACTGTACAAGACATTGTTAGGTCCCATTTGGAGTACTGCAGACAATTCTGGTCCCTCTATTCTAGGAAGGATGTTATTAAATTGGAAAGGGCACGAAGAAGATTTACAAGGATGTTACCAAGACTAGAAAGTTTGAGTTATAAGGAGATACTGGATAGGCTGGGACATTTTTCCCTGGAATGTAGGAGGCTGAGGGGTGACTTTATAGCAATTTATAAAATCATGAGGGGCATGGATAAGGTGATTAATCAAAACTTTTTTTCCCTAGGATATGGGGATAGTAAAGCTAGAGGCGATAGGTTTAAAGTGAGTGTGGAAAGATTTGAAAGGAATCTGAGGGGCAACTTTTTCACACAGAAGGTGATGCTTATAACGAATGAGCTGCCACAGGAAGTGATAGAAATGGGTACAATTACAACAATTAAAAGACATTTGGACAGGTACATGGATAGGCAAGTTTTAGTGTGATACGGGCGAAACACGGGCAAATGGGACTAGTTCAGTTTAGGAAACCTGGTGACCATAGATGAATTAGGCTGAAGGGCCTGTTTCCATGATGTATGACTCTATGATTAGATGTAATGTTTTAAGACATTTACTGTATCAAACAGATTTAAAACACCATTGATTAAATACTATATTTGTGGGTAACTTATATATAAAACAAAAGAACAGAACTGGGAGAAGACCACTATCAAGTTTACATTACATAGTCTTTTATGTAGACATTGAATTCTGCTAGAATCCATCCAAAATGATTTACTGCTCCTGAGGGTATAGTTCTATTCTCTTATTTTGCTTAGTTTTGTTGCTTTTAAATACAAAACAGTCCTTCACACTGAGAAATTACTTGAGATTCCACTATAGTGAATTCTCCAACGTTGTTTCAACGCCTTATAAATTCTTTTCATTGTGGACAAGACCTGCCCCTGTGTTCTATGATGTTGAACCATAACAACGTGTGGCTTTTAGTTGCTCTTGCTGCCAGGCCCTGGCAGATTAATAATGCCTGCGAGTTGTCATTGATTTTTTTTTAAAATCCTGCCTTGCTCAAAATCTACTTCCATAATAGCATGAATCACATGGGTCTTGAATCTAGGAAGAGATGCTGAGTTGTTATTTTTAAGAGCCCAACTCTCTTGAATCTTTGAATTAAATGGATAGCTCAAAGCACAACTGTTTCCTACTCAACATTTTCAACACTCATCTGAGACTTAGGAGGCTCATGGCTTATCCATTGTTATTAGCCAGGAAGTTATCTTTGTCTCAAAGTACAAATATATGCCCTTATCATGGGCAACTAGGGATGAGCTATAAATGCTGATATAGCCAGTGACGGCAACATTCCATGAATGAATAATAAAACTAATATGGCATCTTCTTCTCAGTAAAACGATCTTTAAATATTTAATGATCGAACTATCCAGACTTAATGTCAGTTAGAGTTTAGAATATCACATGATCTGCTTCATTTAACCCTAAATAAAAGATATCGTGTGAAAACAGAATGATGTTATATACCTCATAATTTTAACAAGTGCCTTCAATGGCTCCACCAAAGGAGTCTCCTATTTTATAGAGACAGGAATTCAACTTACAGGAATGCTATGAGTAAAGCATTGCGTATGCCTAGTGTTATGTCCGTCACATACAGTCCTGAGGTGCCATGTTGCCCTGATCATAACATTGATTTCTCTTTCACTAAATGCACCACATAAAGCTAAAGTAGAGTCTTTAACATCTGATGTCCAGCAACAGGGGA
>JAHRHZ010000077.1:2518506-2589040 GCA_024137785.1 Ginglymostoma cirratum | reverse complement strand
GCCTTCCTTCTCCTCTGATGCTGCTTGGCCTGCTGTGTTCATCTAGCTCTACATCTTGTTATCTCAGATTCTCCAGCATCTGCAGTTCCTACTATCTCTGAAACAGTTGTATAGGACTTTGGTTCGACCACATTTGGAATACTGAGTACAGTTCTGGTGGCCACATTACCAAATGGATGTGGATGCTTTGGAGAGGGTGCAGAGGAGGTTCACCAGGATGTTGCCTGGTATGGAGGACACTAGCTAGGAAGAGAGGTTGAGTAGATTAGGATTATTTACATTAGAATATTGGAAGTTGAGGGGGTACCTGATTGAGGTCTACAAAATCATGAGGTATAGACAGGGTGGATAGCATGAAGCTTTTGCTCGGAGTGGGGGACTCAATTACTAAGGGTCAAGATTTCAAGGTGAGAGGGGAAAAGTTTAAGGGAGATATGCGTGGAAAGTTCTTTATGCAGAGGGTGGTGGGTGCCTGGAACACATTGCCAGCGGAGGTGGTAGAGGCAGGCACGATGGCGTCATTGAAGATGTATCTAGACAGATACATGAATGGGCAGGGAGCAGAGGGATACAGATCCTTGGAAAATAGGCAACGGGTTTAGATAGAGGATCTGGATCGGCACAGGCTTGGAGGGCTGAAGGGCCTGTTCCTGTGCTGTAATTTTCTTTGTTCTTTGTTCAGCGGATACAGTTGACCAAGTTATTGCATGTGCAGGTGAACTCCTGTCTGATATGAAAGGCTTGTTTAGGGCCTTGAATGGGGGTGAGGGGGCCGCGTAGGGGCAGGTGTTGGGGATGGTCGAGTTAGTGGGGAGTGTGGAGCGAACGAAGGAGTCGCAGAGTGAACAGTCCCTATGGAAAGCAGACAAGGGTGGGGAGGGAAAAATCTCTTTAGTTGTGGGGTTGGATTGTAGGTGGTGGAAGTGGTGGAGGATGGTACACTGGATGTGGAGTTTGGTGGGACGATATGTGAGGACCGGGGGACTCTGTTTTTATTTTTTTGCTGGGAAGGGGGTGTTGAGGGCAGAAGTGCGGGAAATGCAAGAGATGTGGTTGAAGGGTTTTTTGATAACCCGGAGGGGAATGTTGCAGTCCTTGAAATAGGAGGACATCTGGGATGTTTAGGAGTGGAACGCTTCATCTTGGGAGAGAACGTAGTGGACGAATTGGGAGTACGGTATCGCATTCTTACAGGAAGGTGGGTGAGAGGAGGTGCAGTCCAGTAGCTGTGGGAGTTGGTGGGTTTGAAATAGATGCCAGTTTCGAGGCAGTCACGGGAGACAGAGACGGAGACGTCCAGAAAGGGGGGTGTCATCTACCAAGTGCTGATGAAAAAAATGGTTATATCTGCTGTTATTTTAGAGATTTGTGCTCACAGTCCAGGCTGACATTTGAGTGCAGTGTTGTCAAAGATGTTGTCTATGTTATGGGGAAGTGATGGCCTTGTGGTATTATTGCTGGGCTATTAATCAAGAAAATCAACTTATGTTCTGTGTATCCAGATTTGAATCCTACCATGGCAAATGGTGAATTTGAATTCAATACATTTCTGGAATTAAGAGTCTAATGAATCAACTGTTTGGAAAAAAAACCCATCCGGCTCATTAATGTCCTTTCGGGAAGGAGCTGCCATTCTCACCTGGTCTGGCCTACATGTGGTTGACACAGCAATCTGACTGACTCTCAGCTGGCCTCTGGGCAATG
This sequence comes from Ginglymostoma cirratum, assembly GCA_024137785.1. Taxonomy (NCBI): domain Eukaryota; kingdom Metazoa; phylum Chordata; class Chondrichthyes; order Orectolobiformes; family Ginglymostomatidae; genus Ginglymostoma; species Ginglymostoma cirratum. The sequence goes on along the minus strand of JAHRHZ010000077.1, from coordinate 2,587,336 downwards.
AGAGACAGGCATTGCTGGCTGGGCTAGCATTTATTACCCATGTCCCATGAATGAATTACAAAATAAGAGATGAGATGGTAAACCATCTCACTTCTCAGGTCGACATAGAAGATCTCAAGGCATATTTCATCTTGAGTAGGGGCACTGTCCCATGGTCCTGGCAAGTATTTATCCCTAAATGAGTATCATTAAAACACACCACCTAGCTGTTGTGTTTTCCACATGACAACAGTGGCTACACTCTACTAGTGATAAAGAGTTTTGGGACATTGAGATTGTGTAGTTCACAATATAAATGTAAGCTTTTTATTGCTTACTGGAGGCATGACTGGGTCGCACTACTGATAGTCAAAGAAAAAATGTCAGTGAATTGAAGCAGTCACATCAGTGGTAACAGGACAGCAAACTTTGATAAAACCATGAACAAATCAACATCTATAGCCTATGTGACAGACATGACTAGCCAACTTTAACCATGTTGCTGTTTTTGGCGCAAGATGAGGTCACAGTCTTATTGCCCAACATTGACCGCTCTGTATACAGAACACTATGCAGTAAAGACTGAATAATCTGCGGTGTTCAGTAAATTTGTCTAAAAGTACTTGGTAAATATTTGCACTTCTTTGGGAAATGAACCAATAACGTGGGAAGCTCTCTAATGACTCAGCGTTTCTCCCATGTTCTGCAAAAAATCTGATTCGAGCCTCTTGCGCTCCTACTAAAAGTGCACACTTAGACAACATAGAAAGAGTAAGTTTGCAGTAGGAATTTGAACAGAAATAAATATGAACCAACTTAATAGATCAAGGTCTTGAATCCAAAGAAAATCTGAAAGACTCTCTTTGGAAATGGGTTGAATAACTTTAGAAGTGGCCACTAGCGCCCCCGACAGGTAATTGGCCTGTGGGATATCACAGATCTGGGTACCTCACCCGAGGAAGGCTATCAAACCCTTAGCAAGGGTACAGAAGAGATTCAGTACCATGATGTCATGATGAATTTCTCATTATGAGAAAAGCATAGAAAAATAAACTCATTTAATTCCAGCAAGTAAATTTGTCGTGAAATGTTTAAAATTCTGAGCAGTTTGACACTTTAAAAAGACAAAATTTATTTCCGTTACTCTAAGTTGTAACCCAGAAGGCATTATTTTATGACAATCACAATTATAAATCAGGTAGGATGGAAGAAAGCTATTAAGATACAGAGTAAGAACTGATAGAACTGCGGATGCTGTAAATCAGGAACAAAAACAAAGTTGCTGGAAAAGCTCAGCAGGTCTGGCAGCATCTGAAGGAAAAAAAGTTTTAAGATAAGTTTCAAAATACACATTGTGCTATCAAAAATAATAGTGAAAGTGAAATCTAGATTGTCCTTCATAAAGGAACTGGATGAACGTTTGGAGAATAAAAGGAGAGGGTGCAAAACTTACAAATATTGTTGAAGTTGTACAGGACATTAGTGAGGCTTGTTCTAGAATACTGTGTCCAGTCAGGTCGTCAAATAATGAGGATATTATTAAGCTGGAGAGGGTTCAGGACAGAGTTACCAGGAGTTGCCGGGTATGGAAGGTTTGAGTCATATTGAAAGGTTGGGACGTTTATCACTGGAGCATAGGAGGTTGAGAGCTAACCTGATAGAAGTTTATAAAATAAGAGGTAACGACAAGAGTTAATGGTAGCTGTCTTTTCCTTAGGATAGGGGATTTCAAGGCTGGGGACACGTGTTTAAGATGAGAGGAGAGACATTTAAAAAAGACACGGGGGGCAAACTTTTTACAGAGGATGGATCATGTGTGGAATGAACTTTGAGGAAGAAGTGGATCCAGGTACAGTTTAAAGATATTTGGGTGGGCATATGAATAGGAAAGGTTTGGAGGGAGATGGGCCTGGAGCAGGCAGGTGGGACTAGTGTAGTTTGGGATTATATTCAGCATGGACAGATTGGTCTGAACGGTCTATTTCTGTGCTGTATGACTATCTGGCAGGAGGGGAGATGGGTAAATGGCTTCTTTCTGGTGATAGTTCCGCTTTGGCTGGAGTTGCAGTGTCTTTTGAGCCCATTCCTAAACAAAATTGAAACCCAGATCTAGTTTCTTTATAGGGTGATTCGTTGGATTTCCAGACTATGGCATCCGACTTCTGAGAATTCAGTTTCTAGCAGGTTGACAATTAAGGAGAGTAAAGAGATTGAGATTGGATTTGAATGTAACCAGAACAGAAACAAGGGATTTTGGTGTGCACTGTTTAAGTTAGTGTTCTGAATAGATCACTGGCAGTGGAGCAGTACATTGGAGTTTACCAGGCACACTGAGGAGCTGGGTGACTTTCACAAGAGGTAACCTTGCATCAAGTTTTATTGAGTAATCAATGAAGATTATCTGGAGAGATACACCATCACAACTGAGTAAAGGAGATTTACAGCAGAAGCATGCATTTAAATGATAATTATGCACAAGAAACCCAGATAGAGTAAAGCTCTTGTCAGAGGTGATCTGATAATCAAAAAGCATGCAACAATCTCTTATCAGTGGACAGTGAAATTGGTAAGGATTTTGAGGTCTGCATGAGGTGTGACCAGGGTGCTATGAGAGAAACCTTTTAGACTTGTCTTTATTGTGGTAGCTATTCCAAGAGTAACTGAAAGCTTCTATTAAATGACATTTCCTGATCAGAACATTCTAAATTTATGTTGGATTTGGTTTCATTGCTACAATGAAAGTTTTTAAAAAGTTAAATGTTGCCCATTGGCTTCTTCCATTGTAGTCACGCGAGAAGTTCAATTCTTTCACATTATTGGCTTCCATTTGCACTATAGCACCAACTGTAACCATGGCGTGGAATTTTATCGGCTGAATTCAACCTGAAATTTGCAACATCAAACTGCTGAGTGTGAGAGAAACTTTCCATAAAAATGAGATTTCCCATGCTATTTTCTGAAACTTGTTACCTGTACAGCAAGACTCAGTGGCACTTTCCACTACGTCTTCGCTCTTCCCATGGGTAGATGCACTCACTATTGGCAGACTTCCTACTGCCTGTATCATCCTTCAAATTCAGCCATGTACCAGGTCAACTTCTACCAGCCAAGGGTTATTATTCATCAGTGGGAGGACAAACTAAAACCAACACTGCACAGAACATAAACACTGCACCTCACTGTATACACAGCTAACATTTGTAAATGCATTGCTCATTAAGAACAAAGTTAATCAGCTTACCCATTCTTAATCTCATCCCATTTTAGAACCTTATCTGAGGCAGTGCTGCTTTATCCCCAATGCAGTGTCGCCTGCATCTTAGTTATGCCAACCATCATGTTACACCATCCATCCCCATCGAACCCAGGGTAATTGTGATCATTGACGACCTAAAAGACCATAAAAAATAGTTACTGGTGTAGGCCATTCAGCCCCTCAAGCCTGCTGCACCATTCAATAGGATCATGTCTGATCCAACAATCCTTACGTCCACTTTTCTGCCCTTTCCCCATAACCCTCGATTCCCCAACTGATCACGAATCTATCCATCTCTGCCTTAAATATACACAAGGACAATGCCCCCACAGCTCTGTGGAAAGGAGTTCCAAAGCTCATAACCCTCCGAGAGAAGAAACTCCTCCTCATCTTAGTGGTAAAGTGGTGCTCTTTATTCTGAGACTACACCATAGAGTCAGAGTCATACAGCACAGAAACAGACCCCTCGGTCCAACCAGTCCATGCCAAATATAATCCCAAATTAAACTAGTGCCACCTGCCTGCTCCTGACCCATATCCCTCCAAACATCTCTCCAAATGTCTTTTAAACACTAATTGTACCCACACCCACCACTTCCTCAGGACGTTCATTCCACACACAAGCCATCCTCCATGTAAAAATTTGCCTCTTTCGTCTTTTTTAAATCTCTCTCTCACCTTAAAAATGTGCATCCTAAGCTTGAAATTCATCTTAGGGAAAAGACAAATACTATCAACTCTATCTGTACCTCTCATCATTTCATAAACTTCTAACAGGTCACTTCTCAACCTCCTACTCTCTGGTGAAAAAAGTCCCAGCCTATTCAGCCTTTCCTCATAACTCAAGCCTTCCATATCTGGCATGTCCTCTGGTCCCAGAAGAAATATCTTCACTTTTTACCTTATCAAGCCCCTTAAGAATCCTATCGATGTCAATTAGATCACCTCTCATCCTTCAAAACTCCAATTAGTAGAATCCCAACCTGTTTAGCCTTAGCTCAAAACAATCCCTCCATACCAAGGATCATCCCAGTGAATGTTCTCTTCAAATATATTTCTCCTTAAGTAAGGAACCAAAACTGCTCAGTGCTCCAGTCTTGCACACCTTGTACAGTTACAGTAAGACTTCCCTACTCTTATCCTCCAATCTCCTTGAAATAAGGACCAACGCTCCATTAGCCTTCTTGATTACCTACTGCACCTGTCTGCTAGCTTTCTGTGTTGTACAAGTAACCCCAAGTTCCTTTGTGTTGCAGTTTTCTTTATCTAAACAATACTCTTCTCCCTTCCAAATGATCAACTTCATATTTTCCCACATTATACTCCAATTTCCAACTTTTGCTCACTCACTTAACCTATTTGTTTGCATCCCTCTCACAACCTGCCTTTCCACTTAATTTTGTATCATCTGTAAATTTGGCTACAGTACATTCACATCCCTCCTTCAAATTATTAGTATATATTGTAAACAGTTGTGGTCTCAGCACTGATCCCTGCAGAAACCCACTTGTCATGGGTCACCAACCTGAAAAAGAACATCTTCTCCCCACTCATTATTTCCTGCCCATGAGCCAATTCTCTATCCATACCAACGTATTACCTCCAGTACCGTGGCTGTTATCTTATGACTCAACCTTTTGTTTGGTACCTTGTCGAATGCCTTCTGGAAGTCCAAACACAACACATCTAATGGCTCCCCTCTATCCACCCTGGTTGAGACTTCCTCGAACCACTAATAAATTATTCAGACATGATTTCCCTACCCACCACTCCCACCCCTACCACAGCAATCCATATCCTCCAAAACAAAATTGTCTTTCCCCTTTACATGTTGAATTCTCCCCTTTTCATACAATTGTCCTGTCTGCATCCCAGTATACTGCATTTATTGTGCAGAATTGAGTTCCCCAGCTTCCCTCCACAGCAGTTGACCTTGATAACCTCCATTTACCTGCTTATGGACAGATCCCCAGAATAGACTTGGATGGACATCTCCAACTGATGACAATATTATACTGTGCAGGTCTGGACCTCCCAATTCTGACCCTGACTACACAAAAAGCCAACTGCCCATGGACAAGTCCCTGCCCTGAGACCCAATGTGCCTTTTACTTACTGTGCCAGACCCTCCAACATTGCGAATTGCTGCCATCTAGTCTCTATTGTGGGTGGGAGATGGGAAACTGAATGTCAATGATGTGAGATTAACCAACCATATGATATTCATCCATGCAAATTGATCTCTTCTACTCACTGGCAGGAATGTCATCTCACTGTTTACCTCATTGTTTGAAAACTTGGATATTTTGCTCTTGATGCTAAGAATCTCCTGACTGTTGATCGCAGCCTTTTTTTCCCAACATTTTCACCAACATCACATTATTTTGGGGCTGGGAAGATTCCACCATATGATACTGTGACACACAATAAATGCCAAACAAAGTAAAATACAAAGTTTTATCCCACAGAAACAAGCAAAAATTGGTATTTCCAATGGTTGGAACCAAGGTCCGATTGTCAATGATATTGTTTTCTTGGTACCTTTTTGCAGTCGGATGGTTTAGCAGAGTGATCATGTGAAGACAAATGGTCCCATACCTATTACAAATCCTGGTGCTCAATTCATACTCACACGTCTCTCTTGTCAAATCTTAAACATTGCAAAGGAATCATCCTTTCAAACTTTGAATCTCTTTCTGGGCACATGTAGGACCTTAAAAGGCATTAACATACAGGGTTGAATCTTACATTTTTTGGCTCTGTGTTAATATTGTTGAGTTTCATGAAGGGCTTCTCTCTGTGAAGTCCAGCTATTATCCCAAACTCACCCCATTAACTACCGGCCAAGGACTCAGGCTCTACAAAACTCCTTATTGCATGTAACATCTTCCCTCACTCGCTCTCAGACCTCAAACTCACACTGTGAACCCTGCATGTCTTCTGTGCTACCTACTCAGAACGATTCAGTACCATTCCTTCACCCTCACCAGTGCTAACAATAGTGTCAACACTTTCATCTCCCTTAACACCTCACTTTCTTTTATTCCAGAAGGTAGCTCATGGCAAGCAGAAGGCAAGATGGATGGTGGGATGCCTGGAATTCAGTTCCTTATCCCTTATGAGGAGAGCTGCCTCAGGCAGCTGATTGGCCATGCCCAACTTCCTTGACTGGTATCAAAGGCTGCTCTTGACTATCTGTGCTGGGACCCTGCCTGACTGAAGGGTGTCACTGAGGTCTGCTGTCAACCATGACACGTATCCAAGCTTTTTGTCTCCATTAAATGGAAAGGCAATACAGGAGTACTGTGACCCTGGTAGCTCTTGCTGAGGTGGGGGCAAGGCGCAAACCAGCAAGGCAGGGATCATTCAACGGGCAGCGTAGTGCCGCAGTAGCTAGCACTGCTGCCAGGGACCTGGGTTCAATGCCTGCCTGTGTGGAGCTTGCACTTTCTCCCTGTTTTTGCATCGGTTTCCTCGCACAGTCCAAAGATGTGCAGGCTATGTGGATTATCCATGCAGTGTTACAGGGATAGGGAAGGGGTGGGTGGGTCTGAGTGGGATCCTATTCAGGAGGTTGTTGTGGACTCAATGGGCTGAATGGCCTACTTTCACACTAAGGATTGTATGATTCTATAGTGTGAGCATCCAGGCAGGTGAATGAACACTAAGTATGAATCCCCGAGATGTACCCCGCATACCCCACCCCAACCCTGCAATCCAAGAGCTGGACGCCTGGCTCTGCTGTAACGTGTCCTTGTAGCAGCATTGCAATGATAGTCACTGGTGCCCCCTGAGGTGCAGTATGCAGGGGTGTGGGGGTTGACATGCCATGATGAAGCACTGAAGCTAGCAGGGGTGGGGGGTGCGCAGTGACATAATGGCAATGTCACTAGCCTAGTAACCCAGAGCCCCATGTTAACATTCTGGGCTTATGGATTCAAATCCCACGCTGGCAGATGATGAGATTTCAAATCAAAGAGACAAGCTTAATGGCGATTGTGTAAAGAGTCTCAATTGTTAATTTAAAAACCCACCTGGTTCACTGTTGGCCTACAGGGAGGGGAATCTCTTACCCTTACCTCCTGACTCAAGTCAAAAGTAAAGGCAGAAAGAAATTAAGGAGGGGAAGTAAAAGATATTGTTTTATGTTCCTATCTTTCCACATTTATGATAACGATATGACAAAAACTGACAGGTGTTAATTGATCTCACCATTTAATTTGATCCAATTACAAAACAGGAGTGATCACCATTAAACCTCTCCTCTGAATCTCAAACTCAAGGACAAAGACAGGAGAAATACTCAGGCTGGGGCAGACTGTGGTTCCACTGCCTGCCCAGTAATAGTGGTTGATTCACTGGCTTAGAAGTGGTCCAGAAGGAACTATTGGACAATAAAATCCACAAATCAAAAAGCAGATGAGGCAAAACAGGATATGGCCTGACCTTGACAGGAACTCACTGGGGATAAAGCAAACATTGTAGAGTTATGGAACTGACTGTCTGGCATAGGGAGCCAATTGGAGGCCACCAGGAAGGAGGCTGATATGCTAGGAAGGTGACAATAACAAATAAAGTATGGGATAATTTTGAGAAACTGTTCTTGGAGGAACAATTTTTCATTTAGAGTCAGTCCATGGTGGATAGAAGGAAAGAGTTTCATAAGCTAGCTGCAAGAAACGAAAGAGACACCTTCCTGGATCTATGAGCAGGAGCATTAAGTCACCTGGAGCTCAGGATAGAAAGTCAGGTAGGTGGGAGGAAATCTCCATTTAAAAACCCACACAAATTCTATCTATTTATTGAAACGAAAGGCGACAGATCACCTTCCTTTTTGCCCCACCTAGTTTCTGACTTGAATTGTGCATGGGCACTCAAATACTTCAAATGACAGACTGAGGGAAAACCTTTGGGAATTTCAGGACTCTTTGAAATTGAAAATTGATTAGTCTCATTTTTCTCCGTTCCCACTAGCAGACCAATATCAGCAAAATGCATGAAATCAAAGGTGAATTATCAATTCTAGAAACAGAACAGAAACAATTATTTAAGGCCAGGTAATAATCTCTCCCGTGACACCATGACACAGTATAAACTACATGAACACTGAATCCCAAGATCATCTTTTCTAGAACCGGGGGCATAGCATAAAATTTTGGGGGCAGCCTGTTCAGGAGAGATGTTAAGAAGCAACTTCCAAACACATAGCATTTTTCCACCAAGAATGTTGTAGTGGAAATGAATTAGTCATTTCAAAGTTCATGAACAGTATAATTTTTGCATTCTAAAATTTAAAACAAACAACATTGTAACAGAATTCAATGTTGACAAATATTGTCATATAAAAGGTTAACAGCTGTGCTGCTTACAGTTAGAGATAGCACAGTGTGGAACTGGAGGAACACAGCAGGCCAGGCAGCATCAGAGGAGCAGGAAAACTGACGTTTCAGGTTGGGACCCGAGGGAGCCTCAGAGTGATGTCAGATGACATCAGATCACATGGGGCTGTAGCCTGACAGAAGTGGCCTTGCAAAATCTAATACTTAATAAAGGTTCTTTAATTTGCACTAGTCTGGTTTCCGGTTCTTGTCTGTCAAAAGCACCAGAACCAGTTGTGATATGTAAACATTGTGACCCTTCACTAACTTCTTAGCTGAGACAGTCACAAAAAGAAAAAACAGTAATCTGTCAAAACCCACTTGATAAAATACTCACGGCAACATTCAGAGGAACTAATCATTCCCAGAGCCTGACAGCAGCCAGCTGGATTATGAAGAATGTATTACCTCCATCTGGGCCCCTGGAACCCGCAACAGGAGCCCAGGGGAGAAACTGGTGTCACCTATTCATTCAATACTAGATGGGCTTCAGAATTTCTCAAAACCTAGAAGGATCAGATCAGTGTTTTCCTGTCCGCAATTGGCACCTGTGCCAAGAGGATTTTGACAAGATAAGGCATTGGTAAAGAAAATGTAAATATAATCATTAATATCTTTGGTTCGCACTTTGGACTTCAAAAGGGGCCTGGGAAATATACTGGAAAAAAATAGGTACGGGCAGATTGGGGGTTTTCAATTCATTTTTATTGATTTGGTAACTCTTTCTATTTAAGCTTGGGTGGAGTGTCTACAATAGAGCAGACCTGGAAGCCAGAAGGTGCAGTCACTGCTATTAATGAATGTCTAGAAAGCATCGCATTCACCACAAGCCTGTCCAGCCAATTAGTGCTCAACACCTCTTTTGCCACAGGATAGGCATTTCCAGGCATTATGCTTTCAGTTGTTTCAGCAGCAGGAGTCCAGGAGAAAGCGCGAGGGTAGCCTGGGAAGGTAAGCTTCCACCCAATAAATTTGGGAGTTAACTAATACCCAAGACAGTACCAGTGTAGTGTCTCCCACCCTTCCACCTCCTCTAATCTAATAATAACGACTAAGTGTGGTGAGCAGGTAAGCTATTTGCATTTTTTTCCTCATCTCTTTGTTATCTTTCGGGGTGGTCACCTAGACACCAAATCCTTTGGGAGCTGGTTGGAAAGCAAAGCCGGAGTCTGTTCGAATATACAATGGAGTAAATTTACTGGTGTAGAGAACACTTCGAAACTAAAAAAAAACTAATTAATTTTAAATAATTAACTAAGAAGAGATGACAGGCCAGGTGATGTGCTGTAGCTGTATGATGTGGGAGCTAGCTGATCCCATTGAGAATGGCAGTGACCACATCTGCAGCAAGTGTTGGCTGCTTGAGGAGCTCCGGCTCAAAACTGACGAGCTGGAATCCGAACTCCAAACACTGCGGCACATCTGGGAGGGGGGAGAGATACCTGGATGCTGTGTTCCAGGAGGCAGTCACACCTGGTAGATTTATTTTAACTCGATCCGCAGGCAGGGACAGCAGTGCGTGACTGCGAGTAAGGCTGGTAGAGGGACCCTGCAGACAGGAACACAGGAGCCGCAGCCCTTGACATTGTCCCACAGGTATAAGGCACTTGCTCCCTGCGTGGATGAGGAACAGGACTGCAGGAAGGATGAGTCAACTGACCATGGAGCCATGGTCCAGGAGGCCATTCAGGAGGTGGGGGGAAAGCAAAAAGACAGACTGTAATTGTAGGGGATTCCATCATCGGGGGATAGGAAGTATCCTTTGCGAGCAGGGTAGAGAATCCCGCACGGTGTGTTGCCTGCCCGGTGCCAGGGTGCAAGACATCTGACCAGCTTGAGAGGATACTAGAGAGGAAGGGGGAGGATCCAGTTGTGGTCCACGTAGGTACCAACAACATAGGCAGGACTAAGGAAGAAGACCTGTTTCGGGATTATGAAAAGCTAGGAACAAAATTTAAAAAAAACAGGTCTTCAAGGGTCATAATCTCTGGATTGCTGCCCAAGCAGCGTGCAAATTGGCATAAGGAGGCGAGGATCGGGGAAGTAAACACATGGCTAAAAGAGTGGTGTGGGAAAGTGGGTTTCCTTTTCATGGGGCACTGGCATCAGTTCTGGGACAGAAGGGATCTATACCGCTGGGATGGACTCCATCTGAACAGGACCAGGTTCTGGCAAAAAGGGTAAATAGGGTGGTCAATAGGACTTTAAACTAGTAAGTGGCGGGGTGGGGGGGTTGGGGTGGTGGGAAGGAGAGGTGAGCATAGAGGGACAATAACAATTTATGTAAGGCAAAGCAGCAGGTTAGCAGGTGGCAAGGAAGCTTAACTCCATTGAAAATTAGGAAAAAAAGTTAAAGGGAAGGAGAACACAAGAGCTGTTAGTAACGGAGGTAATAGGACCCAAAAAGAAGGTGCAAAAACTGGCATAAGGGCACTTTATCTGAATATTCAGAGCATTCAAAACAAGGTGGAATGATGATTTGATGGCACAAATCATGGCAAATGGGTATGATTTAGTGGCCATTACAGAGACATGGTTACAGGACGGTCATGACTGGGAGTTAAATATCCAGGGACATCAAACTGTTCGGAAGGACAGACAGGAAGGTAAGGGAGATGGTGTTGGTCTGATTTTTAAGGATCATATCAGGGTGGTAGTGAGAGATAATATAGGTTCTACTGAACAAAACATTGAATCCATTTGGGTGGAAATTAGGAATAGCAGGGAGAAGTAGTCACTGATAGGTGTGGTCTATAGGCCACCAAATAATGGCATCGTGGTGGGGTTGACAATAAACAGAAATAGTTAATGCATGTAAAAACGGTACAGCAATTATCATGGGGGATTTTAATCTACATATCGATTCGTCAAACCAGGTCAGTCATGGCAGCCTTGAGGAGGGGTTCATAGAATGCATCTGCAATAATTTCCTTGAACAATATGTAATGGAACCTACGAGGGAGCAAGCTATCCTAGATCTAGTCCTGTGTAATGAGACAGGAATAATTAATGATCTCACAGTTAGGGATTCTCTCGGAAGGAGCGATCACAGTATGGTCGAATTTAAAATACAGATGGAGCGTGAGAAGGTTAAACCCAATACCTATGTCCTGTGCTTAAACAAAGGAGACTATGAAGGAATGAGGGAGGAGTTAGCTAAGGTAGAATGGGAGCCAAAACTTTATGGTGGGTCAATTGAGGAACAGTGGAGGACTTTCAAAACAATTTTTCAAAGTGCTCAGCAGAAGTATATTCCAGTGATAAGGAAGAACTGTAGGAAAAGAGAGAGCCAGCCATGGATGTCTAAGGAAATAAAGGAAAGTATCAGATTGAAAAAAAACATACAAAAAAGCAAAGAGTAGTGGGAAACTAGTAGACTGGGAAATCTTTAAAGGCCAACAGAAAGCCACAAAAAAGTTAAACAAAAGTAGGATAGATTATGAGAGTAAACTAGCTCAGAATATAAAAACAGGCAGCAAAAGTTTCTGTAAATATGTAAATCGTAAAAGAGTGGCGAAGGTAAACATTGGTCCTTTGGAGGATGAGAAGGCCAATTTAATAAATGGGAATGAGGAAATAGCTGAGACATTAAACAGTTATTTCATGTCGGTCTTCACAGTGGAAGACACAAATAACATGCCGAAAACTAATGGCAAGATTATAGCAAGTGAGAACCTAGAAACTATCATTATCACTAAGGAGGTAGTGCTGGGCAAGCTAATGGGGCTAAAGGTAGACAAGTCTCCTGGCCCTGAAGAAATGCATCCCAGAGTATTAAAAAAGGTGATGGGGGAAATAGCAAATGCACTAGTAATTATTTACCAAAATTCACTGGACTCTGGGGTTGTTCCCGCAGACTGGAAAACAGCCAATGTGACGCCACTGTTTAAAAAAGGAAGTAAACAAAAAGCAGGTAACTATAGGCCAGTTAGCTTAACTTTGGTAGTGAGGAAAATGCTTGAATCTATCATTAAGGAAGAAATAGCAAGACATCTGGATATAAATTGTCCCTTTGGGAACACCCAGCACGGATTTATGAAGGGTAGGTCATGTTTTAGTAATTTGGTGGAATACTTTGAGGACATTACTTGCATGGTGGACAATGGGGAACCTGTGGATATGGTGTATCTGGATTTCCATAGGGCATTTGACAAAGGTGCCACACCAAAGGCTGCTACACAACATAAAGTTGCACGGTATTACAGGTAATGTATTGGCATGGTTAGAGGATTGGTTGACCAGTAGAGAGCAAAGAGTAGGGGTAAATGGGTGTTTTTCTGATTGGCAGTCAGTGGCTAGTGGTGTGCCTCAGGGATCAGTGTTGGGACTGCAATTGTTTACAATTTACATAGATGATTTGGAGTTGGGGACTAAGTGTGGTGTGTCAAAATTTGCAGATGACACCAAGGTGACTGGTAGAACAAAGTGTGCAGAAGACGCTGAAAGTCTGTAGAGGGATATAGATAGTCTAAGTGGGTGGGCAAAGGTCTGGCAGATGGAGTACAATGTTGATAAGTGTAAGGTCATCCATTTTGCTAATAACAACAAAATGGACTATATTTTAAATGTTAAAAAATTGCAGCACACTGCTGTGCAGAGGGATTTGGGTGTCCTTGTGCCTGAACCATTAAAAGTAGGATTGCAGGTAATTAAAAAGGCAAATGGAATTTTGCCTGCCATTGCCAGAGGGATGGAGTTTAAAAACAGGGAGGCTATGCTGCAGCTGTATAGGGTCCTGGTGAGGCCAAACCTGGAGTGCTGTGTGCAGTTTTGGTCTCCTTACTTGAGAAGAGATATGCTAGCACTGGAGAGAGCGCAGAGGAGATTCACTTGGTTGATTCCCGAGTTGAGAGGGTTGGATTATGAGGAGAGACTGAGTAGACTGGGATTGTATTCATTAGAGTTCAGAAGAATGAGGGGAGATCTTATAGAAACATATAAGATTATGAAGGGAATAGATAAGGTGGAGGCAGGGAGGTTGTTTCTGCGAGCAGGTGAAACTAGGACTAAGGGGCATCGCTTCAAAATAAAGGGAAGCAGATGTAGGACTGAGGTCAGGAGGAACTTCTTCACCCAAAGGGTTGTGAATCTGTGGAATTCCCTGCCCAAAGAAGCGGTTGAAGCTACCTCACTGAATGTTTTTAAGGCAAGGCTAGATAAATCTTTGAACAGTAAAGGAATTGAGGGTTATGGCGAATGGGAGGGTAAGTGGAGCTGAGTCTCAAAAAGATCAGCCATGATCTTATTAAATGGTGGGGCATCACGTTCTCACGTCAAATCAAGTGGCTTTCAGCTCTAACTTCAGAATGTAACACACATCGGTGTGTGTTTTGCCTCCAACCAGGTGAGTTCTGAGGAAGGGTCACCAGACCCGAAAACATTAACTGATTTTTTCTTCATAGGTGCTGCCAGACCTGCTGAGCTTTTCCAGCAACTTGAGCCCAAAACCGCATTAGATAAGGTCAGACAGAAAGAGAATCAATATCATACAAACCGGGCTGTCACCTTCAATCACTACCAAAAGGTACAGGAAGTGCCAGTACTCTGTCCTGGAGCTCCTGTCTGGCTCTGAATCCAAAACTAACTTAGCTGCATCTTGAGTGCTTTGGTCCATCCTTGCTTTGACTTAGTCAACACTGACTACAGTGCGGTCAGAAGTAACAGATCGGCGTTGGTGTCTACCCGAAAGTGACCTCTGCTGACCTCGATTGACTGCCCAGATGATCAGAAAGCTACTTTAATCACATCAATGGGCTGTCTGCATCCTCTTCAACTAGACACTCATGTTTCTGCTCCATGTCCGAGAGAAATGGTGACCTGGTCAGGCAGAACAGAAAAGCTACTGCAGCTTCTATCTCTGTCTCAAAGTGACTTTGGGCGTCGTGTGGGAGGCAGTATGTGTGGGACAAGAACAAAATTAAATAGCTTATGGTGTAAACAGTTTGTGGGTGAAATGAAAGAGTGGGGAGGTGGTGTGGTGTTAGGGTGTAATACCTGTTGTGCAAAGAGCTAAACGACGTCGGTAATGTCAGATCACTTGGAACAGGGACCTGAGGGATGAATATTCTTATGGAAACAAAGGATGCTGGAGAAATTCAGTAGGTCTGGTAATATCTGTGGAGAGAGAAATAGAGTTAACACTCGAGTCCAGTGCGACTCCTTGTCAAACTCCAGCATCCGCAGTATTTTGCTTTTATTGGAATATTCTAGTGGAGTTCTGCTGAACTATGTTTCCGTAAATAGCTAGTAAATATTCACGTATTTCCACTGATATGATTTCCAGTCTGTCAAAAACATCTAGAGCCTGTTTGTAACATTTTCATAAGTATGTTTTCAATGAAAGTGTGGATACAGAAGGATGGAATTTAACTGAGGCAAGTCACTGATGGAAACCACCACAGTGAGATAATCTCCCATCCAGTAGAGGCAGCAGGGCATAACGATGTTTATCTACCAGGCCTCTTTTAAATGCCAGCAGTCTTCCTAAATAAGAATGTGCAGAACGTGAACAGTATGAAAGATGGAGGTGGCCTTTTAGACGATTCTAGAGAAGGGGATGAGGGGGACAAAGGATATGGACAGCTATTTTTAATTCAGTGATAAAAAGAACGGCCATACTGTAATTATTTACTTTGTGGGATATAAAATGCTGGAATGGTAATATTTATGGGATTGTCCTTTTGCTGCTGTTACACTAGCTCCATCCTGCATGGTTCTCGATGCTGTCCTGCAGACAAGGGTCTGTACCTGGCTTACAATCCCAACAGATTCCATCAGGGCCTCAGTTGGTGCTGGGATGGGAAGTTCAACAGTGAACCTTCCTGCACCAAATCAAATTCCATTTGGAGGTGATAAGACAGTGATGTTTGGGTACAATACCAAACTAATTAAGAGCCTTTCTTACCTGCAAGCTTGCTATTCCTGGGTCAGAAGATTCTACTGAAAGGGTCCCACTTTGGGTCAGCTCCTCAACAGATTCCTTTCTCAAAGTGATCTTGTCAGAGCCTAGCGCACAGCAGCAACAATCTAAGTGAAAGCCATTTGAGCACCATTTTAAGTTATTGCGTATTTCCAGTCTTGCAAAATAATTAAGTGGCCCACTCACTCACCAGACACTGCAGAAAACCTAGAGGTAACATTCTATATTATCAATAAAACTGCAATGACATCATATAGTAAAGCATAAGGTATACTTAAAAAGCCTTGATCCCGAGCCAGATGTTGACTGCCTAAATCCTTTATTAAATACAGTTGATTCTGATATAATGCAATAGTTCAGTTCTTGTGTGATCTCACGTTATGAGAAACTTGCGCAATAGCCATGTCTTTTGAACTAATGGGGCCAGAATCACATTATAGCCAATACAGGTAAGGAACATTTGCATTCTACAAGTAGCAGTCTAAACTCTTCAATTGCATTAAAGCCAATTCACCTTGAAGAGCCACGCATTATAGCAGAACCAACTGTGTGCAACTCCAGCATATAGGGAAAGGATGACTTACATTACCGAAAAGAAATTCAACAATAAATACATAAGAATTAACTTTGTTTACCAAAAGAGCTGGTTTTTTCACTTAGTCTTCATTTAAGACACTGAAGTATCTTAACCAATTGGCTCAATGAATCTGGAATATATATCAAGAACCTTAATATTTGCTTTGTCCCTTATCTTACTGTAGGGATTGTAATGAAGTTAGCCAGGTGGATGTCATAGAATATGATTTCCCTGATTGCGCCAGATGAACAGTCCTAATCAGGGAGCCCAGGCTGACAGAATAAACAGGAGTGTCAGAGGGTCTGCTCACTCAGAGCTAGCTCAGAGGGAGCTGGATCAGTGTCAAGGACCTACCTCGTGTAAATGAATGGTGACTTGGTGATAGGATCCTGGCCTTCGGTGTTACTTCACTTCCAACATTGACATCTGTTTACACTATTGCAGCAATTAAGTCTTTAGCTAATGGCTGTAGGAATAGCCAGGCTAAATAAAGCTGAGACATCCTGTAATATGGTTTGATTACGAAAAGAACCGTCGACCTGGTAAATTGGAAATTAGGCCCCCAAATTCTGAAGATCCAGTTACCCAAAGTACCTGAGTTTGTCAGGCCTGGGGGTTGGGGGTGCGGTGCAGGGAAGATGGCACAGAGTTGCTGGTCCCTCATGACAAAATGTCAGTCCTGAGTGAACCAGTATGAAACACAGCTGCCCTGCTGCCATAATTCTCTCTGGAGGCGAGGGTGGAACGACCAAATCTTGATGGAATGAAACGTTGCCCTCAAGAGATGATTGGCAATTTGCTTAGCCAGTCCCAGCAGCATCAGCGTCAGCAGTGGGTACCCACTGGCAATACCATGTAAGCCCCAGGACGAAGGCAACATGAATCCCAGAGACAGCTAAGGGGAGGATACTGGGCAGGGCAGAGTCATAGCCTGGCAGGAAAGCTAGTCAGGTGGTCAGGGGGCAGAAAGAGATTAAGTAGGGTGGGGGGGGGGGAAGGGTGGGCAAAGGGGGAGGGAGAAGTTGGGGCAGCATCTTGTGGAGCATCATACCTAACATGGGACTCGCTTTTATACCAATTAGTTTAAAGATACAGCCATCCCACTCCCAACTACCTCCAACTACTTGGCATGGGTAATGCAATATTCATGTCAATTGGCTTGTTAGAAAAAAATTAAATATCCATTAATTATTACGTTGAAAGTGGAGGATTGGCTTTCTGATTTCAGCAACTGCCTGCTGTTTTACGGGGAACAGGACTAGGGGTGGGTATATCAATGTTGCAAGCATCATTTCACTTACCCATCCATTGGCAGTGGTTCAGTAAGACAATTCCAAATTGAAATCAGAAGTGGGCCCAGTGGGAGGAGAATTTTAACCATCGTTCAATGTGTGCGATCGTTCAATGCAGCAACTAGCTGGAGACAATGGTAAGGAGACCAACAAAAAGGATGCAGACCTGTAATGTCAGCAGAATCTTACGACTGTCGCTGAGGCCTATCAATTCAACGGAAAACAGGTTGAGTACCCCAATGTAGACATTTTTGGGAGGGCTGATGGAGTGAAATTCTGATTGGGCACTTGCCTTTCCGACACTGATCTTCCGAGCTGGTGTCCAGGTTAATTCAACACCAGGAATCCGAGAGCCGTACAGGCAGATGTCCCACCACAAGAATTGCTGGTCAGGGCCAGAGGACTCCTAGCAGTAGAGGCACTGGGAGAAATGGCCACTGCAGCTACGGTGATGTCGCTTAGGTAGCGAGTGAGAACTAGGCCCTGGGCAGAAGATATGTAGGTTGCGTTCCCTACGACTAGAGGCAGAGGGCCAGGAGAGGAGAGGATGGCACATTAGTATTCAGGAGAGGAGAGGGTCTTCACACATATACCACCGTGACTCTGGCAAAGGTAAGTGGAAAGGAGCCACCGCTGCCAGTCTGCAGACAAACCAGCAATGCCAATTGCCAGCTGTAGCAGGTTGATGCCCTGAGGTCTTGGAGCTCCTACTCCTGAATTCAATTGGAGGGACACAGGAAGACAATAGGACCTCCAAAACCTCCTCTTCACAAAGTCCCCCACCTCCAAATTTATCTCCATGTGGACATTAGATCCCAAGTGCCTCCTCAGCCTTTCTATTTTGATGGAAGAGAACAATTAGCAAATGAATTAGTTGCTCAATAGCTGTGTGGCTCACATGATTTTTCTGCCATTTTCCAAGCATTAAGACATTTTGATCCTGACCACCCAGACCCTGCTGTGAGACCACCCCCAGTGATCCTGAACATTTCCCATTTATCCTGAGGTCACAAAGCTAGGCAAGTGGTGATGTTATGGTGGCGACGTCAAGATAAGGATGAAAAATTTAAACTGATGGTGCTGACATAGGTCCGAAAGTTCAGGGGTAATAGGTGTGTCACCTAATCATGTTACAGGAATTTTCTAAAATATGGTCAGGCAACAAGATTTTTCACTCTGCTTGTTGGTACATAATATTTTCTAATTATCTTCATGTTGACAGCAAATTTTTGATGATCTTAATTTTATGAAGGGTTGAAGTTGAAGAGAGACAACGGCCTAGTGGCTGTAGTTACTGCTGCTATCAATTGACTATTAACCTAGACGTACACGTAATGTTTTAGGAACCTGGGCTTGAATCCCACTGTAGTAGAGTGTGGAATTTTTAATTTGAAAAGAATCTGGAATTAAGAAACATTGTTGGATGGGGGAAAAACTAGTTCTTTAGGGAAAGAAACATTATCCTTACTTGGCCTGGCCTACAAGTGTCTCCAGACTCACAGCAATGCGATTGACTCTTTCGCCTTAACTCTCGACTCTTAACACAGGCTAAAATGGACAATAAATGACAGCTCAGCCATAGGCATAGATACCAACGCCCCTAGCCCATACACAAATAAAAAACGCTGTGAACAAGTTAAATATGTTGCCAAGTGGACATACAAACAGTCAACTCTGGAGGTAGTAGAACCATGGATGAGTGTGTTACTGAGACACAAATGGAGACAAGTGATATCTTGAAGATAGAAATAGGTTGTCTGTGATGCTGAGGATATGAGGTCCAAATGTCACAGCCAAATATCCTACATAGAATTATACAACACCCATCGATAAATTTAAAAAAACTGCTTTAGCTTTTCACTGGTGCTGCTTTCCAGCATTTGGCCCATAGCCTTGAATGTTATAATATTTCAAGTGCTCATCCCAGTACTTTTTAAAAGTTGTAAGGTTTCCTGTCTCAACTGCTGTCCCAGGCAGTGCATTCCAGATTTCCACCACCCACTGGGTGAAAATGTTATTCTTCACAACCTCTAAACCTCCTGCTTTTCACCTTATAATTATGCCCCTTTGCTTTTGATGTTGTACATTTAGGAAGGTGGGTTAACAAATGTTATGTGAAGAGGTCTGCCATGCTTGCTAGATAGAATCATAGGACCCCTACAATGTGGAAGCTGGCCATTCAGTCCACACCAACTCTCTAAAGAGCATCCCACCCAGACACACATCATCCCTGTAATTCCCATGGCCAATCCATCAAATCTGCACATCTTCGGGCTGAGGGAGGAAACCCATGCAGACACAGGAAGAAAGTGCAAACTCCACACAGACAGTTGCCTGAGGTTGAGATGAACCCAGGCCCCTAGTACCATGAGGCAGCAGTGTTAATCACTGAACCACCGTACTGCCAACTAGGCAGGGCAAGACTGTAAGTGTTAGGATACAGATCAATTGCAACAAAACTCTTGGAAGACGTGTCAGTAAAAAGAATTCAGATCTGATCAAAGGACCAGACTGCTTAATGTGCTGATATAGCTGACATGATCTGGTCCCTCACATCTGTCTCTTGCTGTGGCTACTGCATATGGATATCTTAGTTAATTACCGTATTATCGTGCATGCAACATACCATAATGAGTCAAGAAATATTGACTGAGCAATGCTGTAATGCCACCTGACTTGCCAAAACACACGAAGTGCTGCTCACGTCATGTAGTTAACAACACATCAAATAGAGGCATCTGCTTCATTGCAGAAGTGCTCCATTAGGATGAAGAAACCCAACTATCTTTAGTCACTAGGATCTAAATTTTAACTAGCTTCATGTTAGTGAAAAACAGCATGGTAGAGCAACATAAAAGAGTTGATTGTTGCCTCAGGGTCATATTGCATTAAATGGGTGAAGTATGCACAAAATTGTGTTGCTTAAAGAACAATGAACCAAGGACCAGAATGAAACCACATGACCAACTGTTCTATACAATCCAGCAGAGGATGCTAGAAGGAGGATTGATAGTTATTTGTAACTATAGTTATGGTCTGTTACAGAAGCCTGTATAAGATTTTTAATTAAACTTCCATGCTAACACAAGTCTAAATTTCAAAGCAGGGAATGATTCTGTGATTGGGATACATAGATACAGCCCATGATCAGGAAGTGAGGTCAGCAGATGGGAAGGACGTGAGGGTAGATGATTAGTCAACAGAAGTTTAGAAGTTCCCTCAAGGGACTGGGGAGAGTATTTCTCCTCCTCTTAACTGTGCCATAAAAAGTACTTGGCTTGTTGGAACAAGCAGTTCAACTTTGCTTTCATTTTAGAGTTTCTGCATTCCGGGGAGATCCATAAAGTAGCAGTTACCTTGAGAGGAGCCTGTGTGAAATATCCTTCAAAGAGGTGGAACACTCAAATGCGGAAAAACCCCTCATTTAAATAAAGACATGGCAATAAGCATGTGCGCAATGAGGAAATTTTCTTCATAATTAAACAATTTAACACTATACCCCACACCTGCCACCTGCAATCTCCCCAAAGTTCTCCCACTAAAGGCAATAGGGTCACCCCAAACTGAAGCAGAACATGCAATGAGAGCACGTGAATACACAGGGTTTGAAGGATCTGCATCAACTGCCTCTTCTCATCTTTAGCTCACATTGTACCTCAGCAGCATACAGGCCAACTGATAGAGGAACGTTCAGACCTCAACAATCCCAATGAAAGGATTATACTTTACAGGTTAGAGGTACACATTATTTGAAACTGGATGGTGCCAGCAGGAATACTCACGTTATGGCTGCTTAAACCAAATCAGTATTGAAGAGCCTTGAACAGAGACCATTGCTCATCAATTTAGTGGCGGCATCCTAAAATAATCATTAGACTCATGACTGATGTATTTAATACTGGATCAGATGTGTGCTACAGGAATCCAGGCAGCTGTCTATATCAATATGGCCACATTTATACCCCTAGAGCTGACAGTCCACAGAGCCTTGTTCACTGAACTTGACCTAAAACCAAGACAGCAATGTCCGCATTCTACCCCAGTGTATTCCCTAATGTTTCTTTGCAACTATGGCTCTGGAATTTTGCATTTCTTTCGAACATTAAAACAATAACTGTGAACTGAAGACATGCCATGATTAAGAGATAATAATGCTGCGTTCTCTCAGGATTCTTTGAAAGTATACTCTTTATGACATCTATTTAAGCGAACTGATACCAATAAAAATAGAAAAGAATTGCAAGGCCATCATATAAGGATGACATTATATAAGAGGTGTAATATTTCCATGATCATTGCTATTGATTTAGGAAGTTTTGTTGCAATTATGGAGGGCCTTGATCATCTGGATATTGTGCAGTTTTGGTGTCCTTATCTGAGTTTAGGTGTTTTTGCTATAGAGGGAGTGCAGTGAGTGTTTACCAGACTGGTTCCTACGATAGCAGGACTGATATATGCTGAGAGTTTGGATCAATTACAATCTTAATATTCTGAGGGGGTTTGGTCTCGCCTATAACACATACACGGTCACCCACATTACTGTGCCAGTTGCACTTAAAGACCTGTGAATGTTGGGAAACGGTTGCCATTCTGCCACTGGCCCACAACAAGGTAACAATTCACAGCTCTTTCTGATTTGCTCACCAATGCTTTAACAGTAACAACATGACACATCCCAGGGGATAGTCAGTGAACGTCAATAAGCCATAATAGATAATTCAGTGCACGAGTGCAAGTTATTGCAGAAGAGTAGGAACAAGAATCTTCAAATTTGTTTGGTCACAAGACTGCAGTTCAGTATCCAGTCAATGGTAACCCCTTGGGTATTGCTGGGGGAATTCAACAATGCGAATAGCTTTGAATATCAAGGGGCGATGATCAAATTCTCAAAAACGAGAGATGATCATTGCCTGAAAATCCTTGCGTGGCACAAACATTACTTCTTGCCTGTCGGTCCAAACTTGAATATTGTTCAGGTCTCACTGTTGACATGGACATGGACTGCACCAGTATCTAATGAGTCACAAATGTTGCGGACCATTGTGCAATCATCAAACATTCCTATTTCACCTCGAAGTAGAGAAGGTCATTTTGGAAGCAGTTGAAGATTGTTTGGCAAAGGAAACTACACTGATTAACTCTTGAAGTGATGTCTTGGAACTGACTGACCTCCATCACTCAACCATCCTTCTTTATTCTAAGTATGACTCTAACCTTGAGTATTGCTCTTTAGGTTTGCTATGACCAATCACAGCAGAGCAGGCAATTCAAATCTTTTGCCTGTACATCAATTCACCACCAGTTCCCTCAGAGTCAGAGCACAGAAATGGACCCTTCACTCCAACCAGTCTATGCCACATAATCCAAACTAAACTAGTCCCACCTGCCTGCTTCTGGCCCACAGCCTTCCAAACTTTTCCTATTCATGTAGTTATCCAAATATCTTTTAAGCATTGTAATTGTACCCACATCAACTACTTCCTCAGGAAGTTCCTTGCACATGCAATCCACCCTCTGTGTGAAGAATTTGCCCCATCATGTCTTTTTTTTTTTAAATCTGTCTTCTCACCTTAAAAATATGCCCCTAGTCTTGAAATTCCCCATCCTAGGGAAGAGATGACTACTGTTAACTCTATCTATACCCCTCATTATGCTATAAACTTCTGTAAGGTCACCTCAATCTATGATCCTGTGAAAAATTTCCTTCACATATACAAGTGCCTTGACTGATTTTAAAACCAGCCACCATTGTCACCATCAGGTTCACTTCCCAGTCAGTAGGGAATTCTATACGTTTCAATGAGGGGACTCAGCAATCAGTTAGTTCTTGGGTAAGTTTGCATTGTAAGATAAGTTTTATATCCCCTCTTATCATCTATTCCTATTCCACTAAAGCCATGTCAATGTTTTTGTTATCCACAGCATTCTGATGATTCTGCAATAGCAGTGTTCAACTATTTTTGTTTCATGAGAATGTATGAATAGGACTTGGAGAAGGCTATTTGACCTCCCAAGCCTACCCTGCCATTCAATAAGGTCATAGCTAATCTGTCATGGGCCTCAACTGTTCTTTTGTCATATCTTCTCAATGCCCTCAACTCTAAAATTTCGAGACATCTATATACCTCATCTAATACTTAGAGTGATCTAGCCTCAAAAACACCCTGGGGTTGAGAATTCCAGACATTCACTACCCTCAGAGAAAGAAATCTTTCATATCTCAGTTTTAAATGAGTGCCTCCTGACTACACCCCTGAGTTTGAGATTCCAGCACAAGTGGAAACTTTTTTTTTTTTAAGACACCCAGCCTCATGTCTCCTCAGAATCTTGTAAGTTTTAATAAAATCACCTCCCATTCTACTAACCTCAAATGAATAAAGTCCTTAGCTGACTGGCCATTCTTAATAAGTCAACCCCTTCACCCCACAAATCTGCCTAATGAATCAATTTTGAACAGCTTCCAATGCCAATATATCCTTAGCTAAATACAAGTGTCAAAATTGGAGGCAGTGCTCCAGTTGCACATTACCAATGCCCTGTGCGGTTGTAACAAGACTGCCCTATTTTTAAACTCCAACTCCTTGCAATAAAGACTAAGATTCCATTTGTATTTTAACTATTTGATGCACCTGCTTGCTAACATTTTGTGTTTCATGCATACAAACAAACAGATTCCTCACTTTGCCATTTCCATTTAAATAATAGTCAGCCTTTTGATTATTCCTTCCAAAACATACGATCTCACACTTTTCAACATTAAATTCCATCTGCCAAGTTTTTTTTTTAAAGCTACTGACACAATTTATGTACATCCCCTAGCAGATTCTTTGTGCCCTAATCATAACATACCTTCCCACCTACTTTTATATGGTCAGCTAATTTGGATTGATTACACCCTGCCCCCTCTGCCAAGTCATTAACATAGTTAGTAGTTAATTGAGGCCCAAGGACTGATCCTTGTGACACTCAACTACTTACATGTGTTCAACCTGAATAAATCCCAATAATCCCAACTCTCTACCTTCTGTGTGTTAGTAATCCTCAATCTGCACCAATGTATGGTCCCCAATTCCATGAGCTCCTATCTTGCGCAATCGCCTTTTATATGGCACCTTATTGAATGTGTCATAGAAATGCAGAGTAAATGTTTCAGAATAAATCCCTCATGTTCCAACAAAAAAATTCTAAATAAATTTTAACACATAACTTTGTAAAAATGCAAAATGAGTACCAGCGTGACATGTTGAAAATTGAAAGTGAAGGAAAAACTATTACAAGCTCTGTCAATCTTCCCTAATATGTGCTCTATAAAGGCAATGTAAAGCATGAGTCCATTCTAACTGGTCAGTAAATTGCACCACTCATAAATTAAACCCATTTTAGAATAAGATTACAGAATTTTTACATATTCCAAGATTGCTTTAAACTAGTTTTAGAAGTCTAGCCTCAGAAACATGGCAGTTAACTGTTCACACAAAAAGCTCATGCCAATGGAATTTATCTCACCAGCTGGAAGCTATCCCTTATGTTAAGTACTTGGCATATCATAGAATCCCTCGAGTGTGAAAGCAGACCATTCAGTCCGTCAAGTCTACACTGACCCATTTGAAGCCCATCACAACCAGACCCACCCCATCCCTGTAATCTTGCATTTCCCATGGCTAATCCATCTAATTTGCACATTCCTAGACACTATGGGCACGTTAGCATGGCCAATCCAACTAACCTGCACATGTTTGGAAACCCATACAGACAGAAGGTAGAATATACAAACTCCACACAAACAGTCACCCGAGGCTGGAATCAAACGCGTGTCCCTGGTGCCGTGAGGCAGCAGTGCTAACCACTGAACCACTGTGCTCTCCTGATTGAGGTCAGGGTTTAACTGACCATTCATTAAAAATCTGGAGATGATTCCCCATCTAAGTTTGAAGTTTATCATGGATTCTGAGCTCTTATTTATCCATAGAGTGCTAATGTAAATACAACCCTGGTAAAACTGTTTACTGATGACTGCAGTTTGTTTACAGTCATGCAGTTCTTGCTTTATCAGGGACACAAAACTTTTTGTTTAGTATAGCAATGCTCTTGTCTGCTTTGGATTTATTTATGTAGCTTTGCAAGAAGTTTAGCAACATGGATCAAAACACTGGACCGGTGATTTCAATATAGGTAACTTGCAAATATATTGATAAGTAATGTCATTAAAAATAAGATCCCCACCTTGCCTCCTGTCAGTGTTTTTCACTTTACTTTGTTGGTTCTTGTGGTGTTTGTGGAGCACCCTGGCATTCAGGACCAGACATTTCTAATGTGTGCTGCTGCAAGTGATTGAAAATAGTCTCATCATCAATTGCAGGAGGCATGCAAACTGCTTGCCAATATAATTAGGGTCAAAACAAGCTTCCCAGTGTGTTCTAATATGCTACCCTTCACCATTTATCATTTCCTTTCCAAGCTGTTCATCAAACCTGTATAATCATGCTAATCATATGCCAGAACAAACTATTTTGCCACTGTTATCGATATGATTTTCTGTTTTTTTTTCTGAAAGCAAAGCTGTGTTCTGGTTGCCAATCTTTCAGAGCAGCAGAATTGTAGGGAACTATCTTGTACCTTCACTGCTCCCAAAGATTTAAAATAAGGAATCTGCTCTGTTATATAAATTTTTTGACTTTGGAGAATCAATGCTAGCCCATGTCAAATGATCAGACTGAAAATTAAAATAACTAGAAAAGAAAAAACTGGCATAACACTATCTTGTGATTATTTTCAACAATCAATACCAACTTTCAGATGATGTTCCATTTATCATGTACCCACACTAAAAGCAAGGGAAAAAGGTGAAGTAAAAGCGCTGATTCATTTTTTTGGTGCACAAGAACCGGTATCTTGTTCCTTTGTTACAATGTTGTCTCATTTCTTCACTCATCTTTCACCAGTCGTTATACCAGGTCTCTTGTACATTGGTTAGAACATCCACAGAATATTTACTGGGCTTCAGTTCCTCACTATCGATTCAATTAGCCAACAACATTTGTGTTGATGAATTTTCATGGTGTTTTGATAATATTTAAGAGTTCTGAAACTTGACACTGGTACAGGACCCATGCAGGAGCGACGAGAACAAAATAGGCGATGTATATGTAACATCATCCATCACATGCATTGTTCACATTTCTACATACCTCATTAATATTTTACATGGGGTTCAGGTCTCTAATCCATCTGTGTGAGCTATTGGTGGACCCCTGAGATGCAACTTCACCTCAACTGCTAACAAATGGCATTTTGTTGAAAGAAGAGGTCCGTAAGGTTTCAAAGAATAGGAGCAAGCCTAAGTACTGGGAGCATTCAAGAATTCAGAAAAGGGTTGCCAAAAGTTTGATAGAAAGTGAGGGAAAATAGAATATAGAAGTAAATGATCGAGGAAAATGAAACAGATTGTAAGAGCTTTAACAAGTACGTAAATAGGAGGGGAATAATTAAAGTAAGCCATGATACCTTTAAGACAGGGATGGGATAACTTCTTATAATGAATGAGGAAATAGCAAACATTGAACAAATATTTTGTTTTCACCTTCGCAGTATAAAGTAAACATTGCATACCAGAAATTTAGGGTAACAAAGGAGTTAATAGAGTGAGGAAATATGAACTGATTAATATATCAAAGAATAATCAGTAGAGAAAAAGGGACTGGAGAAACCTAAAGAACTAAAATCTTATATATCTCCAGGTCTATTATCCAATATGTTCTAATTTAAAAGGTGAAGTGACAGTGTAGTGGCATCATTGCTGCACTGTTAATCCAAAGACCCACCTAATGTTGTGGGGACCCAAGTTCAAATCCTGCCATGGAAGATGGTAGAATTCGCATTGAGTAAAAGTCTAGAATTAACAGTCGAATAATGACCACAAATTCATTATCAAATATTGGAAAAACCCATCTGGTTCACTAATGCCCTTTAGGAAAGGAAACTGCCATCCTTACCTGGTCTGGCCTACATGTGACTCCAGACTCACAGCAATGTGGTTGTCTCTTAACTGCGCCCTGGGCAATTAGGGATGGGCAACAAATGCTGGCCTAGACAATGATGCCCTCATCCTGCAAATGAATAAAAAAAAACTGCTGGAGAGGAATTGAGGCACTGGTTATGATTTTCCAAAACTCCCCAGATTCTTGAATTGCCATCCACCCACTCACTCTCGTACTGACACTCCCTCAGCTACTCACTCACTCACTCTTAATCTCATTCACTCGACCACTCACTCACTCACACACACACACACTCACCCTGCCACTGAAAAGGTTAAGCCTTTTGAAAGAAACAACTAAATAGGGAAGCTAATGATGTAAAAAGGGCAAGGGGGGAGGGCACGTGGTAGTGTTCTTTTCACCGATCACTTTCTGCACTTATTGGTCTTGTATGGTCTGTCTGTGTTGACTAACCCTCGCTGTAACTTGAATTGGAAGCCCTGGCTGAGAACTTGCAGAGAAGGATCGGTGCAGAAATCTTTGTGGGGCACAGCAATGCACACAAATTGACTCTTAATGGAACGCCTGGACCAACTGTGCAATGCACTGTAAATTGCTCGGCTCCTCAACTCAGATCTCAGTACTGAGAAGTTTAAAGCTGTTATATTCTATATAAATGTAGCATTCAGATAGTTAGATAGGGATTGCTGATCTTGAATAAAGTTAATGGGAGTGCAGCCAGCAAATGGCACTAGCTGCCATTACTCACAGGGAACGCTGAATATGCAGTACTCTAGAAATCAGGAAACAAAGCCGCCTGTTAACAATTTTGCTCCATTTACTTTGGCCAGGCTTTATTTTTAGCCTTGTGATCTGTAACATCCATTAACCTTAATACTTCCAATGACTCTTAACCCGTTTAAGTTTGTTAGCCCAGTTTCAATATTTTTCCTGTTATTCTTGTACATCACTTTGTCCCATAGATTTTACACCGCAAAAAGCGATACTCATATCCATAAAGAGCAGGGGAGTCTTTCTTTTTATGGCATCAATAAAGTAAATTGGAAAATATACACATCGAGGTAGCACACAAGAGTTCCACTGTGTTGGAGAATCACAGTCATTAATTGTTAGCTACCTCCTATTGCATTTACACTCCAATTCAGTCTTCACTGTTCCAAACTGTGGCAGTGAATAGGAAACCGACTGAAACACTTAGGTGACCGAACTATGGACTGCCTGAGGTGTTAATGAATTGTTCCTTTGTCATGTGACAGCAGAAGCAAAGTTGAGGGCACCAAACTTTTTTTGTGTGTGAAATGTTGCATTCTAACTAGCCATGTATTATACCTTTGGTTGAATATTACAGATACTTCTAATAGGAGTGTTGTTATTTACCAGTCACTTCACAGTTCTTGAAGTTGCCAATGGAAACAGACCAGATTTAGTTGGTTGATGATGTTAGTACTGAAAGTATTTGTGTTATGTTACTGGATATGCTACTTTTAGGCAGGCGTTAATCTATTTAAGACTGGTCGGTTTAAGAATGTCATATACAACAAAATACTTGCTGGTCGTAGATTGGGATGTTGACCGTCCTGATTGGACAGTCCATTTCCTTCCTATTGCAGCTACCAGTGGAGATTGTGTCAAATATGTGGAGCAGTGTCAGAGTTGTGATTGTGTTTTCAGAGTTGGAAGTTCCAAGATCCTCTCACAGAGAAAATAACTTTGGATTTGTTAAGCTCGTTGCCTTTATTCTGAAATGGCTTGGAATCAAAGGACACTGAATGCAGCAGCTGATGGTCTCCCATATCAGAAAGCACTGACAAAAAATCAAGTTTGTGGACATTGATTTCACTCAGACATTAGGAAGAACTTTTTTTAACTTGGGGACCGCTTTGCAGAACACTTGCGCTCAGTTCGCAACAAACAACTGCACCTCCCAGTCGCGAACCATTTCAACTCCCCCTCCCGTTCCTCAGACGACATGTCCATCCTGGGCCTCCTGCAATGCCACAGTGATGCCACCCGAAGGCTACAGGGACAGCAAATTATATTCAGCCTGGGAACCCTGCAGCCCAATGGTATCAATGTGGATTTCACAAGCTTCAAAATCTCCCCTCCCCCAACCACATCCCAAAACCAGCCCAACTCATCTCCACCTCCCTAACCTGTTTTTCCTCTCACCTATCCCCTCCTCCAACCTCAAGCCCCACCCCCATCTCCTATCTACTAACATCATCCCACCCCCTTGTCCTGTCCGTCCTCCCTGGACTGACCTATCTCCTCCCTACCCCCCCACCTACACTCACCTTTACTGGCTCCATCCCCGCCTCTTCGACTTGTCTGCCTCCTCGCCACCTATCCTCTCCTCTATCCATCCTCTATCCACCTCCCCCTCTCTCCCTATTTATTTCAGAACCCTCTTCCCCTCCCCCATTTCTGATGAAGGGTCTCGGCCCGAAACGTCAAGCTTTCCTGCTCCTATGATGCTGCTTGGCCTGCTGTGTTCATCCAGCCCCACACTGTGTTATCTCGGATTCTCCAGCACCTGCGGTACTTTTTATCTCTGATACAATGTTAGAAGGCTGTTGGATTTACCAGTAGCTATCCATCTCCTGGGTCTCTAGAATCCCTAGTAAGTCCTCGCAAGACTCCCTCACTCTCTTCTATTCTACAACACGTTTTATGTACAACTTTATGTCACCTACTGACTACGGCTCTCCAGTATAATGTCTAAGAGCTCTCTATGCACTTCTTTTTAACTCAAGAGTCAAATGTCTTCTTCTGATTTGCTCATGTCAGAGTAATGTCACCAGTTACATCATCATTATTTGAAAATTCCATTGTACCACACACATACTAATGTAAAATAAAAGCAAAATACTGCAGATGCTGGAGACCTGAAATAAAAATAGAAATATCTGGAGAAACTCAGCAGGTCTGGTAGTATCTGTGGAGACAGAAACAGAGTTAACGTCTCGAGTCCAGTATGACTCTTCTTCGGAATTCATGTAGAAAGTTTGGGCAGTTTCAAATATGATCATAGTCTCCACAGAAAAGAAGCCAGTGTCTCAAAATCAGTACACTGCTGAAAAACAGGTGGTGTCATGGTGGCTCAGCAGTTAGCATTGCTGCCTCATAGCACCAGGGACCTGGGTTCAATTCCACCCTCAGGTAACTGACTGTGTGGAATTTGTACATTCTCCCTGTGTCTGTGTGGATTTCTGCCAGAAGCTCTGGTTTTGTCCAAAATGTGCAGGTTAGGTAAATCAGCCATGGGAAATTCTGGGTTATAGGAATAGGGGAGGGAGGTGGCTGGGATGCTCTTCAGAGGGTTGGTGTTGACTTGATGAGCTGAATGTCCTCTTTCCTCGCTGTAGGGATTCAGTGAAACGATGTAGAATAAAGGTTTCAAAGTCAAATTTTTTTTATTATTAAATCACAGTTTCGTTCATGTTTGGAGTGACATTCCACAGCCCAGTTTGTTTCTTTTTTATGAAGACTGCAGCCCAATCACCTCGCAAATGACAGCTAAAAATAAATAGGCCTAATGGCCACAGGGGAACATGAATTTGTCATGTTTTAAGGTGCAAATGTACCCATGAACTACTTCCCTAACAGCACTCAGGGTGTCACTGCATTTGGAGGACTGTAGCATTTCAAGGACGCAGCACAACACCTTCTTCTCCAGACTAATTAGGGATGGAGTGTGAATGCTGCCCCAACCAGTGATGCCTACATCCCATCAAAGGAGTAGCAATAAAACTCCATGAATTATATAATGGGGGCATAGGGTATTGGAAAGGGAACTAAAATACATAGAATCACAAAGTGTTATGGTACACAAAGGGATCATTTGGCTCCTCATGCCTGCAATGGATCTTCAAATGATCATTATTAATTAGCACCAATCTCCTGCCATTTCACCATACCCCTTGCCCACTATTTCTATTGGCTGTTACCCATCTATTAGAATTCCTTGATGGTTTGATCTGTTGTTTCAAGTTGCTGAAGTCTATAGGGAATGAGGAGTGTGCTTCATACTGAAGATCTTGGCGGAGACTAGAAAAAGTTCTTAGAGCCCCTCTTACATCATAGATGCAGCAGTTTGTATGCTACTTGGCCTATAATAGAACAAGCAGAATGAGATAGAGGCAGTTCAGGGGAGGATAGAGGGGAAGGTGAAACACCCTCAGAAGGTGGCCTTATCTGCTCAGGATCAGGGTAAGATGCTCTAGTTGGAGTTTCTCTGCTCACCAGTTCCCTTTCCTCCTCCTTTTTTTTTCTCTCTCTCCTCTTTGCTGTATTTATTTTTTTCCTACCAACGCCCACGCCGCCCAACTCCGGCCCCGGCCCTGTCCAACTTTTGACTTTTATCCCTACCTGAGGAAAGCAGTCGGGTCGTGACCAGAGACCAAGCAGGAATTGAACGCAAGGGCTGTGTACTGCAGTGGTAGTGGATCTCGTGTGGGTCAGAGCGATGGCGGTAGATTGAGTGCAGGTTGAACAATTGAGCGCAGGCCTGACAGTCGAGTGCGAGCCAGACAATCGAGCGCGGGTCGGACAATCGGGAGTGGGCAGGAGTCAGCAGCGAGAGTGAGCCAGTAAGGTGGCAGAGGTGTTGGTTCCTCCCGGATCCCCATTCTTGGCGACCGATTCAGCGGCAAGTGTGGGCCTTTCTCATCTCCTGGCATCGGGACCGGTGGTGTTGGTGGTGGCACAGCTCCTTCCTGTAATCTGGGTGGCCGCAGTAGAGCTCCTCCCAGCAATTAGAGGCAGCAGCAAAAGCTGAGCTCCTCCAGGTGGGACTCATGAGACTCCACGCTGTAGCTGGGCCCAGGCGCCTGCACCGTGACTGAACGTTCCACGCACATTTGTGGAGATGGGACTTTGGATTTTGAGATCTGGACTCTTTTTCCTCTTATCTTTTGGCTCTATTAATTCTGGTGTTGTAACCAGAGAATGGCGGCTAATTGCACTTTTCACTGCTCTCACGTATTCCTACTTTTAGTACGTGTGACAATAAAATCTCAATCTCATTGCAATCTTCAGGAAACAACTCTCCCAATTTCACCCTCTTCTTAGGCAATGTCGGGAGTCACAGGCTGAATTTCTTCCTAACCCAGGTTATGGATCCTGGCGTGACTGAACAGTCCAATGCCAGAACCACAAACACTTGCCCAAGGCAGAGGCAGTAGTGGTTGGTGAGCCGTAGCATGGGATGTTTGGGTTTTAGAACATAGAACATAGAACAGTACAGCACAGCACAGGCCCTTCAGCCCTTCGATGTTGTGCCAACCTATTATCCTACTCTAAGATCAAACTAGGTGCATACCCTTCATTTTACTATCATCAGTGTGCCTATCCAAGAGTCGCTTATGTATGTATCTGATGTATTTGACTCTACTACCACCACTGGCAGTGCATTCCACACACCTACCACTCTGTGTGTAGAGAACCTACCTTGAGTGGTGGATTCAGTGATAGTAATACTGTTGGATGTCAAAGTGTGGTGATTAAATTGTTTACTATTGGAGAGGGCTATAGCCAGGCATTTTTGTGGTGTGAATGTTAGTTGCTAATTGTCAGCCCAAACCTGGATATTGTCCAGATCTTGTTGTGTTTGAACATGGACTGATTCAGTATCTGAGAAGTTGCAAATGGCGCTGAACATTGTGCAATCATTGGCGAACACACTCACTCTGACCTTATGATGGAGGGAAGGTCATTGATGAAGCAACTGTACATGGTTGGGCTTAGGGCACTACCCTGAGGAACTCCTGCAGAGGTGTTCTGGAGCTGAGATGACTGACCTCCAACAATCACAACCATCTTCCTATGTGCCCAGTATGTCTCCAACCACTGGAGAGCTTGACCCCAAAACCCACTGATTTCAGTTTTGCTTGCACTCCTTGATGCCACACTCACTTAAATGCCTTAAAGGCCTTAATGTTAAGGGTTAATGTCACCTCTGAGCTGTTAGTGAGGATCGCACCTGGCATTTTGTCAAGGTATGTTAGGAACAATGTGTTGGACATCTCCATTCTATTTGAGACACTCTCTAATACCTGCCACCAACTACTGGCAAACCTGTAGCATCACAGGAGGACAACTGGTATTTTCAGTGGCAATGGAAGTGACCATAATCATGAACATTTAAATGTAAGGCTCATACCAGCCTTGAGCAGGTGATGCCCATAACAGCACCAAGCAGGTCCACCATCTGCTGTGGCGGGATTCAAACCTAGGCCCCCCCAGAAAGGTCACCGGACCCAAAATGTTAATTCTGATTTCTCTTCACAGATGCTGCCAGACCTGCTGAGCTTTTCTGTTTTTGTTTCCGATGTACAGCATCCGCAGTTCTTTCGGATTTATTCCCCAGAAAATCATCTGGCTCTCTGGATTAGCAGTCCAGAGATAATTCCAGTAGGCCATCACCTCCACATAATACCTCTGCAAATACTTCCTGCACCTTCCTCAGCCATAATGCATTTGCCTTATAAGAGGAGAAGATAACTTTAAGTGGCGCTGGTTGCTATGAATTTGTAGCCACTGCTGAAGCATACAGCTATAGAACTGCACACTGAGTGTTGGCTATCTGAAGAATGGATTGATCTTGCTGCCTGCATTGGAAACAATGGGCATTGGTTAATTGCACGTTGTAATTCCCAACTCCAATTTCTTGTTTCATGAGTTTCATGTCATTATTTACCTTTGAAGAAAACACAACAACTCCAAAGACTTTTCATTAATTTACTTGCAAACCCCAACTTGACCTGTGCCATTTCAAAACAAACATTGTTCATACCGATAGCTATATCAGGACTGATTTTAACCACAGTCTGGGAAGAAGCGGGCAGAGAGTGGGGACATATCCAATGGGTCAGGTACAGCAGGCACCTTCCTGTCCTTGCGTTTGGGATGCTGGAACTGTTTTCATCATGCCAGTGAGCTACACATGGGATTGCTGGCTTGTTGCAGTTCACCAATGCTGGGAGAGATGGAAAGAAGAGAGTTCTTTCCCAAGAGTTCATTGAACAAAAAGTGAATAAGTCTTCATCATGTACCGCACCATGTTACTGGAACAGTGTTCAGAAGCTTAGATTGACGATCAGTCGAGATGAGTTGAAATTCATCAACAGCAGGTGGTAGACAGATTGAACACAGTCCACTGAGCAAATATGGAACTTAAAAATTAATATCACTGATTTTGGGATCCAGAAGCTATCAGAATATTGTAAAAATCTCTTTGATTCAATTATTCAATTATTCAGGGAAAAAAGATGCTTGATGCTTCTATGTGACACGCAACACTCACCATCGTGATCAATACTTCAACGACCTGTTCTTTGCTGAAGTAGATGGTTCACCACCATATCTTTTCAGGTACATGAAGATCATTAAAAATGTTGGCCTTGCAAGCAATACCCACATCCCAT
This sequence comes from Ginglymostoma cirratum, assembly GCA_024137785.1. Classification (NCBI taxonomy): domain Eukaryota; kingdom Metazoa; phylum Chordata; class Chondrichthyes; order Orectolobiformes; family Ginglymostomatidae; genus Ginglymostoma; species Ginglymostoma cirratum. Next base: position 2,552,513 of record JAHRHZ010000077.1, on the reverse strand, counting down.
AATCAGAGACTTAAAAAAAATGACATCCCGTTAAGCTGAAGATATTAAAGCTGCTGATCGAAAACCTCATCAAGGAGGTAGATTAGGTGCAAGAGAGAGGGACTTGGAGAAGCAGGAAGAATTACGAAATCCAGAGCTCAGGGCCTAGATAATTTTTAAAAATTCTGTCAATGTATTTATTGCCTGCCAATTCAAAGCTCCACTGTGAACAGGAAGCATACACCATTATTGATGCTTTCCTTTATGTTATCCATTCTCTTCTCCCGCAAGCACTGCAAAAAGGAGGACTGATTCCACATGGACATATGTACAATATCTACTCACATGGAAGACCAAAATCCATGTTTTCTAGTTATTCATTCAGGGAATATGGGCATCACTGGCTGGTTCCCGGAATTTACTGTCGATCCATAGTTTCCATGGAGAGGGTGGCAGTGAGCTCACCTTGAACTGCTGCAGCTCAGTTGGGTGCACCAACCATGCTGTTAGAGGTGCAGTTTCAGTATTTTGACCCTGTGACACTGAAGGAATAATTCCAATTCAGGATGGTGAATGGCTTGGAGAGGAAGTTGCTGAGAGTGCTATGTTCATGTATTTGCTGCCCTTGTCCTTCTAGGTGGTGGATGGTACACACTGCAATGTACCAGCTGTGTCCTAAACAGTCTTTAAAACATTTTTTTAAAATGTTGATCACAAATGTAATGGGCTTTTCATCCAAGCACTGCTAGGTTAGTGGCAGGCAGCTAATCGGGAAGCATATGATATGTTGATGAGGTTGCTTGTATCAAATTTTGCCTGTATTTAACATTTAACCCCTCAGGCTGAGTGTTCTGGACCTCAGGAAGGTTGATAGCTAAAGGCAGGAGAGATTGACAGGATATAATGTGTACATGTTGACCGGCAAATCACCATAGTCCAGACTCTTCAACCAGCTGGCACCTCTCCTGCTGCTATCATTGGGCTTCACATGTCAAACACCCCTCAACCAATGTTCAACAACCCTTCCAAACATCCCCTACCCTATGCTTTAATGAGCACTTTTGCCTCTTGATCTTTGGTCTCCAGTTTCCTCACTAACTTTTTGAACAGTCATGACAACACCAAAGATTCTTCATCAGGTACATGACGTTCAAACAAATGAATCTATAATCAATGCAAACAAATTGCTTTTAACAACAACTGGGGTACCAGCTGATGAATGTAGCTCTCTGTGTTTTCCTACCCACATAGGGAGAAAGAAATGAAGCACTGTTATGATTTAGATACACGAGAGAAACCAACATTTCTAAATATGGCATTCAAAGTGTTCCTTGGAGTGCTTACAAATGTGTGAGATCTGTACTGGGCACTTGGCAGAGGTGTCCCTGTTCCCTCTGTTGTTTGTCCTGGATGGATGTCCTGGAACCTGGCTTGATTGCTTCTGCAGGAACAAGGAGCATTTATGTACAGCTCAGGATAGGGTAGTGTGTGTTTTGTCAATGGAGAAAGCAATCTTGAAATCCTGAGATAGCCACTTCTGATCCTACAGTTCAAAGCCTGTTGATTTTTACTTATGAGTGCAAACTAATGGTCATCATTCCTATATTTTACAAAGTTCCCTCATATATTTGTTCACGTTGTGAACATGTATTGCATAACTCTTAATTTTATATTCTCCACATCTTTGTGTCATTTTTGTGAAGACAATAGTAAACCATCAGTCTGTTAAAACATGAGGAACCTAGTATGGCCTGTAAAAAGATGGAGCTGGAAGGGACACACTAAAATCCAACGTAGGGGCAATCCTTTAGGGAAAGTTTAGGTTATATGACTCAGGGCATTAAGATAGCATCCTCCTTCGGAAACCAAAGAGGACCACAACATTTACAGTGTACAGGAGCTATTCCATCAATCCATTAATCAAAATATCAGAATATCTAACAAGCAAAATGGTGGCAGATTGGCTCAGTGGTTAGCACTGCTGCCTCACAGCACCAGGGACCTGGGTTCGACTCCACCCTTCGATGACTGTCTGTGAGGAGTTTGCACATTCTCCCTGCATCTGTGTAGGTCCCCTCTGGGTACTCCAGTTTCCTTCCACAGTCCAAAGATGTGAAAGTCAGGTGGATTGGTCACGGGAAATTCAGAGATGGGGGTGGGGATGGGTCTGCGTGGGATGCCCTACAAAGGGTTGGTGTGCTCTCAATGGGCTGAATGGCCTGCTTCCACACAGTAGGTATTCTATGATTCTATCAATACATGTCTGTGTGCTAGTGAATAATATGGATAGTAAATTCACAGCCAGATGAAAAACATAGGACACCATAAATCAAGGCTGAACAGATAGCAAAGCAAGCTGTAGAATTGAAGAATGAATGATTAAATGGTGCCAAAGTTTGAATGTTAAGTTTTGAGATTGTACATATTTTCATAGACAATATTGCAAAGGTATAAGCTCTATACTTGACTCCAAAGCCAGGATTTGTTGGCTGAAGAAGGTGTCTTTGCAGCCTGGTCAAGAGGTTTGATCATCAGCCTTGAAAGTTGTGTTTCAGGCTCTTACATTTATAACCAGAAGTTGATCATAAACGTGACATTGCGATGTTCTATCGGATCCAAAGCCAGTTTGTCACCTCATTTCCTCATCAGAGGATCATCAGAAGAGGAACAAGAGGCCATGACCAGCTCCAGCTCGTACATGGCAGGAACAGGAGTGGCAGCGATGGTAGAGGAGGAGCCCCTTACCAAGACTCCTGCTGATGCCAATCAGCAGCAACGGGAGGAGCAGTGGAGAAGGAACAAGGAACAGGAGGTGTCAACTGAGAAGAAAATGGAAAAGATGAACTGCTGAACTGAAAATGCCAAAGCTATTCATGCAATTCAAACATATCCAAGAGCCAGGCTGTGGTGACAATTGGTAAATAACTTGCAAAACAACACAATTCACTGTACTTAGGTACACGTGACAATATTAAATAAACCTGTATCTAAATCTGTTATTAACAATCATGTCAAGGGAGTATTCTTTGGAGGTTCCTCACAAACCTTGGTCAGAATATTGATTGACAAGAGCCAGGAAATGCCTTCAATTTGATTTTTCTTATTTAATGGATTTTTTTCCGAATCAACATGTTCAGAGGTGTTATCTCCCACCTGTAGAGCAGATGGGTCTTGAATCTGGGTCTCTGAGTCCAAGGGTAGGGAAACGACCACTGCACCACAAAAGTATCCCAACAATCTAATTTTTTCAGGGTTCTGATATAGCATATTCACCCATTGATTTGTTTCACTTCTGGGAAATTCAAGAAGCCGCAAAAGTAAATGGCCTCACTTCACTTCTTCCGTGTGAACTAGAGTCATAGAGTTAGACAGCATGGAAACAGACCCTTTGGTCCATCTTATCCATGTTGACCAGAAACACTAAACTGATCTAATTCCATTTGCCAGCATGTGGCCCATATCCCTCTATACCCTTCCCATTCATGTAACCATCCATCCTTCTAAATGTTGTAATTGTACCAGCTGCCACCATTTCCCCTGGCAGCTCATTCCATACACGCGCCACCCTCTGTGTGAAAAAGTTACCACTTAGGTCCCTTCTAAATCTTTCTCCTCTCACCTTAGACCTATGTCATCTAGTTTTGGACTCCACTACTCTTGGAAAAAGAACTAGGCTTTTCACTCTATCCATGCCCCTCATGATTTTATAAACTTCTCTAAGGTCACCCCTCAGCCTCCGACTCTCCAGGGAAAATAGCCCCAGCTTATTCAGCCTCTGCCTATAGCTCAAACCCTCCAACCCTGTAAATCTTTTCTGCACCCTTTCATATTTAACAACATTTTTCCCAAAGCAGGGAGACCAGATTTGAATGCAGTATTCCAAAATTGGCCAAACCAATGTCCTGTACAGCTGCAACATGATCTTCCAACTTCTATACTCAATGAGCTGACCAATAAAGGCAAGGATACCAAATGCCTTCTTCACTACCCTGTCTGTCTGCAGCACTATCTGCAAGAAACTATGAACCTGCACTTCAAGGCCTCTTTGTTCAGTAACACTCCCCAGGACCAGAGTTTTCCCGTTCCTGTACAAAGAGTGTGAGTGGCCTGATTAATGTTTTCCTGTCCTGCTGCCTAAATGATATTTTGCAGATCGCCCTTAGCTCCTCAATTGAGTCTGTTCCTTTTTCACAAAAACAACAAAAACATTGTTTTCCCACTACGTTTGGCTCCGTCTCAGTTTAGTTGGAAAATCATCAAATCATTAGATAGCAAATTGTGAGAATCTCTCCTAGAAAATTCTTAACTCATCTGTCACAAAAAGTGAAGAAAACAGACGAGATTGGTTTTCTAACAATTATTGCCAGTGATAAACATCATTAACATAAATTGAAAAATGATGTTGACACATTTGAGTCGCTCAAATAAGTAAACAAAGATATCGAAATGTTTTAGTTGGAATGGTCACAATATCTAAGAGCAGATTAGAGGTTGGGAATTCTTCTCACTTGCTGGATTCCTATAACCTTTCCGCCATCTTGATAAACATAATCCCAGAGGGGTACTCCCTCATGAGAGAGAAAGAGAGAGAGAGAGAGAGAGAGACAGTGGGTGGCACATTTAACTGAATGGTCACCTCACATCAGCCAAGGAGTGAGGTTGAGATGGTAGGACCTTTATGATAACCTCTGCTAGTACAGGAATGGGACCCTCACTGAGGGTATCACTCTGCATTAGAAGCCAGACATCCAGCCAACTGAACTAACCGACACCTTCACCCCACCCCCACCCAAAGTTCTGTCATCTATAATGTGCATTTCAGGAGTGTGTCACAGACAGAATGCATACCTTCCCTCAATGCTGGAACAGTATGTTTTGCATCGGAAGAGGTGAGAACATTATTACCTATGGGAGTGTATAAAGCTTACATATTTCTGCAGCCAGCTTTCATGAGTTTATAATTAAAGGAGGTTATTTATTCTCAAACGCTTATTCTGGATTACTGCAATATCACATAATTGATTTTGCACATGCACTCACACACACATAAAAATTGGATACAAATTAAGCAGTGTATGTTTGCAGATTTCCAGCAAAGAACAAAGAGTTAACTTTGTTAACATTTCAGTTAACTCAGTTTCTGATTCATAATTTACAGCTTCTCAAGTGGCAGGCTTGCATTTTCCTGAATGAATTGGAATCTTTTAAGTAGGTCTTGTAAACAATGGATTTACAACAAGTTATGAGGTTTTGTCAAGCTGAATATCTAGAGTTTGGTTCTTGTATGAACGTGAAGTGGTAACAGATTAAGTATCTGCTTGATGTCTTGCAGGTTGTTTACAGGAAGGGTATTTACAGTTCACAGATAAGCTGAACTGATAGCTCTGATGGATCCGCCTGCAAACATCTCTCAGTTAATCTTTTGAACAGCCTCGGAAAACATGGTTGTCATGGCTCTTCAAATTTTCAGTGATTTTTCCAAATAAGGTGTAGTGTTCATCTTGATCCGGCATTGTGGATTATCAGTTGACGCTTTTGAGACGCACATAAGCAAATTTGGTTGCAACAACCCGATGTGATACAATGGGCAGTTGACATTAACATTGAATTTTGATATTCCCTCTTCTTCAGTGTAAAATATGGAGACAGACAGTCCAGAACATTTGTAGTCTTTTACATTACCCATTCTTAATCAAGGAATGTGTGAATTCCCAGAGTGATAAGTGTCCATAGTAATCTCAGCTCCAGGACATCTCTGCAGCAGTTCCTCAGGGTAGTGTCCAAGGCCCACATTTCTTCATCTACTTCATCAATGACCTTCCCTCCATCATAAGTTCAGAAGTGGGAATGCTCGCTGATGATTGTGCAATGTTCAGCACCATCCGCAAATCCTCAGATACTGAAGCTGTTCTTGTTCAAACACAACAAGATCTGGACAATCTTCAGATTGTCCAGACCCAAAACATCAACTTTCCTGCTCTTCTGATGCTGCTTGGCCTGTTGTGTTCATCCAGCTCTACACCTTGTTATCTCAGATTCTCCAGCATTGGAAGTTCCTACTATCCTGAAGGTCTGGACAATATCCAGGTTTGGGGTGACAAGAGGCAAGTGACATTTGCACCACACAAATGCCCGACTATAGCCCTCTCCAATAGTAAACAATCTAATCACTGCAATTTGACATTCAATAATATTACTATCACTGAATCCACCACTATCAACATCCTGGGGGTTTCCATTGACCAGAAAACCAATTGGTCAGAGGCTTACAATGTTGAGGTGAGTAATACACCTCCTGACTTGCCAAATGTTGTCTATCATCTACAAGGCACAAGTCAGGAGTGTGATGGAATATTTCCAACCTGCCTGGATGGGCACAGTTCCAACAACAATCAAGAAGTTTGACACCATCCAGGACAAAGCAGCCCGCTTGTTTGGGACCAGACCAGAAGCATCCACTCCCTCCACCACCAAGGCTCAGTGGTAGCAGTGTGTACTATTTACAGGACGCACTGCAGAAATTAACTAAAGATCCTCAGACAGCACCTTCCAAATCCACGACCACTTCCATCTAGAAGGACAAAGACAGCAGCTGGAAACACCACCACCTACTAGTTCCCCTCCAAGCAACTCACCATCCTGACAGAAATACATTGTCAATCCTTCACTGCCGCTGGGTCAAAATCCTGGAATTTCCACCCTAAGGGCTTTGTGGATCAATCTACAGCACATGGACTGCAGTGGTTCAAGAAGGCAGCTCACCACCACCTTCTCAAGGGCAATTAGGGATGGGCAATAAATGCTGGCCAGTCAGCAACGTCTCACTTTCCACAAATGAACAAACAAAAAATTGATTACGTATTGATCAGAGACTCGAAACTGTCTGTAGCCCAAAGAGCCAAAGTCAGACGAATTGTGGCAGCTGGCTTGTTTACATCCAATTTTTAAAAGTGCTGACTGAAAATTCATAACAGAGCATGCCTGTACTAGGCACCACATGCTTGAATGAAAACTCTTCACTTGCCTGGATGAGTAGCAATGCCTACAATTGACTCTTTAAACATTAACTCACTACACTGCCAGCCAATAGTGGCAGCAATGCATAACAACTTCAAGATTCACTGCGCAACACACCAGACAGTACCTTCCAAACTAGTGACCTCTGCCATCTTATAAAGATAAGGGCTGCAGATGCATGGGAACAACACCTGCAAGTTCCCTTCAAAATCACACATCATCTAAGTTTAGAAATATATATTCCACCTTCATTATTGCTCAATCCAAATCCTGGAACACCTTCCCAACAGCACTCTAAGTCTATATATACCTGATGGACCACCAAAATTCAAGAAGACAGTTCATCACTATCTTCTCAAGGACAGCTAGGTCTGGGCAGTAAAGGCTGGCCTCATCCATTCATAAAAATAATTGGTTTACTTGTGCTTAAAAATATGCATATGTCAAAACAATCAAAGCTGAATTCTCTGAGCAACTTACTGGATGATCAAATGGTATTTTAGTGAAAGCATGAAGCAGGCAGTTACAGACCACATTGCCATTGTAGATGGCTTCAAATTATCCTGGTCAGAAATTTTATTATACATCTCTGGAGCTGGTAGGACTTGAACTCACAATACCTAGCTTAGGTGCATGAGACATTACTGCTGAACCGCAATTGCCCTTTAAGCCACCCTTCTGTATAATCTGCTTCATTTCTTGTTCCACTAAAGTCAATACAGCAGAAAACAGAGCCTAGAGTCTCAACAGAAAGCAATACACAACCAACCATTTTTTATCATTCCCAAAGCTGAATCCTCCCTTTAACTGTTTAGGTTTTTGAATGCACTAAAACTAGATGCAACACAGATCAACCAGAAGTTACTACTCACTACTGAGTTGTGAAAGGTGAAGTTATTGGAGTCAGCATTAATTAAACTGGAAACGTTTTATGAATTTAGAAAAACAAGGTGCCAAAATGTTATTACTAGTTTCAGTTAATATTTACTTTGAAATAAATCTTCACACACTTCCTTTTGACACAAACCACGAGAAAAGACTTCATACATGTTGTAACTATAACTCTGTCCATTAGTTGTTATGGGGAACTTTAGTTTCATTTGTTAGGTGGTTTAAAAGTAAATAGTGTTTCATTTTTGTAGCATAATATTTAATCTATGTGTTGTTGACTGCCAGCCAGCTAATACAGCTGTAAAAGACTACCAAAATAAACCAGCTTACACAGCTAAAGGCTCGCACCATCTCTATGGTATCCAAAAGAATTATAGGCACAATGTCACCTAAAAAAAAACAAGAAATATTATACTAGCTCTTTTTTAACTTATAAGATTTGTAGGATGACAGCTTGTAGAAATATTTCTATTTATTCAGTAGATATGACATGACATTGCTGATTGTAAGTAATGGGATATACTAATTTAAAATGATATTATTGTGTTATGTATAATCATGGGGAGTTTCTACCAGATTCTCCTAAGTGGCTGGCCAAGGTCAAACGGAAACGTGTTTATCCAATATTTCCACCAGTCCTCTGCCAAAGCCATGCCAAATAATTAAGAAAATACCTGAGGAAATTTTCCTCAATACATATTTTTGTACAGTTGTTCTCCTATTGCATTGCTTATATAGAAAAAAGAATCTCACCCTGCAACTAACCATTTACTTCTAGCCCATTTTGTCATTCTTTTTATATCATTGGCCTCAAATTTCCCAGTGTTTTCATCCGAGTGGTTGTGTTGAGATCACACCAATGGTGCATTCCAGTAATAGAGCTGCAGGTTCAGTGGAAGGGTACATCCCCTGGCATGGCACAAAGAATTGGAAACACACTCTGGGTTGCACAGATTTCTGGTCATGATTATCTCAGGTTAACTGTAATGATGTCTAGATCGAGGAGTGGGAAAGTCTGGCAGAGGGAGATTCCATCCACCTCTTCTTATTTCAGTCAAGGCATGGGAAAATTGCTTACAGTGTAAAAATGGTAACCGATCCAATGTACCATCACAAGAAGTTAAAAGTGAATGTCTCCATCTGTATCTAAATGATCATTGAGTGGAAAGACCAACTGTGATAATACATTGTCATTGGATGATCATTGTCTTCACCTTCTAGATGTAAAATAAAGGGATCAGCCTCCAATCCAATCCTTCTCCTGCTATAGTTTTGATATGTGTTGGGGTTGGTTAGCTCAGTTGGCTGAATGGCAGGTTTATCCAATGAAGATGGATGCCAGCAGTATGGGTTCAATTCCTATACAAGCTGAAGTTACTATGAATGTCCTGCCTTCTCAGACTTGCCTGTCACCTGAGGTGTGGTTACTCTCAGGTTAAGCTCACCACCAGTCATCTCTCTCTGATGAGACAGCAGAAGTGTTGTGACTTGATTGTTACTGAGCAGGATGACAAATAACATGCCTGAGATTTGTAATGTAACTCTGTTTTGCTACCGCTACTTATCCTGACAGAGGAAAAACACAAATAACTAAGTGTGCAATTTATGAATTACAGTATTTTTGCTCCCCATCTATTTGGAGGCCTCCATGAAATGACCATTAAGATCTCATCACACATAATTTACTCTGCATTGTGTAGTACTCCAGCGACATTAGATGCTGCACATTATCTGCTCAAGGTGGACTAAAAGAATGTAGTAAGCTCTTTTTGAACTGTATCAACTGTCATCTGAAGGTAGACTCAGTACAATTGCAATTTATTTCTCATACAGTAAAGATATTTCATGGTAACAAGCATGGGGCTGGATGAACACAGCAGGTCAAGCAGCATCATAGGAGCAGGAAAACTTGACGTTTCGGGCCTAAACCCTTCATCAGAAATGGGGGAGGGGAAGACGGTTCTGAAATAAATAGGGAGAGAGGGGGAGGCGGATAGAGGATGGATAGAGGAGAGGATAGGTGGAGAGGAGGCAGACAAGTCGAAGAGGCGGGGATGGAGCCAGTAAAGGTGAGTGTAGGTAGGGGGGTAGGGAGGAGATAGGTCAGTCCAGGGAGGACGGACAGGTCAAGGGGGCTGGATGATGTTAGTAGATAGGAGATGGGGGTGTGGCTTGAGGTGAGAGGAAAAACAGGTTAGGGAGGTGGAGATGAGCTGGGCTGGTTTTGGGATGTGGTTGGGGGAGGGGAGATTTTGAAACTTGTGAAATCCACATTGATGCCATTGGGCTGCAGGGTTCCCAGGCTGAATATGATTTGCTGTTCCTGCAGCCTTCGGGTGGCATCACTGTGGCATTGTAGGAGGCCAAGGATGGACATGTCATCTGAGGAATGGGAGGGGGAGTTGAAATGGTTCGCGACTGGGAGGTGCAGTTGTTTGTTGCGAACTGAGCGCAGGTGTTCTGCAAAGCGGTCCCCAAGCCTCCGCTTGGTTTCCCCGATGTAGAGGAAGCCACAACGGGTACAGCGGATGCAGTATACCACATTGGCAGATGTGCAGGTGAACCTCTGCCTGATGTGGAATGTCTTCTTGGGGCCTGGGATTGGGGTGAGGGAGGAGGTGTGGGGGCAGGTGTAGCACTTCCTGCGGTTACAAGGAAAAGTGCCGGGTGTGGTGGGGCTGGAGGGGAGTGTGGAGCGGACAAGGGAGTCGCGGAGGGAGTGGTCCCTCCGGAAGGCAGATAAGGGTGGGGAGGGAAAGATGTCTTTGGTGGTGGGGTCTGACTGTAGATGGCGGAAGTGTCGGAGGATGATGCGTTGGATCCGGAGGTTGGTGGGGTGGTATGTGAGGACGAGGGGGATTCTTTTTTGATTATTGTTGCGGGGACGGGGCGTGAGGGATGTGTTCCGGGAAATGCGGGAGACACGGTCGAGGGCGTTCTCGACCACTGTGGGGGGGAAGTTGCGGTCCTTGAAGAATGAGGACATTTGAGATGTGCGGGATTGGAAAGTCTCATCCTGGGAACAGATGCGGCGGAGGCGAAGGAATTGGGAATAGGGGATGGCATTTTTGCAGGAGGGTGGGTGGGAGGAGGTGTATTCCAGTATCTAAGATATTTCATGGAACTTCACTCTGGAGAGATCCTTGTTCCTCCTCTTCAATTTTTATTGATCTACCATATTGCGAGTTGTCACTCATCCTCTGCGCCTCTTGTTACATTTAATATCTACACCCTCGATGGTCGTTGTACCTATTGCAGAATGGATCATGAGGAAATGCTTGATCTGCTCTATTGTAACACTTCCTTGGTTTCCTCATTTTATGAAGAACCTACAGGAAAAGGAAGAGAAACAAAATGTTTATAACGTAAGGAGAGATCACAACTCATTTTATGTATCAAGTAAATGCCAAGTGAGTATTTGGTGCAGATTAGTGGTTCCTGCATGCTGTTATCCTGAGGAAGTTTCAGCCTACACAGTCATTAATTGCCAGTTTTGCTTTTAAATTCCTGGTGTAGTTCTTTAAACAGATGGTTCAACACATGAAATTCTGCTGTCTTCCACCCACCTCCATTCCCCACCAACCTCCTACCCACAGCTAAAATGTACAAGCTCCTTACAGCAGCCTGCATCCACACTAGACATTTTATATAAATGTGTTATGAGCCCAGAAATTGAGGTACCCTTCAAAGTGCTCAAGACAAATAGGCACAAATCCCACGCTGTGCCTTTGCAAACATTAGGCAACTTCCACTCTCTTGATCAGTTTCAAATGACAAAACTTACTGTACTGAAGAAAAAGGGTGCAGTGTACTCTAAGGTACAGATTTCAATCAGTAATTGCTGTTTTCCTAAAAATAATAGATTTTAGACTTAATGTTGACTCATTTTGTTAAATTAGATCGACTTAAAATAATACAATCATTTAAAGATAACGCAGAAGTATTGCAGGTGGCCATGATTTCTTGAATGATATGGGTTGGATTGACTAATTTGCTGACAGTATATTAGCAAGGAACAGAATATGCATTGTGCAAAGTCTAATGTGCATCCTGCGGATTCCAACACTGTAATTTCAGTAAATGAGACAAGGGGACATTACAAACATAATGTCTGTTCTCTTGCTCAAAGAAAGTAGTATAACCAACCAGTCTGTAAGTGAATCTCCCAAACTCTAGAGCATATGATTAGCTTTAATTACAACAGAGTTTTGAAGTTAATATTTCTATGAATTAGTGCTCCTCTTCCTTCTAAAGATTAAATTTTTAATTTAGTGGCAATTTATTAACGATAATTACAATTTGGAGGAAGTCAAAGTTTCGGTTTAAAAAATAATTGGTAGGTGCTGAGGCTTCTTTTTTGCGTGAGGTTTTTAACATCATTTCACCATTTGAACATCGTTTTTTTTTAACTCATTCATGGGATGTGGGTATCAGTGACTGGGTCAGAATATCTTGCCTATCCTGGGTTGCCCTTGAGACTGCTCGATCCCTTTGTCGTAGATAGACAAGCAATAATGTAAGGGAGGGACTTCCAGGATTTTGACCCAACAGTAATAGGTTTCTGAGCCAGAATTGTAAGTGCCTTGGAGAGGAGCTTGCTAGTGGTTCTGTTTCCATGTATCTGCTGCCATTTTCCTCTGAGATGGTACTGGCCACGTTTTTGTAAGACGATGTCTAAAGTGAATTTCTGCTTTGCATCTTGTAGATGCTACACGGTGCTGCTATCGAGAATTAATGGTAAAGGGAATGAATATTTCTGGATGTATGCCAATTATGGGTTGTCTTGAACGCTGTTGTAGATGCACTTTCACTTCATCCCTGGAATTGAGCTCTTTTGTCCATATTTGAACCAAGGCCATAATGAGATCAAGAGCCAAGTGACCCCAGCACAACCCAAACTGAGCATTCTTGAACACGTTATTGTTAAGCATGTATTGTTTGAAAATGCCATTGACGATCACTTCCACCACTTTACTGATGATTGAGAAATGACTGATAGGTGGTAATTGGCTGATTTGGATTTCATAGAATCATAGAATCCCTACAGTGTGGAAACAGGCCCTTCGGCCCAACAAGTCCACACCGACCCTTAGAGCACCCCATCCAGACCCATCCCCCTATAATCCACATAATCTATGCATCCCTGAACACTATGGGTAATTTGGCATGGCCAATCCACCTAGCCTGCACATCTTTGGATTGTGGGAGGAAACCGGAGCACCCGGAGGAAACCCACGCAGACACAGGGAGAACATGCAAAATCCACACAGACAGTCGCCCGAGGCTGGAATCAGACTTGGGTCCCTGGCGCTGTGATGCAGCAGCGCTAACCACTGAGCTACAGTGCCACCCCTGGATTTATTCTGCTATAAAGTCTTACAGCATATAAACAGGCCGTTTCGCCCACCATATCTATATCTAACAAACATCAAACTACACAAAACCCATTTACCTGCACTTGGTCCATAGCCTATTATTTGTCCTGCTTTTTTATGAATGAAAATATCTGGACAAACCTGTGTCATTCACCTGAAGTTCTGGCTGAACATGGATGCAAATGTTTCAGCCTCATCTTTTGTACAGTTGTGCCCCTGCCATGCCCTCCTGCAGTCTTCACTGAAAAAGAGTTGGACACACGCCACAGCTTGATGGTAGCAATAGAGGAAAAGATGTCAGATCATGAGCCGATTGAATATAATTTTGCCACTGTTGGTAGACAACAGTGGTTCATGAATGCCCAGTTTTGTGTTCGTAGATTCATCCAGAGTCTGTCCCACTCAGTATGATGTATAATGGTGGTGCCACACAACATCATGGACGGTATCCTCAACGTGAGGATGGGTCTTCCTCAGTATATTGACTGTGTGGTGGTCACTTTTATTAATGCTGTCACAGATAGATGAACCTGTGACTAGTAAATTGGTGGGGATGTGATCAAGTACGTTTTTATTTTACCATCTTCCATAGACTCAGCCTAGCAGCGATATCCTTTAGGACTTAACCAACTTGGTCGGTACTGGTTCTACTGTAACATTCTTAGTTCTGGACAATGAAGTCACCCAACCAGACTACATTCTGTGCCTTTATCACCTTCAGTGCTTCCTCCAAGTGGTGTCCCATATGGAGGCATCAGTCGAGGGGGAGGGTCAGTAAGGTGGTCATTAATAGGAGCCTACTTTCCCAGTTTTTAATCTGATGTCGTGATCCTTCATAAGGTCTGGAGACAGTGTTGATGGCTGTCTAGGCAGCTTGCTCCCAACTATATAATCCACTGTGTCCCCATGCCTGGTGGGTTTGCCCTCTCAGTGGGACAGGACATATTCAGGGACAGTGATTGTGGCACCTGAGACATTATAAGGTATGATCCATGAGTATGACTATGTCAAGCTGCTGTTTAAATTGTTTGTGAGACAGTTCTCCCAATGTTGACTCAAGTCTCCAGATGTTAGCCAGGGGAAGACTGCAGGGTCAATGGGGCTGAATTTGACATTATAATTTGGTACCTAGTCAATGTCAGGTGGTCTGACCTTTCATTTTTAGATTTTATAGCAGGTTTGATGTAGCTATGTGGCTTGCTAGGCCATTCGGGGGTAAGTAATAGTCATAACAACTTTGTGGACTTGTTGTGACATGTAAATCAGACCAGGAAAGGATGTAAATGATATTAATGAACTAGATAGGTTCTTGCAACAACCACCAACAGTTTCATAGATAGTAGGAACTGCCGATGCTGGAGAATCTGAGATAACAAAGTGTAAATCTAGATGAACACAGCAAGCCAAGCAGCATCAGAGGAGCAGGAAAGCTGATGTTTTGGTCTGGACCCTTCTTCAGAAAAATGTTTCTGACGCTACGGGTCTGGACCCTTCTTCACTGAAGAAGGGTCCAGACCTGAAATGTCAGCTTTCCTGCTCCTCTGATGCTGCTTGGCTTGCTGTGTTCATCCAGCTTTACACCTTGTTACCAACAGTTTCATGGTCACGTTTAGACTCGATTATTTTTATACCAGGTTTTTATTAAAATCAGATGTCACTATCTACCATGCAGGTACCTAAATCCATGTCTCCAGAATATTAACCTGCAGCTCTGATTACTAGTCCAGTGACATTTTCACGACATCACACCTTCCTCCTTCATCACAGGCCAATATTAGGCTAAAGTGCCCTTTCGCACAGAAGGTGAAACACTAGCGTCTACACCTTGGCAACTGTGATCACTGGTGAAAGGACATTGTCACCAAATTAGTATTTCTTTAGCTGCAAAGTATCTGGTAAATATATTAAAGGGTCACCTTAGCAGGAGTATGGTCCTGACAAACCACTGAGAAATTTAAATCCAAGATGGCGGCAGCTGAGTCTGCAGCTCCTGGGCTCCTGTGTCTGGACTTGTCCTCTTTGTCTGCTTTTCTTCGTTTTTCCATTATTCCCCTTCTTCTTATCTCAGTTATTTTTTTGTTAGCTTTCGCTTAAACTTCACTTTGAAAGAGGGTTCTTTGGTAGGAAGCTGGATTCGATGGGGTCCAGAGTGATGGTGTCTTCAGAGGCAGTGTGGATACAGAACCAGTCGGCCTGTGAAGCCCACAGCAGCACTCTGGGGCAGAGAAGGAAAAGTTGGAATCTCTTTAAGTTATCTTTCTTTTTTATTTTGTTTTATGTTAATAAGAATGGTGCCGATCCATGGCAACGGTATAAACGTTTCACTGTATTTTATAATGAATACATGGGACAATGAGTGGTTCCATTCAATTCAAGAAATGTCTTTTCTAGATTTTGAGTGAGTGAGGCGTAGTCCCTTTTCCGATTTTGTTTTCCTCTCTTTTACAATTTACATTTCTACCAAACTCTTCACCTAAAACTGATGCCTCAAAATATTTTAGAGCAGGAGAAAGAAAGCACATGACAAATACCATATAACATACAGTCATAAGAAGCCTGAACAGTCATTTCATGCCAGTCGCCTCCACCACAGTGAAAACAGTTCAAATAACAGCATATTAGTGTTTCATTCTCAGAGACCTAGCGTTGGAGGCCTTAAGTTGATGTTGGGTTCTTCTCAGAGACCTTAAAGGATCAACTTCAAAAAAATGTACATATCTTGATTGCATTGTACTGTACTGATAATGAGGGTTGGAATTTTCTGATCTTGTTTATAAAAGGCCAATCATTGACATCTTTTCAACAGAAAAATTTGCTTACATAGAATTATAAAATATTTGGCATCTGTTGAAACTTGTTTGAAGTCAGTGGATTGCTTCCCCATACAGACTGGTTCAGCAGACAATGGTTTCTATCACAGCTGCGTGGAAGACATCCACACAGAAGTTGTGTGATAGTATGTAGAAACCATTTGCCCTGCAGTGTAAGGATAAGCATACTGACCCTGTCAGCAGGTTATACACGGACAAACCAAAAATGTTAACAGCATGAATCCTAAAGCCTGCTGTTTTAAACTTGAGTAAGATGAAGAAATAACAGTGCTTGTGATGGAAAACATTTTCATAAGATGGCGGGAGATCTGACATTGGCTCTGATGTTTGTTTTGCATTTCCAAGAAAGGAATCATGACTCGGGGTCAATGAAACCACCTGAGGAGATCCTGTGTGTGCCATTTGTTTGAACATGTGTTGTTTTGAATAATCTTGTTCTGCACAATTCAAGAAGTGATACTCATGGTATCAGTTCATCATAGGATTTTAGAATCAACCAACATAGAAAGAGGTCATTCCACCCATCATGCCAGGGCCACCTCAATGAAAGAGCTAACTATTAGCCATGTCCTTGCTTTTTCCTCATAGCTCTGCAAAGAATGTATCCAATTCCCTTGAAAGTTATTATCAAATCTGCTGCCAACATTCTTTTCAGCTGTGCACTTCAAATGATAATTATTTGCTGTGCAAAAGTCTCACTTCTCTAAATCTGCAATGTCTGGTTATTGACCTTTCCGCCAATGGAAATAGTTTCTATTTATCAAAACTTTACATAATTATGAATTTCTCTAGTGTCTTTTTCCTTCACCTCCTCTGTTGAAGAGCCTCAGTTTCTCAAACGTCTCCACACAAGCTCTTATCTCTGCTACCATTCCAGTCAACCTCTTTAATCATTTGGGATATGAGTAATACTAATATAATTTATTGCCCATCCTCATTGTTCACAAGCAAGTATCGGTGAGTTGTTTTTTGAATCACTGGAGCCCCTGTTGTATAAGATACACTCACTGTTCAGTTCAGAGAGGAGTATCGGGATTTTGAATCAGTCACAGTGAAGGAATGGTAACATAGTCCAAGTCAGGACGGTGTTTGGCTTGGAGGAGAATTTAGAGTGCAGTGTTTCCATGCATCTGCTGTCCCTGTCATTCAGGGTGCTAAAGGTTGCAGATTTGGAAGGTGCAGTTGAAGAAACATTGATGATTTGCCACAGTGCATTTTGTATGTGATACATACTGCAGCTGCATTAGTGGTGGATGGGCTAATTATTTAAGGTGGTGGATTGGCTGCTAGCTAAGTAAGCTGCTTTGCTTTGGATGATGTGCACCTTGGAGTTGCACTTGTTCAGGTGCATATTTCATCTAAGTCCTGACTTGTGCCTTGTAGATAGAGGCATGCAGTCATTCAGCAAGGAAGCAAATTCTTCAGTCCAACTCGTCTGTGCTGACCTAAATTAACCTAGCCCCACTTGCCAACGTTTGGCCCATATCCCTCCAAACTCTTCCCATTCCTGTCCCCATCCAGATGACTTTTAAATGTTGTAACTGTACCAGCCTCCACCACTTCCCCTGGCAGCTCATTCTATACATGCACCACCCTCTGCGTGAAAAATTTGCCCCTCAGATCCCTTTTAAGTCTTTCCCCTCTCACCTTAAACCTATACCCCCTAGTTTCAGACTTCTTTATCCTGGGAAAAAGACCTTGGTTAGTCAATCTATCCATGCACTTCATAATTTTATAAACGTCTATAAAATCACTCCTCAGCCTCCAACGTTCCAGGGATAAAAGCCCCAGCTAATAGCTCAAACCTTCCAACACTGGAAGCTCCCTTGTACATCTTTTTCTGCACCTTTCAAGTTTAATAACATCTTTCGTATAGCAGGGAGATCAGAACTTAATGCCGCCTTCCAAAAGTGGCCTAAGCCATGTCCTATACAGGTCTATGAACAGTCAGAAGGTGAGTTCCTCACTGCAGAACTCCCAGACTCTGAGCTATTTTTTGTAGCTCCTGTATTTATATAGCTACTCCAGTTCAGTTTCTTGTCAATAGTAACCCCCAAGATTTCAATAGTGGAGGATTCAGCATTTCAGCAATTTAATTCGATTAAATGTCAAACAGGGATGGTTATGTATTTTCTCCTTGGAGATGGTCATTGCTTGATACTTGGGAAACAAAAATGTTCCTTGTCTCTGATCAGACCAAGACTGAATGTTGTTCAGTTTTTGCTACATGTGGATGAAGACTGTTTCTGCATCTGAGGAGCTGTGGATAGTACTGAATTCTGTACATTTAAAAGTGAACATTCTCACTTTTCACTTTATGATTGAGGGGTAGTAATCAATGAAGTAACTGGATATGGTTGGACCTAATACACTACATTGCAGAACTCCTGCTGGGAATGAGATGATTAGCCTCCAAGAGCCACAACTATCTTCCTTTCCACTAGGTTTGGCTCCAACCAGTTATTGGAACAACTGGATTTTTGTATTAACATTACGGTTGAAACATTTCTTGAAAATGCAGAGCTAATAGGAATGTTCAATTGAATGCTTCTAGCTTTTGAAAAACTACAGTATTGTACCACCTACTTAAAAATAAGGCCTGCTGTTCACAATCCAATCAAGATTATTAGGGAAAAAAACTATTGTCTTCTCTAAACTGCCTCTTTAACTGAGGTGCTAGCAATAAAATTTAAAGAGTATTAAATTAACCTGATAAAAAATAGAACAAATCAATAAGCTAAAAGTCAACTGATCTGATAGGAAGAAGCAGAATGGCACACCATAGGAACATAATTTTGATCGTTTTATATGCATTGAATAATTATTAAGTTACCTTTCAGGGATCGAGTGCTGTCTTAGCATTGAAGTTGGAGGTACAAGGAACCACATGTCTTCACTTGCATGAAGAGTTAAAGCCGACAGCGATCAGGTAAACCTCGCCTGGAGGTGAGAGGTGAGCCAGTCAGAGCTACCTGTCACCACTCAGAGACTTCATTGGAAGAGGGGAGAGGAGGCTAAGAAGCATCACAGAAAAGGTTGAGGGCACTTCGAGGGAAGCTCAAGGGTCACTGAACAGGTGATAGTGTTCCCATGTATCTGCTGGTCAAAATAAAAACCAAAAGAACTGCGGATGCTGTAAATCGGGAACAAAAACAAAGTTGCTGGAAAAGCTCAGCAGGTCTGGCAGCATCTGTGAAGGAGAAAACAGTTAACATTTCGGTTCCTCAGAACACGGCTGGTCAAGGTCTAGGCAGAAGTTATCGTATGTTTGGAAGGTGCTGTCTGAGGATCTTTAATGATTTTCTGCTGTGCATCTTGTAGACAGTCCACATTGCTGCCACTGAGCATCTGTGGTGGAGGGAGTGGAAGTTTGTGGATCTGGTGCCTGGATGGTATCAAGCTTCTTGAGTGTTCAAAGTCAGAAACAGGTTATAGTCCAACAGAGACAAAAGGTACTGCAGATGCTGGAGAATCCGAGATAACAAGGCATGGGGCTGGATGAACACAGCAGGCCAAGCAGCATCATAGGAGCAGGAAAACTTGACGTTTCGGGCCTAGACCCTTCATCAGAAATGGGGGAGGGGAAGAGGGTTCTGAAATAAATAGGGAGAGAGGGGGAGGCGGATAGAGGATTGATAGAGGAGAGGATAGGTGGAGAGGAGGCAGACAAGTCAAAGAGGCGGGGATGGAGCCAGTAAAGGTGAGTGTAGGTAGGGGGGTGGGGAGGAGATAGGTCAGTCCAGGGAGGACGGACAGGTCAAGGGGGCGGGATGATGTTAGTAGATAGGAGATGGGGGTGGGGCTTGAGGTGGGAGGAGGGGATCTTGGGGCCTGGGATTGGGGTGAGGGAGGAGGTGTGGGGGCAGGTGTAGCACTACCTGCGGTTGCAGGGAAAAGTGCCGGGTGTGGTGGGGCTGGAGGGGAGTGTGGAGCGGACAAGGGAGTCGCGGAGGGAGTCGTCCCTCCGGAATGCAGATAAGGGTGGGGAGGGAAAAATGCCTTTGGTTGAGGGGTCTGATTGCAGATGGCGGAAGTGTCGGAGGATGATGCGTTGGATCTGGAGGTTGGTGGGGTGGTACGTGAAGACGAGGGGGATTCTTTTTTGGTTATTATTGCGGGGACGGGGCGTGAGGGATGTGTTACAGGAAATGCGGGAGACACGGTCGAGGGCGTTCTCGACCACTGTGGGGGGGAAGTTGCGGTCCTTGAAGAATGAGGACATCTGAGATGTACGGGAGTGGAATGTCTCATCCTGGGAGCAGATGCGGCGGAGGCGAAGGAATTGGGAATAGGGGATGGCATTTTTGCAGGAAGGTGGGTGGGAGGAGGTGTATTCCAGGTAGCTGTGGGAGTCAGTGGGCTTGAAATGGACATCGGATTCTAGGTGGTTACCCGAGATGGAGACAGAGAGGTCCAGGAAGGAGAGAGAAGTGTTGGAGATGGTCCATGTGAACTTCAGGTTGGGGTGGAAGGTGTTGGTGAAGTGGATGAACTGTTCGAGCTCCTCGTGGGAGCACGAGGCGGCACCAATGCAGTCATCAATGTAACGGAGGAAGAAATGGGGTTTAGGGCCAGTGTAGGTCCAGAAGAGGGATTGTTCCACGTAACCTACAAAGAGGCAGGCATAGCTTGGGCCCATGCAGGTACCCACGGCCACCCCCTTTGTCTGTAGGAAGTGGGAGGAATTGAAAGAGAAGTTGTTGAGGGTGAGGACGAGTTTGGCTAAGCAGATGAGGGTGTCGGTGGAGGGGGGATTGGTCAGTTCTGTGGGACAGGAAGAAGCGGAGGGCCTTTAGGCCATCTGCATGGGGAATACAGGTGTATAGGGACTGGACGTCCATAGTAAAAATGAGGTGTTGGGGACCGGGGAATTGGAAGTTCTGGAGGATGTGGAAGGCGTGGGTGGTGTCACGGACGTAGGTAGGGAGTTCCTGGACCAAGGGGGTGAAAATGGAGTCTAGGTAGGTGGAGATGAGTTCGGTGGGGCAGGAGCAGGCGGAGACAATGGGTCGACTAGGGCACTCAGGTTTGTGGATTTTGGGGAGGAGATAGAAGCGGGCGGTGCGGAGTTGGGGAACGATGAGGTTGGAGGTGGTGGGTGGGAGGTCACCCAACAGGTCCAACAGGTTTATTTGAAATCACAAGCTTTTTGAGTGCTGCCCCTTCATCAGGTGTCATTGGAGGAGTACCCATTCAGTCTAGTGGGGAGTACTCCATCACACTCCTAACTTGTGCTTTGTAGATGGTGTACAGGCTTTGGAGAGTCAGGAGGTGAGTTATTCACTGCAGTATTCCTAGGTTCTGACCTTCTGTGTAGCTGCTGCATTATATGGCAAGCCCAGTTGATTTTCTGGTTAATGGTAACCCTGAGAATGTTGATAGTGGGTGACTCACAGATGGTAACACCACTGAACGTCAAGGGGCGGTGGTAAGATTGTCTCTTATGGAGTTGGTCATTACCTGGCATTTGTGTGACACTGGTGTTCCCAGCATTAAAGATGCCAATCTTCAGCCAATTCAGTCAAGAAACAGCTGGAGGCACTGGATACTAGTTGCTCACTTATGACTGCTGCATGTTCAGCACTGTTCTGGACTCCTCAGATACTGAAGCAGTCGGTGTCAAAATGCAAATAGACAAATATCCAGGCTTTAGCTGGCAAGTAGCACCTGTACCATGCAGACATCAGGCAATGAGCATCTTTAACAAGAGAAAATCCAACCATCACCCATTAACATTCAAAGACATTACTGTATTTGAATCCACCACTATCACAATCACTATTTTGGATCATGCAGCAGTTCAGGAAGGCAGCTTACATCTGTTCGAAAACCTTATCTTAACATTACACAGCTGAACGTGGCATTAAATGGCATAAAGAAGCTGACACCAGAGGTTCTTAACGGGACCATGAACAATTTCTGAAGAAGGGTCTAGGCCCGAAACTTCAGCCTTCCTGCTCCTCTGATGCTGCTTGGTCTGCTGCGTTCATCCAGCTCTACACCTTGTCATCCCAAGAACAACTTAAAGGTTTACATGCTGAACTACATTTTCCAGGCTCGCTGTTGAATTTCTGCATATGTTTGAATCTTACATATATTTGCCCAAAATTTGAATAGGCTAAGGGAAGTGGTCTGGCTGGGACTGAAGTACATTATTGTTGATTTAAAAATTTGTACTGGTACACAATGTTTCCAGACATGGGTGGCCCAGTAAAGCTTCCATTTGGAATTGAACAGAGCGAGAAGAACGAAGCGAGCCAACTCAGTGAAGGAGAAGCTATTAAAATAGGGATGTGGAGAAGGGGAGGAATGGTTTTACACAGCAATTTTCATAACTCAGTTTCAGCATAGACCAATGATCAAAACAATGTCACTTCACAGAAGAGACTGTGACTGAAATCTACCATTAGGTACAGCCATAACACTACCACCTTAAAGTACAACAGAGAGAACATTGCCTGGCAATCAAGGTGACTGTAGCTGTTATTATTCTTGTGTTTGGCTCCGTCCTGGCTGCTTTCAAATATATAAATATCTGGCAGTTTACAGCACTCTGCTGAATTTTAGGGGGTTGTAAGGCTTTCCCCAGGCAGAGGCAGAGTTGTAACTCATTTCTTCATGTCAATTTCCTGCTGTGAAAAGAAGTACACTCTCTCCATGTGTAACAAGTGGCAGTAACATTTATGCCATACAAATGCCACACAATGGCCACCTCCAAAAAGAGACAATCTACTACAGCACCTTGACATTCGAAGGTGTTATCATCACTGAGTCACACACTATCAACATCCTAAGAGGTACCATTAATCGGATACTTGACTGGACCTGACACATCAATACAGTGGCTACAAAAGCAGGTCAGAGGATAGGAATTCTGCAGTGCATAACCCACCTCCTGATTCCTCAAAACCTGTCCATCTACAAGGCACAAGTTAGGAGTGTGATGGAATACTCCCCACTTGCCTGGTGGCTGCAACTCCAGCTACACTCAAGAAGCTTGACACCATCCAGGACAAAGCTGCCTTGTCGGATGTTCTGAGGGGTCAGGTATGTTTTGCTCCTGCCCCATGTGTGAGGTTGCAGCTTTTATGTGGTCTGAGTGCTTGTTCGGGACCGCCTCTCCTACACAAACATTGCACATCACGTGCCCTGATCTCGTGTCAACCAAGCCTCTTACCTAAGCAGGGCCATTCCCATGGTTCCTACACCAAACTTCAACCCCGGAAGTGAACTGTCTCGCTCGCTTAGGGGAGTCTTCTGCCTGGCATTGGCATTCCTGATGTCGTTTCACCCTCCCCCAAGATCCAGGAAGATCAGACTTAACCTGGTGCGGAGTCTTCTCCCCATTAGCAACTCTGCTGGAGCTGTCCATAAAGGACCTGAGGGGTGGTGCTATAATAGAACAGGAACCAGGGCAACTTGGTATGAGTGAAGGCATTGGCTGTTGCTTTAAGCCTGCCTTCAAAGCTTAGACTGCTTTTTCCGCCAGACCATTGGCCGATGGATGGTATGGAGCTGCCCTTACATGCCAAATGCCATTTAACTTTAGGAAATACTCAAATCTCCTGCTGGTAAACGATGGCCCGCTGTCTGTGGCCAACTCCTCCGGGAGTCGGTGTTTTGCAAAAGATGCTCGAAACTTTCCAATCATCGTCTCCTCGTCTAATCACTTTGAATGGGTGTCCACAATGACTAAAAACATAGAGCCCATAAAAGAACTGGCACAGTCGACGTGTTACCAAGTGCAGGGTTTACCCGGCCATTCCCACAAATGTAGGGGAGAGAACGGCAGTAATTTCTGTCCTGGTTGACACTCTGGGTGCTGCTGCACCAGAATGGCTATGTCAGCATCCAATCCTAGCCGCCAGGCATAACTTCTCACCAACGTCTTAATTTTGATAACACCGGGGTGACCCTGATGGAGTTCAGCCAGTATCCAGTGGTGATCTTTGCTTGGAGCAATTGCTCTTGGTCCCCATAATAATACACCTTCCTGTACGGTGATCTGGTCTCTCCCTGTCCAGCAAGGTTTCAATTCTGGTTGTGATGGCCCTCTTGTTTCACACAACATTATCAGCTTTGCCAGAGTGGGATCTTTTTGTGTCTACAGTCTGATATTGTCAGCTGTGACCAGAAGGGCATCCAGAAAGTTTAAAACCAGAAAGAATTCTTCCAGTGTTGGCACCACCTGTGGTGTATCTGCCAGCAGGAGATGGTTCAAGGCATTCACAATTGCCAGTTGACTCCCCCGACGGTATTCCAGCTTGTACTTGTAAGGACTCAGAATGACTAGCCTGAGTATGTGTTTGTGGTTGATTACTATTACAAATTTACTTCTGTAAAGGCATTGGTGGAACTTTCTCACACCAAAGGTGACCACTGAACCTTCCTTCTCTAGCCGGGCATATCTTCATTCAGCATCAGCCAATGTCCGGGAAGCACACGCTGTTGGGCGTTCCTCTCCATTTGGCCAGCTGTGAGACAACACTAGTTCAATACCATATGGGGAGGCATTGCATATCAGCACAACATCTCACTTGGGATCGTAGCGTGCTAACGCCTTAGATGATGATAGCTGCTTCACCACTTCCCTAAAGGCTATATCTTGTCTTCAAGACCATTACCAAGACTGACCCTTTTTCAATAGTAAATGTAAGAGGTCAGGTTATGTATGAATTTTTCATAATAATTCATTAACCCAAGGAAAGACCTAAGGTCTGGTACAGATGTAGGAGCTGGGGCACTTTGACTGCCTTTATTTTCTCTTCCAACATGTGTAACCCAGTCTCGTCAACTCTGTAGCTCAAGTAGGTCAGTTGGGGTGCCTTTGACACACATTTTACCCCCCTTTGAACAACATTTAAGCATTATGTCCAAAGTTCTCTAAATGCTCCTTATTGGTCTTTCTGGTTATTAGCACCTCGTTCAGATAAATGGCAACCTGAGTTAAACCTTGTAAAATGTTCCCCATCATCCGCTGGGAAATAGCACAGGCTGATGAGACCCCAAAAGGCAGTCTCGTATTTTGGTGCAAACTCTTATGCGTATCAATTGTAACATACTCTGGGACTCCTCATCTAATCGTAATTGCAGTTTTGTATGGCTCATGTCCAGCTTCATGAAGGACGCACTCCCTGCCAGTTTTGTGCATAAGTCCTCTACATGAGGGATTGGGTATTTATCCAGCTGTGAAAAGCAGTTCACCATTTGCTTGAAATCCACACAAAGGCAAAATGACCTGTTGGACTTCACTATTGGTATGACTGGTGCTGCCTATTCCCAAACAGGACTAGTTTGATGATTCCTTCACTTTCCAGCTTCCCAATTTCAACCTGTTCTTTTGCACATAAGGCAAATGTTGTAGGACAGGCCTTGCAAAATTGGGGAATTGCCTCAATCAACATGTAAGGTGGCCTTAGCCCCTTTGATCGTCCCTAGACCTCTCCCTGGACCTCCTTGACAAACTCCTATGTATTTAGAACTTCACTCAGGCAGCCATTTTCTAATTGAAAACTGTTGAGCCAATCAAGTTGAACCTTCTTCAACCAATTTCATCCTATCAGGCTTTGGTCTGAACCTTTTACTACAACCAGTGGTAACTGAACCAGCTGCTTCTTATAAGAGAGCAGAACTGAGGTCATGCCCTCATTCTGTAGTGGGTCCCCAGTATCCATTTTTCGCCTGGCTGACGTTTTATGTAAACTTAAGGGGTGGAGTCCAGAGTAAATCTTGGTAAAGACTGGTTCTGCAATCACTGATACAGTTACGCCAGCATCGACCTCTATTGGAATGACCATTTAGTCAGACATTTATTTGAAATGGTACTGATTTGGACGTTACTAAGCAATTTAACGGTTTCAAACCAGCTGTAGTGGACTTTCCAGGGTGTGCACCCTCCTGGATACTGGTCTATGAATTATTTTGCTCAATTCAGGTCTAGTGGAAATGTTTTGCTGTCTTGAGCCAGCATACCAGCAGCAGCTACAATGACCTACTGGTCCTGATCCCTGAGGAAATTTTAACTGAAGTTGGCTTTGTTTTGGGATTTTACTGTGGGCTGACCTAAAGTCCCTCTGTTCAGGATATATCCTAAGTGAGGCTATGCAAGTGCCTTGCCTCAAGTGAGATTCCTCAAGCTCAGTTGGCCTGGCAAGGGCGTCCACTTCCATTTGAATACCCTACAACTCATGTGCTCCACTTGCTGCATTTCCTAACAACAAAGCCAGTTGTAGTACCTGTTTGAAATCCACTTGGGCTTCAGCCAGTAGGCATTTTTGCACAGTCACATCATTAATCCCCGATATCAAACAGCCCCTTAGCATCTCACTTAGGGTTAAACTAAATTCACATGCTGCTGTCAGTCACCTTAACCTCATCAAAAATCCTGATTTTGGTTTCTCGAACTGCCAAGTAAAACTGATGGTGTCTCAGAATTAAAGGAGGCTTAGGGTATTCATTAACTAAATCCACCAACTTTTGAAAGGTTTTCTGGTGCCTCCAGGAAAGTTAAGCTTCTAATAACCAAAAAAGCTGGGTTTCCACAAGCTATCAGGAAAATTACTTGGGATATACAAGGTGTAGAGCTGAATGAACACAGCAGGCCAAGCAGCATCAGAGGAGCAGGAAGGCTGACGTTTCGGGCCTAGACCCTTCTTCAGAAAATTACTTGTTGCTTTTCATCTGCCCCAGTGTCATTTGCCCAGAAAAATAATATATACAGGGCTTAGTCTTTGATGGCAGGATCAAACAAGTTAAGCTTCCCAAATAATACCTGAAACACTTGCCCCAATTCAATTTGTTGCAAGGAAATCTTTTCATGGATGCGTTTTTCTCTGCAACTGAAATAACTCCAAGAAGGCTGGTATCCTGTCATCAAGTCAGCCTTTATTTATATGTGAATGATACAAGACACTGACCTAACTAACACAGAGTCAACTCCTAAAGTAAGCAGAACCCCTGACAGAGGTAACAGGGTCTAGGCCCGAAACGTCAGCCTTCCTGCTCCTCTGATGCTGCTTGGCCTGCTGTGTTCATCCAGCTCTACACCTTGTTATCTCAGAACCCCTGACACTCCTGTTTATATCCGTCAGCCAGGACGCCTAATTGGACCAGATTAACAGTGCCCAACAGGGAATTCATATTCAGTCACATCAACCCATATCCAGCTGGCTGACATTGTTCCAATCACCACACAACTGTTTCTTGATATCACATAGGTTCTGTGTGAATCACATAGATTCTTGATTGGTAAGGGATGCAAGTGTTATGGGGAATAGGCAGGAGAATGGGACTGAGAAATGTATCAACAATGAATGAATGATGGGGCAGATTTGATGGACTGAATGGCTTAATTCTGCTCCTTTATCTTCCAGTCTTACGCTCAGCATAAGAGATGCACTACATGGAAGTGTGGCAGAGGCTTTCAAAATTGGTATTGGGTGATTATTTGGATAGAAATAATATGTGAGTGTATAAAGTGTATTGGCACGAGGTCACGATACTCATTTAACAAGAGGTGCAAACAAGATGGGCCAAATGGTTTCCTTCTGCACTGTAATAATTCTGTGATTCTATAAGGGAAAGAGAAATTGTGTGAATTGGTTCAATGAAAACTCTTGCTGCTGAAGGTAAATATTTTCAACCTGATCATAAACATTGTGATATACCTCTGGAGGAGGTGAGACTCAAACCCAGCACAAAGGTAGGGACAGTACTACTCCGAGCACAAGGCCCTCTACTACCTTACCACATGAATCAATAGCGTCTGTCAGCTGAATGCATTTAATATGTTTAAATCCTTATTTGACTAAAAATCCCAATCTTAAATAGCTATACCAGCTGTAGAGTCTCTGTTGGCAAACCTTTTCTGTATTCTGCTGTTTCCCTGACATAGAATGGATTGTAACAGTGCCAATTAAGTTAGAGCTTTTCCATGTGTTAATCCAGGGATGTTCAAACTCAAACTTGACTACTTGAATTATTCATGATCTGAGTTTTTTGAATACTTGTTGAATGATACAAAGTGCTAGTCAGGCCCCCAACTGAACGTAGCTTTTGGCAACAAACCTTACAGTAGACTTAATTGCATTGTCATGGGAATATTGGAGATGCACCAAAATGAGGTCAGAGCTTAAACAGTTAATTTACAAGACAGGTTGCATCACCTGGACTGTATTCCTTGAGTTTAGAAGGTTGAGGAAGGTCTAATTAACAGGGTAGATGCACAGAACCAAATGGTAGAATTTGGTGCTCCTTCTCGAGGTGAGCTAGGAGAAGTGGAAGCCAGTTTAATCAGGGAGGAGATAAGGTGCAAAGTGAAGACCCTATTAAGTTGAATAGTCTCCAGTCTGGTTGCAGTGTGGAGTATCGCTTCTGCTTAAAAAAACCCAAGCCGAACCGAGAGAACCAATGCAGACATGGACAACCAATAAGACTCCCAACAACCCTCAATACGACATCCCCTCCATCCTCTGACCACGGTCACCCTGATTGGCACTGGTGTTGCCACCAAACCTATATCTTCACTTAAGGCTTCAACAGCAAGCCTGCAGTCTTGACCTCCTATCTCTACTGCAAAGTTGGGAGCTTTCATTGACTTGGCAGCTCTCAGAAACAGGTTAGCCACCCTGAAACTCTAACTCTAGCCAGTTAGGTGTCCAACTGCACTAAATCAGGTTGATGTGGCACAGAATGGTTGGGGTGGTGCTGCCACCAGCTTTCCAGTCAGTGGATGGATTCATTGCCTTGAAAAATAAATTTGACCCAATTTCCTCTGGTGTGAAAATTCAGAACAAGTTCACAAAATCCTAAATTTAGATTGGTCTATTTTGTGAGCATCTCAGTGAATGCCCCCACTTGCGATGGAGGGAAGATCATTGATAAAGCAGCTGAAGATGGTTTAGATCCATGATAGTACCCTGAGGAACTCCTTCAGCATGTCTTCCAGCAGCCATGCTAATATATGAATTAAGGGCAAGAGTGCACCAAACAGCCTTCCAACTTTCTCCTCCATTTGATAAGATCATTGTGAATCTAATTACATTGGCAGTTCACTTTCCTGTCTACTCTTTATATTCTCTAACTCCCTTGTTAGTCAAGTATCTTTCTAATTGTACAGTAAAAATATACCCACATACCTTGCCATTACTACTGACTGGGGAAGTGAATTCCACAAACTCTGAGAGAAAATATTCTCCTCATCTCCATCTTGAATGAGAGACTCTTTTTGTTTAAATTGCTTACGATAGTTCAACATTCTTGTATAAAAGAGAAACATCTTTTCAGCATCCATCCTGTCAAGACCCCTTGGAATCTTATTTGTTTCAATCAGGCCACCTCTTCTTCTTCAAAACTGCAAAGGATACAGGCCCAATCTGTCCCTCATTCTTCATTAGATAACATAACCAAATTCTCACCCACCAGGGGTGCATCCCAAGCAGAGGACAGCCCCCACTGCCACAACTAGCCAATTCCTATTCTCAGGGGGGAGGCGAGGACCCCATTTCTGAAGAAGGGTCTAGGCCTGAAACGTCAGCTTTCCTGCTCCTCTGATGCTGCTTGGCCTGCTGTGTTCATCCAGCTCTACATCTTGTTGTCTCAATTCCTCTTGTCATCTAATTTACTTGGATGTCTTGATACCACACTTGATAAAATGCTGCCTTGATGTCACTCGCACTCCACCAGTGGAGTTGTGTCTATATTTGAACCAAAGCTGTAATGAGATTAGAAAGTGAGTGGGCCTGGTGGAACATGTCAGCATCAATGAGCAGCTTATTACTAAGTAAGTGCTGCTTGATAGCAGTGTCAGCAATGCCGTCAATCACTTTGGTGATGATCAATTGTTACAGGGAGAAGATGGAAGAATGGGGTTGAGAAACATATCAGCCATGATTGAATGGGGGAGCAGGCTTGATGGGCTGAATGGCCTAATTCTGCTCCCACATCTATGGTCTTATGGTCCAAGAGCAGACAGATGGGGTAATGATTGATCGAGTTGAGTTTGTCCAGCTACTTGCGAAAGGCCATATCTGGGCATTTTTTGACATTGGTAGACGAATGTTATTTTTTTTAAATGTGCTGTAGTTTGCCTAAGGGGTTTTGGAACTCATGTTTTCACTACTACTGCTGGAATGGTCGTTGCATTATCCAATGCTTTCAGCCATTTCAATAATATTCTGGAGGAAGGTGATCAGGCAGAGGTAGGGGAGCAACAGTGCACCGGGTAGGAAAAGGGGATGTGGGACTGCAATCAGAATTTAAGGAGCAAGACAGAAAATTAACAAGCAGCACCTCAAAAAGTAATAATTTCCGGATTACAGGTACAAATGAGTATTGGACAGAAAAATGATAAGACAGATCAATGTTTAGTTCGAAAGACATTGTCGAAGGGTGGGCTTTAAAATCCATAGGCACTGGATCTGGGGAAGATGGTATCTGTACAAGCTGGATGGGTTGAGCTTGAGAAAGCTGGGACTGAACTCCTTATAGAGCATTTTGCTTATGCCTTTGGGATGAGTTCAAACTAAGTCTGCAGGAATGTGGGAACCAAGAGAGAATATTAAAAAGTAAGGATGCACAAAAAACTGGAAGCGACAGGTAATATTAGAAAAGTGAATAATGAGATAATAGTTGAGTCGGAATGATTGAGACATTAAACCATTTGAGCAGTCACATGACAGTAGGTTGTAGTCCAACAGGTTTATTTGAAATCACTAGTTTTCACAGCGCTGCTCTTTCGTCACTTGACAAAGGAGCAGCACTACAAAAGCTTGTGGTTTCAAATAAACCTGTTAGACTGTAACCTCGTGTCATGTGACTTCTGACTTAACCACCCCAGTCCAACACCGGCACCTCCACATTATTAAACCATTTGACTTGATTTGATTTATTATTGTCTCATGAACCTAGGTACAGTGAAAACTTTTGTTTTGCATGCAGCACAGGCAGGTCAGGCCATGCAAAGCGCATTAGGGTAATAGAACGGAGTGGAGAATACAATGTTACGGTTGCAGAGAAGGTGCACAAAAAGGAAGATCAACACCATTTTCAAAATTTGAGAGACCCATTCAGAAACCATTCCAAATCAGGGTTTCACTTTATGTATGTGAATGCATGGGGTTTAGTAAATAAGATTGGTGGGTGACAGCATGGATTGCCATGTGGAAATATGATGCAGTTGTAATCAGACCTGACTAACCTGAGAGCTAGGTGTTCAGCCAAAATAGGAAAGGAAGAGTGGTGGAAGTATTAAATTGATTAAGGACAGTGTCGCACTGCTGGAGAAAGAGAACATTGCAGAGAGTCCAAGGACAGAACAGATTTAACGGGAGCTAAGGAAAAAAAAAGTGCAATTATATTGTTTGGAGTAGTCTATGGACTACTAATCAGTGAGAAGGATGTAGAGAAATAAATCTTCAAGGAAATTACAGCAAAGTGCAAACTTTATGGAGTAATTATAGAGATACAAACACAGTACTGTGAATGCTGGAAATCTAAAATCAAAACAGAAAATGCTGGAGAAACTCAGCAACTCTGGCAGCATCTGTAGAGCGAGAAGCAACATTAATGTTTTGAGTCTGCTAAGACTCTTGTTCAGAATACACAAACATGCTGCCTGAACATTTTCTATTTTAACTATTAATTAGAATAGGAGTCTTTCATTATCTGAATATAGACTGAGATAGTGACACTGTAAAAGGCAGAGATGGGTGAGCATTCCTAGGTTGTGATCAGGAGAACATCCCACAGCAATATTTGTCCAACCCAAAAAGAAAGGAGGCTGCGCTAGACCTGATTTTTGGGAAAGAAGTGGGTTGAGTAAATCAAATGACAATAGGGGAATGTTTGGTGTGTGATGATCATGGTGTCATAATGTTTGTATGAAAAAATAATAAACAATCTAAAGGAAAAGTAAATTAGTGTGGGAGAGCAGACGTCAATGGGGCAAAAACAGAGCTGGTCTAGAGTCGCAGCTTGGTAAGAACTGCAGCTGAACAATAGGGTACTTTCAAACAAAAAAACGGCTTGGGCACAATAAATGCATATTCCCTCAAAAGAGAAAAGTAGGGCAAACAAATCCTGAGTTTCATGGATGAAAAGGAGATGGGAATTAAGATGAAAGAAGAAAAAGGTGTGCTTAACTCAGATTTCAGTTAGAAAATACAGTCGAGAAGCAGGCTAATTACAGAATATTCAGTGGTGGTGAAAAACAACTGAGAAGCAAAGCAGGATTATGAACAGAGACTGGCAGCAAGCATAAAAAGGAATCCCAAAGTCTTCCACAGGCATATAAATGGTAAATAGGTGCTGTCTGTCTTTACCAAGGAAGTCAATGCTACCCAAGCCCCAGGGGCAGGGGAGGAAATTCAGTTACAAACAAAAAGTTCAAACTTGATAAAGATAAGTATTGGATAACTATCCATATTTAATGTTAACAAGGTACAGGGACCAGATGCGGTGTACCCAAAAATGCTGAAGGAAGAGAAAGGAAAATGGGGAGGCACAGGCTATAGTCTTCCTTAGACTCAATGGTTTTGCCCGAGAAGTTCAAACATTGCACCCTTGCCTGTAAAATGATGTAGGTATAAGCTCACCAATTACAATCTGTCAGTTTAACTTTGGTGCTGAGGATATATCCAGAGGGAATAACTTTGAATGGAATTGATAGTTACATGGACAAACATGGATTAAATGTAAAGAGCCATTAATGATTTCTTAAGGGAAAATTGCGCTTAACTAACATGGTGGGGTTTATTTGAAATGATAACAGAGAAAGTGATGTGGTGGCAAATGACTTTCTTCGACAGATCTGCGAACAAAATCAGAGCTCATGGAATTAAAGAAACAATAGCAACATTGATACAAAATTGACTGAGTGATGAAAAAAGAGAGGGAAATGGTTAACACATAATTTTCAAGGTGGGGGAAAATGGAGATCAATGAGAAGAAGTGTGAGGTGATACCTGTTGGTAGAAAGAATACAGAGGGACAGTGGGATATAAGTCTGCAAGGTATGCATGAGCAGGGATCTCTATTTGTATGAGCATATGTCATTAAAAGTGTTTGGAACAGGTGGAGAGAGCAACCAATGAAGCTTAAAGTATCTGAGCTAACATGGTGTGGAGCTGGATGAACACAGCAGGCCAAGTAGATTTTCTGAAGAAGGGTGTTCATCCAGCTCCACACCGTGTTGTCTCAGATTCTCCAGCATCGGCAGTTCCTACTATCTCTGTAACAAGCTTAAGGTATCCACGGCTTTATTAAAAGGAACATCGAGCACAAGACCAAGGAAATTATGTTGAATCCATATGAGACACTAGTTAGGTCTCAGCTGAGCATTGAGTATAGTTCTGGGCATCACACCAGGATATGAACACATTGCGGAGAGTGTAGGAAAGGCTTATAAGAATGATTCTAGGGATGAGATTCTTCACTTACAAACATAGATTGGAGAAGTTGGGACTGTTTGTCTAGGAGAGGAGAAGACCAAGAGGAGATTTGGTAGAAGTTTTCAAAATCATTTGGAGTCCAGACAGAGTAGAGAGGGTAAACCTGTTTCCACTCAAAAATGGATCAAGAACAATAAGGGACAGATTTAAAATGGTCTGTAAAAGAAGTAAATGTGAGGAAAATTTCTTTTTATTCACCCCAGAGGATAGCTATGATCTGGAATGCACTGCCTGGATGTTTGGCGGAGGCAGGTTCAGGAAAGACATTCAAGAGGGCATAAGATGATTATTTAAATCGAAACAATGTGCAGAATTGCAACAAAGGGGCAGGAAAATGGCCCAATGTCATTGGACATCCAATGCAAACACAATGAGTGAATCGTTACAGAAATAGTCGGAACTGCCAATGCTGGAGAATCTGAGATAACACGGTGTAGAGCTGGATGAACACAGCAGGCCAAGCAGCA
>JAHRHZ010000077.1:2496192-2518106 GCA_024137785.1 Ginglymostoma cirratum | reverse complement strand
TGATGCTGCTTGGCCTGCTGTGTTCATCCAGCTCTACACCGTGTTATAACAATGAGTGAATTGGCTAGCTTCCACACAGTAATAATTCTGTAATTCCATAATTCTGTTCCTTGATATTATGTGGAATCGATTGAATTGATTCAGGATATGGTACCTCAGGAGGAGGCGAAGATGGATCCTCCACTCAGCACATCTGGCTGAAATAGGTTGCAACTCCTTCAGCCTTGTCATTTGTACTGATGTGCTGGGGTCTGTCATCATTGGGGATGGGGATATTTGTGGAGCCTCCTCCTCCTGTTAGTTGTTTCATTGTCCATTACATTTCATGACTGGCTGTAGTGGGATTGCAGGGCTTAGATCTGATTCAATGGCTATCACCTACTATTGTCTATCACTGTTTCTGCTGTTTAGCATGCAAGTCATCTTGTGTTGTAGCTTCTTGTAACTAGCACCTCACTTTTGAGGATGCCTGGTGCTTCTCCTTTCTTGGCATCCTACACCTTTCATTGAATCACTGTTGATCCCGTGACTTTGTGATAATGGTGGAGCGTGGGAAATTTAAGCGGCCATGAGGTTATAGATAATGGCTTAATACAATATTGCAGATGTTTACAGCCCTTGGCATTATGTCAATGCCTAGTTTTGAGCTGGTACATCCATTTGAAATCTATCCTATTTGGTATAGCACGCCACACATCATGATTGAGAGTATCCTAAAAATGAATCCTAAAAATTGGCCTCCACAAGAACCGCAAAGTTATTACTTTTAACAACATTTTCTTGTACAGGTACATCCGTGACAAGTTGATCAGTTAGAATGAGATCAGTTAGCTTTCTCCATCTTGGTGGTTCCCTCACAACATGCTGCAAACCCAGTCGAAAAGCTATGTCCCCTACGACTCATCCAGGTCAGTCAGTAGTGGTGTTACTGGGGTTGACGGAGAATCAAGTTCACACCCAGTGTACATCATGTGCCTCTGCTACCCTCAGTGCTTCTTCCAAGTGCTGTTCAAAATTGATATACTGATTCATCAGCTGAGTGGGAGAAGGGATGCTAAGCTGGAATCAGCGGGATATTTCTTTGCTCAAAATTGACTTGATGACGTGAGACCTAAAAGAACCCAAATATAATGTTGAAGATTCCCAGAACAACTCCATCCAACTGTATGCCACTGCGCTGCCATCTCTGGTGGGTATGTCCTGTTGGAGGGACAGGATGTATCCAGAGATGGTGACCATGGTGTATGGGACAATATCTCTGAGATGTGATTGGGTGAGCACAAGTATGCCAGTCTGTCGTTTGACTAGTCTGAGTGATTTGAACACATGCCCGTAGGATGTTAGTATAGAGAACCTTTCAGGACTGACATGGGCTGTGAATGCTGTCATTGCTTCTGGTTTTTTAGGTTGATTCCTTTTAGAAAAATCATGAAGCCCATTTTCTTGCAAAGCAAAATGGAAGTCTGGAACTTGCTGTCATAAAATACCTTAGGTACTGAGTCATTTTGAATTTTCAAGACTGCAATCAATAAACTTTTTATTAGGTAAAGATGTCAAGGGCAACACAACTAAGGTAACTTTGTGGGGTTGGGCTATAGAACTGCTATTATTTAAGTAACTGGTGGAATAGATCAAGGAACTGGATGACCTCCTATTTATGTGAATGTATACAGGTAGTGGATGTTATTTTCCTCATGATTTCTAGTGCAATTCTTTAGTTTCTTCCTTTAAAATTATTTCTATGGTTGACTTCCAAGATGACTTTGTCTCGCAGTTTCCATCATGCTCCATTTCCACTCACTTCTGAAAATAATATTCATTCTTCATCATAAGCCAACAGCATGTGCCATATAAATGAAGTAACAATTTGGCTCAATTCTATAAGACACTTCCAGAAACAGCTATTGAAAAAGAAAATGCTTTCTTCAAAAATGTTCTATTCAAGGCTGAGAATGGAGCTTGTGTGATCTTGTTTTCAAGCTCATTATGCACCGAACTGTGGTTTTTGTAAAGTTGCAGCAGCACTTTATGGGGATAGATGATGATTGATCAGTAGTGTCATAGTAAGATGAACTTGCTGTTATATATTGTGAGCTTTCACCTCAAAATCAATCTCATTGAGTTTCCAACTGCAATTTAAGTTCTTACTATGGTTTTGCTTATAAAAACTGGAAAAAAAATCAAACTTCTTTGAGAACCAAGAAATAGATCATTACACCACTGGTTGTATTCAATAGATCATCAACTAGAATGCAGTAAGAGTTGACAAAAATACTCTGGGAATTCGGTTCAATAAATTCAGTTATATGAATACAATAGAGAATGTCTTTTTTTCCATGGTAAGGGAGTCTAAAATCAGAGGGCATAGGTTTAAGGTTAGAGGAGAAAGATATAAAAGAGAACTAAGGAGCAAATTTTTAATGCAGAGTGTGCTGCATGTATGGAATGAGCAGCCAGAGGAGATGGTGGAGGCTGGTACAATTACAACATTTAAAAAGCATCTAGATGAGTACACTAAAAGGAAGGGTTTAGAAGGATATCGACAAATGCTGGAAAATGGGATTGTATTAATTTAGGATATCTGGTTGGCGTAAACAAGTTGGACTGAAGGGTCTGTTTCCATGCTGTACAACTCTCTGACTCTAAGTTGAGGTTGTACTCCTTATAGGGGAGACGGTCGAGAGGCACTTTGCTAGAAGTGTTCAAAATCATAAGAGGTCTGGAGAGAGCACCTGGAACCTGATGTAATTGTGTTTTTCAAAACTGTCTCCCATATCGCGTTCAAACTCACAGAGTGGGACCTAGAGGTTTTGCTACGGGCAGGGGTGACAGAGAACTGAAACCTCAGTTCCCTGTCTAAACTCAATGTGTTTTTAAAAAAGAAGTGCAGGTTTCTGAACCCCAGAATTTGTGATCAGTTTTAGCAATCAACAGCAAGCATTTCTGAGTTCAAGTATCATTATTTAAACACACATTCACCCTGAAAGTCTAATATTAACTCACACACACACACGCACACACACTCTCACACACGCACATACACACACTCTCACATACATACACACATACACACACACACGCACACAAATACACAGATACACATGTGGGAAAATACTGGTAAAGAGAATAAGAGCAATTTTATAGTCATAAACAAACGACCAGGTCAAAATTTACATGTTTGGTTCATCTTAGGAGAAAGTATACAATGTGGACCTGATGAGAAAGTCATAGTTTAGTGTATGAGACCTAAATTAGAGTAAAGGATATACAAGGATATAAGAGAATATAAGGATATTAGAGTAAAGGATATAAAGGATAGCTGTAGCCAAGATCTATTAAGTTTATTGAAAGTAAAGGGCTTCTGAGTGTAAATTTTGTGTACATTCTAGGCAGTGATTATTGATCATTTTGGAATGAATTATTCACAAATGAACTTCCTCTGCCTAACCCCAGCAGTGTGAATATCAAAGGAGATTCTGAAACCACATACAACCCACTCTACACCAAGGGTTTCTCAGGAGCAGGTACGTCATTCTTATGGACCTCTACAGTATGCCAGGAGGAGAATGGAGAGAAGAAAAAGAAAGAGCATTTAAGGCATATATAGCCCAACAGCTTTACCTCCCAATCAATATGAAGCCGCAAAGTCTCATGTCTACTAGAACAGTGTGCTCTGTTGAAGAGACAACACAGGCATACTGCTATCACAAAAACATAAATTGCTGGTGAAACTCAGCAGGTCTGGCAGCCTGTGTGGAAAGAAAGCAGAGTTAACATTTCGATTCCGGTGATTCTTCATCAGAACCAGATTTGAAACACTGAACTCGAAACCCTAACTCTGCTTTCTTCCCACAAACAGTGCTAGACCTCCTGACTTTCACCAACAATTTCTGTTTTTGTTTCAGCTGTTCAGAATCTGCAGTTCTTTGTTTTATTTTAAGGCACAACTTGAGAACCTACAGTGACAGTCATCTGCTGCACTGCTCAGATTGTGACATTGAAGTTGATTATATCTTTTTATCAGGCATCTTCATTTTAACCACAGAGAACAATAGGAGATAGACATTAACTTACTCTAACAGATCACTCATCAGGAAGATCACTGTCGTCTTGAAGTGGGGTGGAGGAGCTCTTTGCTTTATATTGTCTACCAAGGAGATGAGTGCACTGTTAAGCAGCTCCTTGGTGGTTTCTGGGGCTGGGGGTGGAAGGTGGGGAGGGTGGGTGGTCTGCTGTATGCACCATTTGTTTGTCACAAATGATTGCAGCCCCCTGCATTACTCTGAAACTCAGAATGACCTCTGGTCTTGACCATTGCCAGAACAGTTCTGAGGGAAGAATTACATGGAGGTGAGCCTCATTATAGTTTATTTGTTTCTTTAGTAACTGCAGCAAGTTATGCAGCAAATGCTGCAACATTAGCATGCAACTGAAACTTCCCCTTTTCACACTATCTTTGTCACTCATGCTTAAATCCTTCTTCACTACCTTAAATAAACTGTGAATCCTTCAAAACTTTCCAGCTTTAAGTCATTCATAATACTTTTCCTTTAAATGGCCATGACAACAATAATCACCCAAATGAAACAAAATCTCCAACTTTTCCTGCATGGCCCTCAGCCCAATAAGTAACCAGACAAACCTGTGCACATTCAATTTTAAAACAGCATCATTAATATGCCAAACTAATATTTCCCCATGAGCTTCTCATGAGTGACTAAAAGAATATTTTTCATTCTCCTTTTGTAATACTTCCCTCAGGAACAGCCTTAAGGCCAATATTGTAAGAGGTTATAGGCTACATTTGTCCTACTAATGAGTCGACCCTGCCTCACTGCAGCTTCTAGGGAGGGAGCCTCTTCTGGCTTATTTTCTGGAGCTTCTGCTGATGCAGACTGGCATCCTGGATGCCACTAGCATTGTGCCAAGCTGTTTTTTTTCTTTCAGACAGCATCATTCCATCAGATCTGTGTCAATAATCAGTGTGATCATGGATCTAATGGTAACTACCTGCAGCATAGACATGCATTCAGTAGATGACTAATGATCTTTACAGTAATGTGTAACAGCCTCCAGAAGTTGATATTACCAGATACAATGTACTCTGTCCCTAACTTTTTCTTAAAGGTGGAGGCACTTTGTGCAGTCACTAGTCATTAACTGTCTTTTTAAGTGGGGCAGTCTGTTGAGGAAACAACAACAAGCTCCATTGGCAACCACAAAAATCACTTCCTGGTTGTTGCTACAAATGCAAACTGTAGTCTGAAGAGTTGGATTTGTCAGTGGAGATTCATCTACAAATCTAGCCTCAGAGCCTGCAGGTTAAGTGTTATGTTTCTCCAATATTCTGGCTGAGTGAATTTGCAACTCTAAAGTCATGAGCAGCCTTTTCCATGAACTTTACAGAAAAAGTGACACATCCTCATCCCACTCTCGTCCTCCTTCATGAATTACTCAGTGCCTTATCCTCGCTAACAGTACCTAATTTCTCCTGGATGCAAATATCTGAACTGAAGTGTGACAATGAAAAAGCAAGTAATATAAGTTTTAATGTTGAGAAGGTGGTGACAGAGGAATGTGGGCAGGACATTAGTCCAAAGTCTTATTGATGGATGTTAGCCTGATTTCCACAGTGACATGTTTTTAGTTTACATTGTTATCATGTCAGTGAGGAAGCAACTCTGTATCTCACCATCTTTACCATTATTATCTTTTACTCATTGTTGCTTTTCTGACTGAGTAGGAAAGGAAGGTGAAAGCCAAGAATATAAATTAAAGTAGCACAGAAACATATGGAAATGTGTGATGTGTTGTTGCACCCAATGCTTGTGCAGGCAGGCAATTAGTAAATTGG
The DNA here is from genome assembly GCA_024137785.1 of Ginglymostoma cirratum. Taxonomy (NCBI): domain Eukaryota; kingdom Metazoa; phylum Chordata; class Chondrichthyes; order Orectolobiformes; family Ginglymostomatidae; genus Ginglymostoma; species Ginglymostoma cirratum. The sequence continues at coordinate 2,512,252 of JAHRHZ010000077.1, read as the reverse complement.
CATGAAATCTTTGTCCTATCCTCCAATAGATCCCACATCAAGCAGAAAATTCTTCCATATGAGCTCTATATATAAAATATTTCTTTATTTCTTCTATTCAAACAGAAAAAAAAAATGAATACAGGGTACAAGACCAAAACTGCTCAACTTTTCCAGTTAATTCTCATCGTAATGTTGGCAGGACTCTGTAGGGCAGCCACAGGTCACTTTCATTTAGCTTGGTTAAAGAAAGAAAAACCATTTCTAAAATGATTCTGAGGTGGAATTATTTACCATAAATTTTTTGCCTGACTTGTGTGAAGTTTGTGATGCTGAATGACCCACTTTAACAAAAGATGTGCACCTTTCACTTATGACTATCATAATAAAATTAGATATTATCATAATTTTTGTAAAAATAGGATATAATTTCTCACTCCTACAAAACTCCTAAAACTGCTGTCTCTTAAACAGTCAAACTAGTAAGGATCGAGAAACCAAAACATGGGAAACTATCGACGAAAACATTCTCCTTCACTCATTCCTTACAAACACATATATGATTTCAATGCATAAAATTTGGAGGGAGTTTTATCCACTTTTCATACAAAATTTACAATATAGCCTGTAAGTTGTGAAGTGAAATGACATTTACAAGATTTATTGCCAGTTATTCTGTGCAAATAAATATTTGAAAAGTCTACGGTGAGGCTGCTTCTAGTTCTGATTTTTCTGATGAAGGGTTTAGGCCCGAAACGTCAAGTTTTCCTGCTCCTATGATGCTGCTTGACCTGCTGTGTTCATCCAGCCCCATGCTTGTTATCTCGGATTCTCCAGCATCTGCAGTACCTTTTATCTCTAGTTCAGAGTCATCTGGTTCAGGGCACATTAAAATTTTGCAATTCATTGGTAGAGAAATTGGATCTCATTTTGCCCAATTTTTCAGGCCTAACTTGGGTATTAAATTGTGAATGTTACCTGCTTGTGTGTGTGTAAGTTGTATATGAAATGGATTGACTACCGTATTGGTTCAGGTAACCTTTAGCCATCACAGAGAAATATCTCAGAGAAGGATTCCACCAACTATAATATTAAAATTAGGCTGTTTCATCTGGTTTAAACTGTTTGATTATTATTGGTCGGTGGCTGATTCACTTATACTTAAGCTCCTCAACAATTTGAGCTTGAAACAGTTAGAAACCATTGCATTCTCTAACTTCCATTCAGCTGAGATGTTTGCTGGTCATTTTATGCTGCACATGGTCTTGGGAATATTTTCGACTATTTAAGCTTCAGTAGCAGTCATTAAACATTTTCTGAGTCACTTTTTTGAAAGTACAGGACTCTTTCTCTGTTCTGACTTCAACACAATTAGTGTTAGGATGGATGTTCTGCTGGATCTGCCGTTGCTTTTGAAGAATGTTCAGGAACAAGAAAGAAGGAACAGGAAACTGGTAGGGGTCTCAATGTGGGAAACCCAACGGTCTCAATGTGAACTTTACCAGTTTCAAAACCTCCCCACCCCCGGCATCACCCCATGACCAACCCTCCCTCTCATCCCCGCCTCCTTGACCCGACACAACCTGTCCATATTTTCCCCCACCTAGCCACACTTTCCACCTCACTGACCAACCCCCACCATTCCCTACCTGCACTCACCTACCTTCCCCAGCCCCACCCCTCCTCTCACTATTTATTTCCCAGGTCCCTTCCCCCTCATCCATTTCTGAAGAAGCGTCCTGACCCAAACGTCAGCTTTCCTGCTCCTCTGACGCTGCCTGGCCTGCTGCACTCCTCCAGCTCCACACTGTGTTATCTCTGACTCCAGAATCGGCAGTTCTTACTACCTCTGCTTGATTATTTATATTTTGTTTTGAAGAGTGGTTCATTTCCAAAACTGATGTATTGACTGCTTTATTTTGAAAGGGATCTCCAAAAGGATATTTGTGACTTTTTTTTAAAAGCATTTGTTTGAAGTTTCATGGGCTAAGTTTGGACTTGTTTACTGGAAGTCGCACAATTGGGTTTATAGCTGTCAGGAATTAAATTTTGCTTGGAGTTCAGTTGGACTAAAGTCTGCTGTGATGGAGAAGCTGCTCAGTTCATCCTTTAATTTCTGAGAAAATTCCTTTAGAGTCCAGCATGAGACCTGAAAAACTGATATAGCTGTTTTCCTAAAATGCCTCTGAATTTACAATGATTCCTGAATGAGTAAAATCCTCTAATAATCACACAATCGCTTATGTTTAAGTGATGTGTGTGTGTGTGTGTGTGTGTGTGTGTGTGTGTGTGTGTGTGCGCGAGCGCATTATATCTTTGTCAAATAAATACTGTTTTCAAATTATGAATCTCATATTGATGAAGTATAGAACTGACCATATTGGTTACTCATATCTATCGAAAGCTTTGGACACAGAATGCCATTTAAGATGATATTTGACGACACCTTTCTCAAGAGTTAACTGTTACTTGAGCGAAGTACTTTAAAGTTAGCTCTCACTTTCATTTCCTTTGATTCTACCCACAATGAGTGTGTGTGCTTATTATTTGAGTCAAAATCCTAAAACTTCCTCCTAACAGCATTATTTGGATCCCCACACTGCAGCGCGTCCAGAAAATGATGAAAAAGAAAAGTCACTGTAGATGTGCTGTCCCATCAAAGAGGGACGACTGGGGGTGGTTCAACCAGAGGGTCACCATGTCTCAGGTAAGGGTAAGGTTGAGACAGTGTTACCTTCGTGGTAACCTCAGCCAATGAAACCATGCTGTTGGCATTGCAAACCATGTGTCCAGCTGACTGAGCTAACCAATTCCCAAAGAGTAAAGAACTTATAGTCAGGCAATAAATGTTGGCCAGCGAAGCCCACATACCACGAGCAACCAAAAGTAAAGTTTATTTTTTGGTTGTGGTTAGTTATTTGTTGTGGACTAAACAGACATGGCTGAGTTATTCTCAATACTGAATGTGATACAGCCTGTGATATAAATAAAACAAAGAACTGCAGATTCTGGAGATCTGAAACAATCAAAAACAGAAATTGCTGGAGAAACTTAGCAGGTTCGGCAGAATCTGTGGAGAGAGAAATAATTAAGGTTTCAAGTCCAGTGACCCTTCATCAGAACTGTCTGAGGAAGGGTCACTGGACCCAAAATATTAACTCTGTTTTCTCTCCGCAGATGCTGCTAGATCTGCTGTGTTTCTCTAGCATTTCCTACATTTGTTTGTCTGAGATCTAAACAACTGGCCATATCATCATCCTAGTTAAATATAATATTTGCCGTGAGCAGTGGAGGAGTGGAGCCAGAACAGGAAACATTGCATCCCTCTAACCTTGGTTGTAACAATTTATGTAAAAGGTAAAGTTACATTAATCCTACTCTCTCACTAGAGACAAAAACAAAGTTGCTGGAAAAGCTCAGCAGGTCTGGCAGCATCTGTGAAGGGAAAAACAGAGTTAACGTTTCGGGTCGGGTGACCCTTCCTCAGAACTCTGACAGACCTGCTGCGCTTTTCCAGCAACTTTGTTTTTGTTCCTGACTTATAGCATCTGAAGTTCTTTCGGTTTTTATTTAGTCTCTCACTAGAGAGATGACTGATGGTGCTTTAACCTGAGGGTCACTATATACCTTAGGTGAGGCGAGAGGTTGACAAGAAGATTCCTTCACAGTACATTCAGCTGGTGCAGGAATTGAGCCCACACTGGTGGTGGTATGCATCCAGCCAGAGAAGATAACCAACTGCCGTGAAGCGGGGAGCTGACCTATGATCCGGTAGGATTGTGGCGACTTTACCTTTTCAATTGATGTAATAGCTTTCACAACCAGAGAATGAAGTCAAGAACTTTACAGTAAATGGAATACTTGCGAAGTATAGTCACTGTTGAAAAGTAGAAAACAGACTCACTACCGTCCCAGTTCGTGGCATGCATTTGATCCTGTCGCTCTGTCTGGGATTTGAAATTCTGTTGATTAAAGTGAAAGGCCAGTGCGTACCCAGTGCTTCATTCAGTCTCTCAGTCTCAGAATGTACTTTGTTTGAAGATGTCATTTTCTTCATCATAAGGAGACAGGAGCTGACCATGTAATAGACAGTTTGCTTCTTCCTACTATATTCAGTGGGATGTCCAGAAGCTGCTGAGCGACAGTTTGGACTATTTTCAAATGCTGACGTTTTCTTATTATTTCACATTTTCCTTCACTTCTCTCCCAAGTGCATTGACTCATTCCACAGTATAGTTCCACTTACTCCAGTAGCCAGTGGTGTGTCTCCCAAGTAACTATCCTCCGTTCTTCAGCCTCTGTGAAGGAGGTGGGCGGGCTCCTCTACTCGATAGCATTTCAGGCTCTGAGCCAATTCCTGTCAACTCTTTGAAGTAGAAGTTCCAGGTTGGCCTCCATTGCGAGTTCAATCAGGGAAGGGCAGCTGTCAGGATTTGGGGTGCATTCCCAGTGAAGGGTTAAGGTTTAATGATTAGGCACATCAGGGTTTGAGACGGATTCTGCTACAACGATGGAACTGGAGCAGCGTGAAGCAGTGAGCGCTGCTGTACAATCAATCTGGATCTCGTGTTAACAAATACAACTGAAAGAAACATTTTGAGATTTTATGTGAGCTGATCTGTGCAGATAAACCCACAATAAAACACTGTGGATCCACCAAGCTAGAGTAGATAGTGTTTCCCTCAAAAACATTTGCAGTTAGGAGGCAAAATTCCTGAGAAGGCTTCCGAAATATTTTAAATTGAACATTTACCCAAAGTGAATTATAATGCAATGTGGCGATGTATCCACATCAGCTGAGTAATCCCTGACCCTTTCTCTATAGCCAGAAGAGGTCAAAGGACAGTGGCAGCAATGGGGCGGTGTGGTGGCACAGTGGTTAGCACTGTTCCCTCACAGTACTAGGGACCCAGGTTCAATTCCACCCTTGGGTGACTGTCTGTGTGGAGTTTGCACATTCTCCCCGTGTCTGCATGGGTTTCCTCTGGGTGCTCCAGTTTCCTCCCACAGTCCAAAGATGTGTAGGCTAGGTGGATTGGCCATGCTAAATTGCCTGTAGCATTCAGGAATGTGTAGATTAGGCGGGTTATAGGGGGATGGGTTTGGGTGGGTACTCTGAGGGTCAGTGTGGACTTGTTGGGCCAAAGGGCCTGTTTCCACACTGCAAGGCTTCTATGATAACTTCTATGACCAATGCAGAAACATAGATCAGTTACAGGACTCTTGGGTCTCCATTCAAAGCCAATAGAGTACTTGTCTCACACCCAGTGATTCCCCACTGTAGAAGGTGTCCTTATCAGAAAAGGTGTTGACAAAACCTCAGCAAATTTTCCATCAGGCCAGAAACATTCAATGTTTATTTTAGGCCCAGGAATAATCTCATGAATGAACATACTCAGTTCACCCAATTGACTCAGAAGCCTAGTAATTGGTGGATTCCTGGGATGAAAGGTTTACGTAGATTAACCAGTTCATGTGATTATGCAGATTGAAGGATCGGGCTATTCACTGGAGTAGTGATCAGGACCACCAAAGACAAACTTTCTGATCTTTTACAGTTAAAAGAAGACTTCACACCACAGCACTTTGTCTGGCATACTAGTCAGGCTAAGCAAAGAATACAGAACCAAGTAAGATTCGGGGAATTGTCAAGGCTCCATCTGAGCCCATTAGTTAGCCAGGCCCAAAGACGTTCTCTGGCCAACTACAAAACCTGGAGAAATGGCAGGAAGTGCCATTTCGAGAAGCTGGCAGGGAGGTGCAAAAAGGCAACACAGACAACGGGACTGTCCTTCAGGGGACGCACAGTGCTTTCACTGCACCAGAATTGATCACTTTCAACAATTCTTTAATTCAATATAACTTTTGAGAAAACGGAGAATCCAACAAATTGAGCAAACAGAAGAATATAACATGTCATTTATAAAGCTTCCTGTTCAAGTGGAAGTAATTGAGCCTACAGTAGATGTCAACAATCTGGATCAGAATCTTTGACCTTAAAAGTCAAGAATTTTGGCACTAAATTTAATTTCAACTCATGCTATGCAGCCATTACTTTATTGTCTGGCACCTTAAAATGGCTTAACTCTAATGTCTTCACCAATTAGACATCATTATTCAGGCTCTTGGAGACAATACTTTTCATTTAAAGGTTATTTTATAAACCCTTACCTACAGTGATACCTTATTCTATTCATAAACCTGGGCAATTTAGCCAATAACCTGGCCAATCCACCTAACCTGCACATCTTTGGATTGTGGGAGGAAACTGGAGAACCCAGAGGAAACCCACGCAGACACAGGGAGAACATGCAAACTCCACACAGACAGTCACCCAAGGCTGGAATCAAACCTGGGTCCCTGGCGCTGTGAGGCAGCAGTGCTAACCACTGAGCCACCGTGCCGCCCAGTTGTACCAGTTTTAGTACATAATCTGCAGGGATGACTTGCTAATGAATAAACCATTATCTGTGATAGTAGGAACTGCTGATGCTGGAGAATCTGAGATGACAGTCTCACAGCAACAACAGATGCGGCCCGGATAGTCTGAGCAGCTTATCTTCCTATACAAGGAACAGTGTCTGCCAAGATACTCAGCAATGATTCTCAGTAAAAGTCTTGTGATGAATGAACTGGGACTTCATTTATTTCTTTATCCAAAATTTGAGAATATGCTGCACAAATCTAACAATAAAATTTGAATTAAATTTTAAAAAAAGTATTGGTCCAATTGGAACTACTATCCTCAGGGAAGGAAATATGTATTCATTATCTGGCATATCTCCATGTGACTTCAGACCCCCAGCAATTTGGTTGAGCCTTAACAATTAGGATATCTATCAACTCTTTTTTAATGATGCAACTCACTCTCTACACCATTCAGGTGTGGTCAAATGATCTTTTCGAGAAAAGATGTTGTGATTGAGTCCTACAAGATGAGACCAATCAAATGGTAATCAAGAGGAAGTGGAATCCTATTTTTAAAAAAAGCCTACTGATCTTGATGCTGGTAAAAATGCCCTGAAGCCCTAGTCCTGTCAATATCACTGGGTCTGGGGTGACCCGACTTTTCTCATTTCAGCAGCTGAAAGTGTGATTCGAGTTCAATTACAGTTCATTCCTCTGCTGCCCTATTTTGACTGACAAGATCAAAGAGAACTGATGGTTTAGTTAATGAACAACTGACAGTACTTCAAAGTTAAAATATCCCCTTTATGGACAGATATAATGATACACTCTTTGGACTGGATATTATGGTTTCTAGTGAAGTGAGGGAAGCGGAACAGGAAACGCGCTACTCATTTTCTCCCATACCCGCTGTTTAGCAGAACAAATTAAGCATCACCCAGCCAATTAGCTTTGTTTTTTTTTTAAACAATTTACTCGTGGGATGTGGGCATTGCTGACTTGAGCAGCATTTATTTCCCCTTCCTAATCGTTAAGGCCCAACCAAATTGCTGGGGCCTGAAATCAGATGGAGGTAGACCAGGTAAGGATTGCATATTTCCTTCCTGAAAGGATAGTACTTTCAACTGGGGGAAGAACTTTTTTTAGTTGAACTCAAATCTCAGGCCATGTTGGGATTTGAACCCATGACCACAAAATATTAGCCTGGCCATCTGAATTAATGGCCCACTGGCGTTGCCATTATACCACTGCTTCCCCACATGGTTGAATTACATTTAATTGGGTGAGTAGGGTGAGACCTGATTGAACACAACACAATTGCAGGAGTTCCAGCAGGAGAGGGGCTAGGACCCTGAAAGAGTTCACGCTGAAATTGCACTGGCTCCACTCAGCCTGATAATGTCTTTGGGTGGAGAGACACTAAGTCCTGCACAAGGTCCTGATGGAAACAGATGTGAAATACCTGGCTCCTGGTGTACCAATTATGGTCTACTGGGGAGATGGCTTCGTTGAGTGTACAGTTGCCTTGTATATGGACCAACTGTAGAATCAACATGAAGCTGACACGGCATGCTATAACACACAGAGGGTTCTCCGGAGGTACAGGTGGTGGTTCAAGAGTCTAAGACCGGTTAATTTTTAAGGATTGTTGTGAAGACAATTATTCTTTAATGGGGCATGGGTGACACTGGCAAAGCCAACATCTGTCGCCTTTCCCTAACTGCCTTTCAACTGAATGGTTTCCGGACCATTTTAGGGTGTGGCTATTAAAGAGTCAACCACATTCTGTGGGCCTGGAGTCGGATGTAGGCCAGGCCAATTAGGATGGTAGATCTTCCGTCCCTAAAGAACATTAGTGACACAGATTTTTACAACAATTGGCAATGGTCTCCTGATCAACATTACTGAGATTAGGGGCTGAAGCGTTCTCTAATTCACATAAAAACAGGGTCCTTCACAATTCTTGCTTATTTCTCCCAAAGGTGAAAATTTGTCCTCAGGAACCTCCTTTATTCTCTGTAAAAGATGAACCCTCAGAGGATGCACTGTCAAATGATTGTGCCGCAGCTAGCACTAGAGTAGGTGGAAATGTGTGAGTCACCACAGAGATGCTGGTGAAAGCACAGCATAATCACAAGTCCGGCTGTTAGAACCTGAGCTAGATCAGGATAGATCAGGCCTCTGGCAGTCAGAGGAGTGCTAGAGCTAGCTATGTGCTGAGGGTGAGTCTGATAATGAGTCTCTGGAGTTATCTATCTGCCAGGAGATGTTAGACTTATAGCTTGACGTACATGGAACTGTGGCAGAGCTTCCAGAGGGTTTGTGTGCACTCACACAGGTAGTGGAGGGAACATCCAGGATGTCAACATTCCAGTCTTCAGAATGTGGGCCCTCCTTTGTTGAGAGTCTGCTGACTGCCATAGAAGGTCAGATCAACAACTCACTAATGTGATACTGGGTAGGGATCTGACTGCCAGTCCATCACCTCGTCTTGGAGCACTGATGCTCAGGGCAACGGCAAGAAGAGGCAAGAAGTCCGGACACACATCCAGATCCTGGTTTCTTTCAGCAAAGCCAGGAGAGCAAAATGGGCCTCAGTACAAGAGATGAGCAGTTGTTGTTTCCTTGAGAGTATACTCTGCTTACCTCTCTGCACGCTTCTGATAGGAATGGTCTCTCCTTCATGTTTTTGCCTTTGCTAATGTCTCTAAGTGCCATGATAATACATCAGCCTCCTATAACTATGCAGGAAACTTCCATTATGTTGGAGCTCTCATACTCTCAGGGGACCTGATACTGTCCATCAAAGTCACCCCAGACAAAGGAACGAAAGGGGCAGTAGCCTCTCTCCCAGCACAGTGCATAGTTCAGGGAACACCTCGTTTTAACAGCTATCAGGCAAGTTAAGGCATGTTCGTCACAGAAGGGTTTGCAAGTGATATGTCACTTTTTTAAAATTGGAGATATGTTGCTTAGAGTCGCATCAAATGATAGTCTCTATACTCTGGCTTCATTTTTATATCAGGTACGTTCACATAAACACATTTAAATATAGATTGTGATAAATGGCATATGGAGCTATTTGGACACTGCTTCATTGAAGAGACTTTATTATGTGATTCCTTGGAAAAATGTCAATTGTCAAGGAAAATTATGGGAATTATGAGAAAAGGAAACGATTTTGGGAAAGGAGACAATGCAATGGTTTGAGAAAAGGAAATTGCTTTCATAGCCTAAATGGTTTGACAAACAAAGCTGGAGAAATCCCAGGAATAATGCTGCCGGATCCAAGAAGCCAAACTCCAATGGATACGGTGGACAGAACTTTCTTGGCATTTGGGTGTGGCTAAGTGTGTCAGAGCTCTGACTACTTCCAGAAAAATAGGCAGATGGCTGCATGACTCTCTTCCAATGCTCGCACACAAATGGACATGGATGGAATACAAAACTTTATCGCTGTCAAATGTCCCAATGGAGGTTTGATGGCCACTCATGTGCAATTGGCTGCCTGAATTATGGTGAACTCAGCAATAAACTTTAAGTCTCTGGCTCTTTCAATCTGACTGACATCATCTGTGGTGAAGGATATTAAGTCATTTGCTCACCTAAACATCCACGATTAATTTAACATATTTATGAGCCAAAGTTTATGTTACACAAGTCTTCAGCCGCTTTCTGGAATGATTCTAGTGTATAAATGTTCAAGGCCACTATTATCCTGAGAGTGACAGGTACAGGGTGACCAAAATTGCAACTTGAACTGATCTTTCCAGCCTGCAATTCACAAAGGAAGGTCATGGTCTATGGTCTCCACAGAGAGACAATGTCTTCCAATATAGTTACAGCCTGAAAGTAATTCAGTCTCTGCCTGTAGATTTTCTCTGCAAATTAGAGTCCCCTCCTGTTATATATTTCTTATTAATTCATGCTACATGGGCATCACTGGTAAGGCCAGCATTTGTTGTCCATTGCTAACTTCCCTTCAGCTGAGTGGTTCGCTTGGCCATTTCTGAAGGGACCTATGAGTCAACCACATTGTTGTGGATCTGGAATCAGTGACACTGGCAAATCAGCTCAGTTTTATCGCACTTGATGACAGATTCAGGGTCACCATTATCGAAGTTAACTTAAAACTCCAGATTTACAAACTGTATTTATTTTCCACCAGCCATCATGGTTGGATTTGAACCTTTGAGCCCAAAGCATTAACCTGGGTCTTACTAGTCAAACAGCATTACCACTACACCACCATTTCCCCCATCTTGAGGCAGAGAAAGGCTGCTTTTGTTGCCCATTTTGTAGCTGCAGGCACTTGCACAACAGTTGGTCCTTGATTTGCCTGGGCTGCAGGGTGTATCTGTCCCTCAACAGTTAGCCTCCACTATTTCCTTCACTTTAATTCCTCCCACTGGGCAGTGGACAGTTAGGTGAGGTTGCTTTGCTGGTTTCCACAACGTTTTGGGTATCTCTGTCTCTACAATTATTTTCTTCTCATTCTCTTTACTCATTATGGCAGCCCATAAACAGTGAGTTGAGAAAGCGTAATAAGGTCCAAAAGCGGTCACTTTCACCAGTTGACTTTTTTTGCCTAAATGCAGTCCTGGTTCAGTATGCAGATCTCTCTGTCTATCTTTGAGCTACATCCTCATATCTGGCACAAATCACTACTGTTTTTGTTTCCCATTACATCTAATGAAAAACGCTGTGAGAAATTTAAACTTGTAGTCAACTAGATATTAGTTAGATTTTTAAAAATGGTGAACAGACTTATAATTTAGGCACCTTTGCACCTTCTGGTTAGAATGCCAACGTAACTTTGAGAGATGGGCTCATGATATCCTCACTGCCTCATAACATGTGACCTAATGGTATAAAGAACTCATAACCCTTCTTCTCCTAGATCAACCAAAGCATGTCACTCTACAGGAACCACACTCCTCAGTTGTAACCTAATTGCCTAAAGTAAGCCCAGACACTCATGTGTCTGAGGAATGTAATGTTTGTGCATATATGTTAGTTGCTGTAAATATCTGTTGGATTCTGCAATATCATGATATTCACATCTTAAGTTCTTCTTATGAGAGACAATGTAAGCGTTGACACATCAGGTAAAACAGCCTGTTGGAGGCTAACTCACATGAGGAGACTGGTATGATGGCATTAGGTTGCAAACCTGATTCCATCACCAAATTTTGACATCAGCCTTGGGGAGCAGGCCATAAAATCCAGCTCTCAGACAGTCCTTTCAAAATTCACCAAAATAATTCATAATTGGAAATACTGACAGTGAAGATGCTGCTGCCATTTCATAGATTTCCAAACATAGCTCGGGTGAAATAATCTAAAAGAGGCTTCAATTTACTATCCTCTTAATTCAAATCTTTTTTCCCCAAAAGTTTTGGTACGGACAAACAAAATTACTTTGAGGGAGTAAAATGATCAGCTGTATTTTCTGATGCCACAACTGCAGAAGCTAATTTCCTTATGCATGTGGGGGTGCAGCATCACTGCCTCCAATGTTATTAACAGTGGTGTCCCAGACAGGAAGTGAGAGCCAAGTTCTTTCTTCTGTTTACTGGCAGGAGTTACAATGAATAAGATTTGTTCTCATGTCCCAGTCATAGAATTACAGAACCGTATAGCATGGAACAGCTCAACCCATCCATGCTGACCAGGTTCCCTAACCTGAACTAGTCCCATTTCCGTGCGTTTGGCCCACATCCCTCTAAACCTTTCCTACCCATGCACTTTGACCAAATGTCTTTTAGTTGATATAATTGCAACCATCCAAACCATCTCCTCTGGCACCTCGTTCCATATACACACCACCCTCTGTGTGAAAAAGTTGTCCCTCTTTGTACCTTTCCAATCTTCCCTCTCTCACCTTAAAGCTATGCCCTCTAGTTTTGGACTCCCCCTATCCTGGGGGAAAAAACCCTTGGCTAATGATCTTACCTATGCTCCTCATGATTTTATAAACCTCTGTAAGTCCGTCCCTCAGCCTCCGACACTCCAGGAGAAAAAAACTTAAGCCTATCCAGCCTCCTCTTATAACTCAAACCTTCCAGTCTCAGTAACATCCTTGTAAAGTAATGAAAGACAAGCTGAACAATGACAATGCAACGCCTACTTTTTAAGGTTTTTAGTTCATTTAAATGAATTAAGTTGAAATTGAAAAAAGGTCTGTGTAAGCACATACTACAAACAAATACAGTATCTGAGGTAGTAAAGATACGTTATGGCAGACAGCATTGTTTGAAAGACAGAATCCATAAAACGGTTAAAGTTATGAACACAAAAAGCAATTTAACAATGATAACAAAAGAATATAAATAAGTTTCCACAGCATTGTGGTCTGTAAGCAAGTGTTTTTAATAGTAACAAATATCACCTTTGTACCATGTTTCATATACCAAAACATGGAATGTAAGTGTGCTAGCTTATTTTCCAAAGTAGTGCTTTATAATCCAAATTATATGGCCCACCCATATATAAATTATGTTAACATGGCCAGGAATGTTATCTAATGACTTTAAACGGGCTGGTATGAAGGATTTTGCCATTTTGGCCAAGAAATAAGACTCATGCTGATAACGGATATGAAATGAGTGTCACATAGTGAACACGCACCCAAAAGCAATGCCTGAGCCTCTGGAAATTTAGCTCGGGCCCTATCTGCTACAGATGCCTATTGATTATCTAATTCAGCTCACAGGTAACAGCACCAAACCAGCCTGCAAATGGGTGGAGAGAGAAAGGGAGCCAAACCAGAGGGAAAAAGGTGGGAGCACACCCCAGTACGTTTGCCAAAACAGGAGGATACTAATATTCCAACTGGTTCCACAAACATGAAAAGGTATACTTACCTTTTTTTGGGGGGGAAGCCTCCAATGGTCCCTTTAAGGGCCATCAAATGGGTTGCTGAAAACCCAGCTCAACTGGGCAGAATATGCGAGGATCAAGTCATTCGTTACAAAATTGATATGGGCTTTCATAACCAGTGTTAGGACCTCCAACCGCATTTCCAAAGTGCCTAACACCTGTTTCAGGTGGAGATCCTGGCCAATGGGAATATCCAGCTTCCAGGTTGGCAGCTGCTGCATTCCTGGAAAAGATTGGGTACAAGAGATTGGGCTGCAAAATTGGGTCTCCCAATGTTCTTTCTTCATTGAAGAAATGGGTGCGGTGAGTTCCAATTTCTCCCTTACAGTCTCCACAAGCTTTCCATTTCTACTGAAAACACATTATCATAATTGACTTACATCCTGGCCTGCAGGAGTAACTGCCAGGTTTGTAAAGCATTAGGTTAATCCTATCTAATCTTGGTTTTCAGTTGAATTTTGTGTGTATATTTTTGATATGACCATTGAGTTAGCAGCATTCTGTAACAAAACGGTAATTACAGAAATGTGAATTTATTAAGTATAACAAAAAAGGGGGAATTTTATTATTACCTTATTAAGTACCTCTGACCTGTGTTTCTGATATTCAGCAATATGTTTTTTTTCAATGTATGGCACAGAAATGTTTGACTTACAATGGACTAAACTGTTTCTGCCAATATCACAACTCAGCAAAAAGCATAACAAATAGTTGAAACACTTTGCTTCTTCCAAGTACTGAACTGACTTTCCTGTATTATTTTCTCATGGAATCAGATGACTGCAAATATTCTGAATGCTTTAGCTCCAGGTGGATTCTTAAGGCTAAAAGAGAAGAGGAAACATTTGTTAAACATTAATACATATTCACTTTCAATTGTTGCCCTAAATAATAACATTTTTTGAAAAAATTTCTGTCTACTTTCAGAAAAATTCAAACGAGAAAAACATTTTCTTTTTTGCAATTAATTTACAAAGGAATTTTAGTTAAAGCAAGTTCCTAAAACATTATACAGAACAGTAAACAGAATAGTCACATAAATGATGGTATACTATGACTGAACCACTGGTATTAATCTTAAACAAGGTGAAGTTAGGAGTTCACCAGTATAGCTTGATTTGATTTGTTACTGTCACATTTATCTAGGTACGCTGAAAAGTTTTTTCTGCATGTACTACAGGTAGATCATACCACACAAAGTACATTAGGGTAATAAAACAAAGCGAAGAATACAATGTTACAGCTGCAGACACGATGCACTGAGAGTGAGATCAACATTAAATTTAAAATTTGAGAGGTCTTTTCAGAAGTCTAATAACAGTGGGGAAGAAGCTGGTCTTGAATTTATTTGTACGTGTATACAAGCTTTCATATCAGTGAAAGAGAGCAAGAGGGGTCTTTGATTATGCTGGGTGCTTTCCCAAGGCACTGGGAAGTATAGAGGAGTCAATGAATGGAAGGCTGGTTTGCATGATGGACTGGGCTGTGCTCACAACTCTACTCCTTAGTGCCCCAGGAGCATGGCAATGGCTTAGCTCCATATACTATGAGGGCTTAGGCAGAGCGTTGAATAGAGAACTCTGCAGGTTATTGTTTGGACTTAAATAGATATCCCTTCAGTAAAGGGATGCTCAAACAAAAACTGAAAGGATTGTTACCTGAAGATAGTAAGTGTACTTTTGGATAGGTTTCTGTGTTCTCCTGTGCCCCACAAAAATAAACACTATGTCTAGTGTACTGAGTGGAACCTCCCATCAATATCCCAAACAGCATGGGTGATGATCACAGTGTGCACCGTGGTAATATTTATCCTTATTGGTGTCATTTGCATGAAGAATAGCAATATAGTTATTTAACTTAAGACTATGCTGTCCTGGATAATTTTCAAACTGGTTTTCATTCCTGCTCATAGAATTTATCACTGCATCGGAGTGAACACACTCTTATAAAATTCACAGAAATCTATTTTTAAAATTCTTGTTCCATATGTTGCGTACATTTATGCGCAACAGGTCTTAACATACTCAACAGAATTTAGTTCCGATCAATGAAACAACAATATTCAGGATAATTCCAAAGACAACACCTAGAGATTCAATTGTTAATGAATCTGCAAATTCATCCCATAGTATTTATTATTTGTTTCCGAAGTTTGGACATTTTGTAAACCAGCTATGAAAAAGAATATTTGTTGCATTAGTAAGCAGCTTTTAGAGGGATATGTTTTATCAGCTTACAGGAGCCAGGCAGTTCTACATACCATAGCCTCCACTGAAATCATTAAATTACTTTGCATAACATTGGGATAGGACAGACTGTTTCAACCTGTTTATGGTTTTCTCTTTAACCAATAAGTTGAATAAGTTCTGCTGTTCAAAAATTAACTTTGGCGTCTGATTAAGTCTGCTGCTTTAGATTATTGCTCCAACCTTTCAGAGAATATTCCATTCTGGTATGAGCCAACATAATACTTTTTTTTGTCCACTGGCATCACGTCAACATAACCTCCTTCATGATTATGAATAACCCCAGCATGTACGGCTGCTCTGCAAATACTGGATCTCTGGAGGGAAATAAAATTTTAAAAACAGATTAATTTATGAAACAAACTTGGCTGCTTGTCTTCAGCCCTCAATCACAACTATCAATAAACATAGATAACAAGCATGGGGCTGGATGAACACAGCAGGTCAAGCAGCATCATAGGAGCAGGAAAACTTGACGTTTCGGGCCTAAACCCTTCATCAGAAATGGGGGAGGGGAAGAGGGTTCTGAAATAAATAGGGAGAGA
>JAHRHZ010000077.1:2485293-2495792 GCA_024137785.1 Ginglymostoma cirratum | reverse complement strand
TCAAGTTTTCCTGCTCCTATGATGCTGCTTGACCTGCTGTGTTCATCCAGCCCCATGCTTGTTATCTCGGATTCTCCAGCATCTGCAGTACCTTTTATCTCTGATATCAATAAACATAAATCACTTTGGTTCTAAAATTTTGTTAGACAATCAAAACAAGCCAATATACATAGGAGTGGAACTCATGCATTAACTCATGTCTTAACTTTACTAAGCGAAGTCAGTATCAAGAGTTTCTACAGTGAGTTTACAAACCAGCAGTGAGAATGTTAAGACAATAATCCTTAGAAAGATAAAGGCACTGACCACATTAATAACAGTAAGTCAGATAATTTAGTTGTCACACAGAATAGAAATCATTGCGCTAACTCACTGTCAGTTTGTGGTAGAAATGGAAGATTGATATTCAGCATCTATCATCTGACTCTCATGCCCACGATCTACACAAGCTAAAAACGACAGAAAGGATAAATACTGATCTACAATGGCTGCTGTGGAACACCTGACCATGTTGAGCCAAGATCATGTAGCCATCCGTAAAGAAGAATCATTCTGTGCCAGAATTAACATCATTACGAAAGGGCAGTGAAACTCAGACCTCTCTACCCTACGTCTTCTCAGCCTCAAAAGTCAATGCTCAATGAAAGAGCAACCTAGATAAGTCACCATTCACTGAGAAATCAAGGTGCAAACCTCACCCATACAGTGGATACAATACAACAGTTAAACTGTTGGGAATCAGATTTCACTCTTTCAGTTCACGAACACAAAAGGCTTTGAATGGAAACTACCTACACCTGCCTATCTGTACAAATACCATCCTCCAGCTCTCTTCTTTCTAAGATTTAATCCCTGTGTTGTTTTGTGTGTGTGTATATTGTGAGCGTACATGCGTGTGTGTGCATGTGTGTGTGCACGTGTGTGTGCATATCTGTGTGTTAGTTGTCATGTTTATTTTTGTTTCTTTACATTAAAAAGCAATAACATTGGAGTATAGAAATAGCAGGAGGGGATGTTTAATGTATTGAGCCCATCCCAACATTCTCCTTCCCAACGCCACTATCTCACACACTTTTCTTATCCCTTAATGTCATTAGTCTGCAGAAATATTTATTTCTCTTTTGACAGGCTCAATTACTGACTTTCCATAGCCCTCTGCGATAGAAAAGGCCAAAGTTTCAACACCTTCTATGAGTGAAGAAATTCCTCCTCATCTCGGTTTAAATGCCTTACCCCTCCTCCTGAGATTATGGGGAGGGACAGAAGGTGATTTTGAAATTGCAGATCACTAAACCTGAACCGTTTGGTGCATGTTAGTGCACAGCTGCCGGGTTGGGTACGGGAAACCATCAAGTAATGAGATTTTCTAAAGGAGAAATTACTCCGCTATTCTACAAAGGCTGTGATTGCCTCTGTTATGGTTGCCATCTACATGGTTGTGGTCTAATTTTGACAACTGTGCTCAACGAGCACTTCCCACCTCTTGGAGAGTTCAGTGGCACTGACTGGACACCAAGTTCACCGCCAACCTAATCAGACCACTTACACTTGACAATACAGTCACATCAGTGACACAGACCAGCACAGGAATGGGAAACAGGAATTATCAAAGAAGTCAAGCATTCAAACTCAAGCTCCTGATCTGTGCTTTTTAAATGAAACTTGTGGCTTTCATTAAATCAGATGCAAAAAGATAGACCAGGAATTTCTTCAAACTTTCTGCTGATGTGTTGACTTAATGCTCAGTGCATTTCTGACAAAATCACATAATGGAGTTTGGACGGAAATAGTCTTGCATTCCAGCCAGTTGCCTTCCTTTGATATACTGTCATTCCTAGTCTACATGCCTTTCAATGCATTTTGTATGCCAATGAAAGCAATTCAAAGTAGCATACTTAGCTCTTTGTTAGCACTGAGCTGTGAAATAATTTATATTATTAAGTGCCTCATGGATCATACAATCCAGATCGTCAGCGTTCAATTCATCATTCCCATTTCAATTCGACACAGCAGAATTCAGAAGACTAAAAAGATGGCCATTCAAGAAAAGGCACACTGGGATTTTTGTTGTGTTAAATGGGGCTAGAGGAAGCGGAAGACCCTCATTCAAGAAACAACTATAGAGCTTACTGAAGTAATGACATTTTTTACTTATTTGTTCAAGGGATGTGGGCATCACAAGCTGAGTCAGCATTTACTGCCCAAGCGAAATTGGCCTCAGGACAGTTAAGGATCAACCACATCATAGAATTCCTTCCCCCCATATAGAAGCAGGCCATTCAATCCATTGAGTCCGCACCAAATCTCCAAAGCACATCC
Source organism: Ginglymostoma cirratum (assembly GCA_024137785.1). Lineage (NCBI taxonomy): Eukaryota > Metazoa > Chordata > Chondrichthyes > Orectolobiformes > Ginglymostomatidae > Ginglymostoma > Ginglymostoma cirratum. The sequence goes on along the minus strand of JAHRHZ010000077.1, from coordinate 2,493,473 downwards.
CACCCAGACCCACCCCTGCTATCCTATTCCTGTAACCCTGCGTTTCTCATGGCTAATCCACCTAGCCTACACATCTTTGGACTGTGGGAGGAAACCACAGCAAACCCACACAGATGGTCACCCAAGGCTGGAATTGAACCCAGATCCCTGGCACTGTGAGGCAGCAGTGCTAACTACTGTGCCACAGCTCTAAGGGTCTGAAGTCACACGTAGACCTGACAAGTAAGGCTGGCAGATTTCCTCCCCTAAAGGGTGTTAGTGAACCAAGTGACTTTTTTTAAACAATTTTTTTTTAAATTACAGATTATTTATTGAATTCAATTTTCACCACCTGCTATAATGGGCTTCAAACCGATATCCACAGTACATTAGCCTGAGGATTACAAGCCCAGTGACGTTATCACTGCCCCACCATCACCCCAGATACACAATACAATATAATTTTGTATACAACAAAAAGTTTACATTTGTAAATTTTACTATTGCAAAGCTTACTGTGACTTTTAGGTTGAGAGTTCACACACTTCTAAAACATCCTATTTCTATCATGAGACAAATTGAACAACCTGAAAAAATAAACATTCAGATATACATTGCGCACATGCAATTACTCTGAAAACGCTGTTACAGTTTCATGCAAATGCAAATATGCAAATCTTGCACATGTAGCTATTTAAAAAGTCAGCCATAATATTTGTCAATTTATCTGGGAAAGTCTTTTCATAAGCCTGCATACAGTCTTATGGGTGATACCTAGAACTAAAGACTATGGTTTAGATTTTGAACCTCAAGGTAAGTAGTGATAATTAGTTATGTGATCAGATATCCATCACGCTGCTGAAACATCTGAATCTCTGCTTGATTGACAACTCTCGATCTCTGTAATATGCAGTCAATTTCAGAACATTTTTCACACGTAAGATTAAGAGAATTCAAGTGCTTGCAATTTCAGCTGTTGGTATTTTAGAGAGATAGATGCTGACCGACCTGAAAAACCGTTTGTCTTTTTCAAAGTGGAAACCTATTGATGCATGACTGTTTTAAAGCTTTTTTAACATGTCTTTTTGTCTATTGTCACCATAGCATTCACTGCTTCTATACAATGTACAGTGGGTGAATGGGCATGGAGGTGACACAGCTTGGTATACGGAGCAGGAGGGGCCATGAATGTGAAGTGGGGTGAGGGGGGGCATGGTAGGCAACAGCATAGCCTAGCCTGGTAGGAATGAAAGACCAGAAGGCACGGGTGGAGTTGAATAGCTTGGAATTGTGGGGCATGAAGAGGACTTTTTCAAATTACCTTTCAAAAGGTTACCTCATACAGTCTATGGTTCATGACACCACCTCTAGCGGAGCACAGCACAACCTGGAAGAACAGCACTTTATTTTCCGCTTGGGAACTCTACAGCTTTCTGGACTCAGTATCAAGCTCAAGAATTTTTCTTCCTTCTCCCATATCCTTACCCAAACCCCCATACACCAGGCGTTGTCATCAGATGGGCTGTTACCAAACACTATTAGTCCCCATTGGCAACTATTTATTATCCCAGGTTGTTCTTTACTCAGTCCTTTGTCTGCACAACTGTGGTTCGCTCTTTCTTTTTAACTCTCTCTTTGGGCTCTATCTCCACCTATTGTTTACTGCCTCCCTCCTTCTCCTACCCTATCTTCTGCATAAATGCTAACCTTTTCTAAGTTACCATCAGTTCTGAGGAAGTATCATTGGACCCGAAACATTAACTCTGCTTTCTCTCCACAGAGGCTGCCAGACCTGCTGAGTTTTTGCAGCAATTTCTGTTCTCATTTCCGATTTCCAGCAACAGTTCCTTCGGTTTTTTGCTCCATGAAAATAGCATTGGCCATGCCTTTCTCTGCAAAGGAGCCAGGTAGGTTAGGAATTCAGACTCGTGAGCTGAACCAGCCCACACCCTGAAAAGTTAGCTCTAAAATCTGAGAACCTGGGATTGGGTCAGGATTCCCAGAATTAGGATCCACTCACTATATTTAAAGGGCTCCCCAAGTCATCCCAACCAGGTGAAATTTCCTTGCCCTATATACTTGAAATTGCAAAAAGTGAAGATGTTGTGTCTGATGAACTGGCCTAAAATATATGAATACTTACAGTAATAAATATCAGCAAATAAAAGTACAACATTGAATTTGAACATTATAAAAGTTTTAAGAAAGATCTGTGGAAATTAGATACAAAAACAGAAATTACTGGAAACGTGCAGCAGATCTGGCAGCATCTGCGGACAGAATCAAAGTTAACATTTCAGGTCCAGCGACCCTTCCTCAGAATTCCCAGTCACTGGACCTGAAACGTTAACTCTGATTTCTCTCCACAGATGCTGCCAGACCTACCGAGCTTTTCCAGTAATTTCTGTTTTTGTGACTATAAAAGTCTTATCCATAATATACTGTTAGTTCTGAAGTGGGGTCGCCGAACCTGAAGTGTTAACTCTGCTTTCTCTCCACAGATGCTGCCAGAGCTGCAGAGTTTTTCAACAATTACTGTTTTCGTGACCATAAAACTCTTATTTGTTTTACAGTATGATTGTAGATGTGTATCATTGATAGTACTTCACATTTAAAAGATAAATCTTACTGTGAGTTAAGTGCTTCCTCATGCAAAAACTTCATGTGCTACAAATGAACACTGACAATCTGAGCAAGCTGAATTTTAATGTGCGTAAAATCCTGCAAATTGGGTAAAAAAATTTATACCAGGAATGTTAGAAACAAGATAAAAGTTAAAGATGAAATTTTCTGTCCATTTTGTTTTCTTTAAGTGTTAAACTTCAATTTTTCAATCCATGTTGTAGTAGTGGAGAACTCCCACTTATTACATGTCCTTGCCACCCATTAGTATGACTGTCTTTCCTTCATTCATTCTAGAAAGAGTGGCTTCCTTGTTCTCTTACACCTAGACTGCAAAATTTTCCACATCGTTTTGGCAACAAGAGTAATTATGAATAAATAAATATTGGCATGATTTTGAGTCCAAACCCTCTGGAAACTCTTGTAAAATACTAGCTGGTAACTGTGGTGACACCTTTCTAAGAATATACCATGAAAACTCTCAAAAAAAGGCTGATGTTTCCAAAAAAAATGCTCAAGTGCATGTGTAAATTCTGCTTGGGGACAAAATACTATTTTTTTTTGACAGGATAGAGTTTCAAAAGTTTGACTAAAGCTCAGCTGCAAGCAACGTAAAAGCTTGCGTGTGGCAGAGAGTTGACATTAGCACTTAACTCATGGGCTAGAATCTTATGACATCCCACAACTGCGAGGGTTAGGATGATGGGAGAAGGATGAGGGAGCCACAAACTTGGGTACCATGCCAAAAGTCTGATGCCTACATACTCCACTACAATTTAGCATTCTGGATGTACCTACACCCCAAGGACTGTAGCAGTTCAAGATGTTGACTCATCATCACATTCTCAAGGGTAATCAGAGATGGGCAATAAATGCTGGCCCAACCAATGATGCCCACATCCCATGAACATAAAACAAAAGGCAATTTTAAGTGATGGGGAAAGCATTGATCATCCTTGTTCACCCATGGGCTAACTGATGCCTTCAGTGACTAATTAATTGATTTCCAAAGATCCAAACCTTTTCGTCAGCTAAATGCATTGACACTGAGATAACGAGGTGGAGAGCTGGATGAACACAGCAGGCCAAGCAGCGTCAGAGGAGCAGGAAGGCTGACGTTTCGGGCCTAGACCCTTCTTCAGAAATGGGGGAGGGGAAGGGGGTTCTGAAATAAATAGGGAGAGAGGGGGAGGCGGATAGAAGATGGACAGAGGAGAAGATAGGTGGAGCGGAGACAGGCAGGTCAAACAGGCGGGGATGGAGCCAGTAAACATGAGTGTAGGTGGGGAGTTAGGGAGGGGATAGGTCAGTCCAGGGAGGACGGACAGGTCAAGGGGGCAGGATGAGGCTAGTAGGTAGGAGATGGGGGTGGGGCTTGAGGTGGGAGGAGGGGATAGGTGGGAGGAAGAACAGTGTAGGAGGTGGGGACAAGCTGGGCTGGTTTTGGGATGCGGTTGGGGGAGGGGAGATTTTGAAGCTTGTGAAGTCCACATTGACACCATTGGGCTGCAGGGTTCCCAAGCGAAATATGAGGTGCTGTTGACACTGCCTGTGAATATTTCTAAGACCCAAGGAAAGAAGGTCATACTAATGGGTGGCAAGGACATGTAATAAGTAGGAGTTCTCCACTACAACAGCATGCATAAGAAATTGAAATTTAACACTAAAGCATTGAAGAGTCAGCAGAAAACATCACTAGAGAAGAGACAGAAGAAGGGAGGACACATACTTTCAAACAACAGTGCCGGAGGTATTCAAGTACATTTTTACAAGGACAAAATTTTTCAGTGAGTGAGTGAGATAGTGATGGGTGAATAGAGGAGGGTAATAGTTGGGTGAGGTGGGAAGTGGGTGAAGGTTGTGAGGCGGAGTGTCAGGACTGAGTGGTACGCAGATTTGTTAGATTATGTCAAGTTTACGAGGATGGGTTGGATAGTTGGAGGGCTAGTCAGGTCGGGTCATGTGGTAGTTGGGCGAGAGGATGTTGTGGGATGGTTAGTGACAGTCAAGTGTTGGGGAGTAGTCAGGGCAATCAGTTGTGATGCTCGGTTGGTTGATAATGGAATTAGAACAGATGTTAAACTGCAACATTTCTAGGATAAGGTTGCCTCATTCATCAGACCCAAGTCTCCACCAAAAGCTCAGGAATGCAGATGTTCGTGGATAGTCCCAGTAATCACAAATCAGCCATTGGAAGATTGAATGTCCTGGGCAATTTCAGGACTTTTTATGGGTTTCTAATGCCCATTGCCCAACTTGTGTCCCATTTCCAATGATCTAGATACCAGATGATATGGGGCCATTATATAGAAAATGCATAAACATCATACAACAACTGAAAGAAGTTATCTAGCAAACTGTATTCCAACTACTTACATCGGAATAGATGCGGGTTCCAATAACCCGAGCCAGATGGGGATTTTCCTGCATACAATTTCGTGGACAATATATCCTGAAATTAGAGGCAAAATGCATAGGTTCAATATTCCAGATTAAATGAAATCACCAGAAGTGGTGACCCTGGTGTTATATAATTTTCACGGTTAAAAAAGTACTCATTTTCAAACAGAAATGTTTAACCAAATGTTTAGGGACCCCAAAGGAATGTTACCTTTATTTAAATGTCTTTCTTAACAACTTACTGTTTAGCCTATTCCTACACACAATCTTCATACTTTATGTTAACACTCAAACAAATAAGTTAGGAGCTGAAATAGGCCATTTGGCCACTCAAGCCTGTTCCACGTTTGAAAAAGATCATGGTTGATCTGATTGCATCCTCAACTCCATGTTCCACATTACTTCTGACTCCAGCATCTGCAGTTCTTGCTAGCTCTGATAAACTCTCTCTGGCCCCTTGTTTACCAACAATCTATCCATCTCTGCCTCAAAAATATTCAAAGACTTTACTTCCACCAGTTTTTCAGGAAGAGCATCAAAGACTCACAGCCCTTAGAAAAATGTTTCTCCTTATCTCTGTCTTAAATGAACAACACTTCATTTTCAAACAGTAACCCTTAATTCTACCTCCTGAAAGTGATGCCACAGCTCATTCTTATTTGCATATTTACACCAACTGGCCCCCACCAAATTGTCACTACAGCTCATCTTAATTCAATCCATCAAATCTCTCCTTTCATAGTGCACTGCTTGCTTTGCGTACATGAGACACCACAATTTTTTTTTTGCATTGGAAGATTCTTTATAAATACAAATACCTGCTTTAAAAATGGATTCACTGTCCAGTTTGCCTTTTCCTATTCCAGAAAGAGATCTTAACCTCACCCAATTGTCAGGAAACTAATGGGATCCAATCAGTTCCCGTTTTACAAACCTATCCAATGAAGTCTAAAGAAACAAAAATTTGCCAAGGTGAAAGGTGAGTGGCTGATCAGTTTCCTGAAGGGTGCATTTGATCAAAATTGCCCCTGTACATTTCCTATCAGTGCTTCAGTTAAGGGTCCAAGTGATGTAGGTAGACCCACAGTGCTATAAGAAGACAGATCTATGAACAATGACAATGAAGGAATGATGCCAAGTCAGTATCATGTGTGACTTGGAGAGGAATTTTCAGGATGTGGCATTCCCATGCTACTGCATAACCTCGTTCTGGCTGGTAAAGGCTGGTGTAAATTATTGTGAAGGAGACTTCGAGATGTTGCAGTGCATCTTGTAGATAATACACATTGCTGCGGTGGTAGAGGGAGTGAAAACTAAGACAGTAGATGGGATGCTGATAAATGGATTTTTTTTTACGGATGGTGTCAAGCTTCTTCACAGTTGTTACAGATTCACCCATCTGGGAAGTACAGTATTCCATCACGCATGTGACCTGTGTTTTATAAATGTTACACAAGCTTTGGAGAGTCAGGAAGTGAGTTACTCAGAATTCAAAGCCTCTGTCTGCCCTGACAGCTACAATATTTATATGGAAACACAAAACAGGACTCCTGCAGCCTGCTCCACCATTCAATATGATCATGGCTGATCATCGAGATCGGTATCCTAATTCCACCCTCCCCTCATGATCCTTGATCCCTTTAGTTACAAGAGCTATACCTATCTCCTTCTAGAAAACTCCATGTTTTGGCATCAACCACTTTCTGTGGTAGTGAATTCCACAGGCTCACCACTCTCTGGGTGAAGACATTTCTCCTTATCTCAATCTTAAACGATTTACCCGTTATCCTTAAACTGTGACCCCGGTTCTGGAATCCCTCACCATTGGGAATATCCTTCTACATCTAAACTGTCTAGTCTTGTTAGAATTTTATAGATTTCTATGAGATCCCACCTCATTCTTCTAAACTCCCGTGAACACAGTCCCAACCAATTCAATCTCTTCTCATATGTCAGTTCTGTCATCCCAGGAATGCTAACAGTAAACCCTCGCTGGACTCCCTCTGTAGCATGAACATCATTCCTCAGATAAGGAGACTAAACCGGTACAGAAATTGCCACAGGTGGCCTCACCAATGCCCTCTACAGCTGCAGCAAGACTTCAGTTCCTATACTCAAATCCTCTCACTATGAATGCCAATGTACAGCTTGCCTTCTTTGCCTGCCGCACCTGCACACTTACTTTCAGTGACTGGTGCACGAGGACCCCCAGGTCTCATTGAAGGTTCCCCTCTTTCGATTTACAGCCATTCAAATAATAATCTGTCTTCATATTTCTGCTACCAAAGTGGATAACTTCAAATTGATCCACATTAGACTGCATCTGCCATGCATTTGCATACCTACTCAGCCTATCCAAATCAAGCTGCAACATCTCTGCATTCTCCTCACAGCTTACGCTTCCACCCAGACTTGTGTCTTCAGCAAATTTTGAGATTATTACATTTAGTTCCCTTACCTAAATCATTAACATATATTGTGAATAGGTGGGGTCTGACACCAATCCTTGTAGTATCTCAGTAGTCACTTTTCTTTCTGAAAAAGACCCACTTATTCCCACGGCTGGTCCAATCATGTTACTGGGCAATGATAGTCCCCAGGACATTGACAGTGGGAGCTCGGGATATTAATGCCACTGTATGTCGGGGGAAGGATTGACTCTCTGCCAGGTAGTGAATCAGTCAATGCTTTGCAGCTGACCACAGGTCGGGAGCATATCCTTAGGGTTTGTATGATAGCGAGAGGCTTGATAGGCAGGAACCATTTTCACTGGACGATAGGGGGCTTAGAGACTACCGTATAGAGGTTTATAAATCATGAGGGTCATAGACTAGGTGAATGGCAGGTGGCTTTACCCTTGGGTAGGGAATATCAAGATTTGGGGGCATATATTTAATGTGAGACGAGAAAGATTTTAGAAAGACATGAGGGATTTTTGGAACAAATTTTTGTTACACATACAGTGGTCCGTGTGTGGAAAGAACTTTCAGAGGAAGTGGTGGATGTTGGTACAGTTACAACGTTTAAAAAACTTTTGGATAAGTTCATGAATAAGAAATGTTTGGAGAGATATGAGCTGAGTGCAGGTAGGTGGGACTAGTTTAGGGATAGCAGGAACTGCAGATGCTGGAGAATCTGAGATAACAAGGTGTACAGCTGGATGAACACAGCAGGCCAAG
>JAHRHZ010000077.1:2463780-2484893 GCA_024137785.1 Ginglymostoma cirratum | reverse complement strand
ACCCTTCTTCAGAAAAAGAAGGGTCTAGGCCCGAAATGTCAGCCTTCCTGCTCCTCTGATGCTGCTTGGCCTGCTGTGTTCATCCAGCTCTACACCTAGTTATCTCTGGACTAGTCTAGTTTGGGATTATGATCAGCATGGCCTGGTTGGATCAAAGGATCCATTTCCATGCTGTATGACTTTGTGATGTTGGACTGACAATTTTTGGGACTGATTTGGAGGCATCAGTTCAGCAATCCCAGAGGGTAGGAAAGGGTCACCATTCTTGGAGGGCACAATATTCCTGATCCTCCTGACCCACAAGTTGGAAAGACACTTGCTTACCTGTTCCATGTAATACTTCTGTTTGGCTGCATTGTTTCCCTGTGGCTTAGGAATTTGAGTTGAGTTTGCTCAATAAAGACAGGCGGTGTCAAGGGAATAATATGGCTTTTAAGAAAATAAATGTGTTTTCAACTCCATCAAATTTTTCAATCTCATCATTTATTCCCTCAAGGATGAGAAAGCATTTGGGATTCTGGAATAATATAAACTAAAAATAGCAAAGTGCATCCAAACCTGACACTTCATCTGACTCATCATCAAGTCACCAAACTCTGCTTTAATCTCTTAATCTCTTCCCACTGATGCTGCCAGACTTGCTGAGTTTCTCCAGCAATTTCTCTTTTTGTTTAAGGTCTCCAGCATCTGCAGTTCTTTGTTTTATTTCAGTCAATGTATTCGGCTGCTGGGCAGGAAATAGAATGTTGGAGTCCTTCTTGTTTGAAAATGTCCTCAGCTTTGCCCAAGTTTCCCCAGGCTACATTCCTCCCAAAAACATCTTGGAGTAAAAAGAGGTGTTTTCATTAAATTGAACCCCTACAGTGTGGAAACAGGCCCTTCGGCCCAACAAGTCCACACTGAATCTCAGAGCATCCCACCTAGACCCACTCCCTAATGTACACATCCCTGAACACAATGGGTAATTTAGCACGGCCAATTGATCCAACCTGCACATCTTTGGAGTGTGGGAGGAAACTGGAGCACCCAGAGAAAACCCACACAGACATGGGGAGAATGTGCAAGCTCCACACAGAGTGTCACTCGAGGGTGTAATCGAACCTGTGTCCCAGGAGCTGTGAGGCAGCAGTGCTAACCACTGAGCCACTGTGCCACACTAAATGTTTTCATACTCTGCATTTTAACTTATAACTTTTCTTGTTTAATTCCAAATTTTTGAAATTGCAATCTCTATGAAACTGCTTTGTTTTCACTCACGAGAATGAATGTGGGCATCGCTGGCTAGGCCAGCTTTTATTGCCTATCCTTAATTGCCCAGAGGGCAGTTAAGAGTTAATTGCATTGCTGTGGGTCTGGAGTCACACACGGGTCAGGATGACAGATTTCCCTCCCTAACAAGGCCTTAGTGAACCAGATGGGTTTTTTCCCAATCAATTGGCAATGAATTCCTGGTCATCATTAAACTCTTACTTCCGGATTATTTGGTTTTAAATTGCATTCAAATTTCACCATCTGCCATGGCAGGATTTGAATGCAGGTTCCTGGGACATTGCCTGGACCTCTGCATTAATACCTTACCAATAATACCACTAGACCATTGCCTCGAACTGACTGAGAATGAGCAAAGTAAAGCTGGATACTCAGTCCAACTGCTTCATTCTCATGCACTTGCCAGAAACCAGGCAGTGACCCTGGCAGCACACTGCATGAACAGCACGTAGGGTGCAAAACCTCAGGTCCGGAAGTAGGCAAGACAGTCAAGTGCGGGAGTAATAATGAGGACAAGATACAGAACAAAAGCTTCAAATGATAATCAGTATGAATCATGCACCATTGATGTACCTCGGACAATGTGAGGCTGGTTTCTTGAATGTGCACATTTGATGTCCTCTTGTCTCGCAGTTAGCAGATTGGACTACAGAGAAGATAAAAGTTTAGTGAACAATAGCTGAAATAAACTAAAATTAAGATATTTAAAATATACCTCAAAAGAACTAACCTGCTACTTTGGAAATGGTAAATGAATTGGCAGCTCTGTATTTACTGAAACAAAAGGAGAAATGCGTAAGTTTGTTACAGTGCTGAGACTCAATTCATTATCAAGTACATTGTTGGGCACAGTTATTGAAACAATTCAGTTATAAAATAACTAATTCTGTAATCCCAAAAGTCACTGAGCTTCAGGATGGTATTCGTTCCAAACATGGTCAACTACATATTTACAGAATAGCTGCCTTTACTTGTTTTCTGATTCGGTTGTTAGGCAGCAGCTATGGATCAGCTGTTAGAGCCAGGAGTGTATGGGTTCAAATTCTACTTCAGCATATAAGCATGAATATCAAACCCGTCACTTTAGTGCAGTGCTGTGAGGACACTATACTGAGGAGGGCTAGTGCCTTTGGAATAACATGTTCAAGGGAAGCATTTTGTCTGCCCTTTCAGGTACATATATATACAAAAAAACTACGGCACTATTTTGAACAGAAGGTGAGCTATCTCCAGTGTTCTGGCACGAGGGACACTGGTTTGATTCCACCCTCAGGGCGACTGTCTGTGTGGAGCGGACACATTCTTCCTGTTTCTGTGTTAGTTTCCTCCGAGTGCTCAGGTTCCTCCCATAGTCCAAAGATGTGCAAGTTAGGTGGATTGGCCATGCTAAATTTCCCATAGTGTCCAGCAATGTGCAGGCTAGGTGGATTAGCCATGTGGGGTTATGGGGTAAGGTAGTGGGTAAGTATGGGTTGGATGCTCTTCAGAGGGCTAGTGTGCACTCAATGGGCCAAATGAACTTCTTCCATACCGTAGGGATTCTATGGTCCTGCAAAAGTAATGTCACCAAAGTTTGGTTGAACCATAGAGCTTCCCTCTCTGAGTGAGTGAGTGAGTGAGAGATACAACTGGCAATGTTTTAACCTGAGGGGCACCATACTTCAGGCAAGGGGAGAGATTGAGAAGCAAAGCCCTCCATGGTAATTTCAGCTGGTGGAGGAGTTGAACCCACATTGGTGGCATTAACTCTGCATCGCAAACCAACCATTCAGCCTAACGAGTTAACTGTGGTAAAGTTGAGAGTTGGAGGGCGGCAGAGGTCGTGAGTTTAAAAGATGCTGTTGAAGGAACCCTGAAGCCTTGATATGATATTGCAATATTCCCTATTGTGAAATAGGGCAATATTCCCTAGGGTAGGTGGTATATAATGCAAACATGGTGTGTCAGTGGCAAAAGGAGTGATTTTTTTTTTTAAAGGTGGTGACTCCGTGCCAATCAAGCTAAATGAAACAGGCAACGCTGCTGCTTCCTTGTCAGAACCGATATTTTCATCTTCTCACTCAAGGCTGGAGTCTACCCCTTCAATGTCCCGTCAAGGGTATCCATTGGTAAGGCCTACATGCATGCTTGTGGAGGCTAAAATGTTTCATCTGTGTCAGTGTAATGCAAACTGCAAGTCCTGAGTGAAACCCAGAGGTTGGAATTCCTGACTCCTCATTTGTTGTTTTGTAGGTGATGTGCTGGAGTAAAAAGATCTCTAGCCTTACTTCTTTACCTTCCTTTAATGTTTTATGAATGATGTCCAATTGCAGTCACCAATACTCACCCATATGATTGAACCCCATTCCTATTGGCTTTTATGAAGAATGGTTTCCTTCCTTGTCTAGTAACGTCGACCCAGCCCCCTTCATTGTCGAGTACTCCATAATGCATCGCTGCTCTACAAATACTTGATTGCTGAAAGAATGTACATAAAATTAAAGTAAATACTATAAACAAACTACATACTTGCTGATGTATTCTAAGTGCAATTTTTTTTATCATTTTTGCGGTAGTTAACCTCTGTATTAATGACAGTGAAAACCAAGGTATACAGTTGGTCATAGATGACAAACTAAGACATGAAGCATAATTCTGTGGGGGTAAAGAAATAGAATTTGCACTTTACACAGGTATAAAGAGGGTGTATTTGATATTGCTCATTGACATAGTTCTGTGAATGTGAGAGAGCAGTTTGTGCTCGTGCCTCAGCAATTAGAATTTGCAAGCAATCAGCAATATTGTAAATGTTTCCAGTAGAGGAGGGATGAGGGGGTGGAAAATTAGGTACTGGTGATGACAGTTAAAGGTAATCTTAAAAGGAGAGTACAGATTGACTGCTTTGAATCATTGTTCCAGCTATTTGAGGGCTGGTTCAAGTTTTACAGTGACTTTCCTTTCATCTTCGAATTTTGGAGTTGGGGCTTTACGTTGAAGTTGTACAGGATGTTGGTGAGGTCTATTCTGGAGTACCATATCCAGTTATAGGAAGGATATTATTAAGCTGGAGAGGGTTCAGAAGAGGTTTACCAGGATGTTTCTGGGAATGGAGGATTTGAATTATGAGGAGGGGCTGGGGCATTTTTCATTGGAGCATAGGAAGTTGAGGGGTGACCTTATAGTTGCTTATAAAATCATGAGGGATTTAGATAAGGTGAATGGCCTTTTCCTTAGGGTAGGGAATTTCAAGACCTGGGACATATTTTTAAGGTGAGTAGGAAGATTTAAAAGACATATGAGAACAACTTTGTCTTTTACACAGAGGTTGGTTCATATATGGAATGAACTTCCGATGGAAGTGGTGGATGTGGATACAATTACAACATTTAAAAGACACTTGGATAGGTACATTAATAAGAAATGTTTGGAGGGATATGGCCAAGCGCAGGCAGGTGGGACTAGTTTAGTTTGGCATGGACTGGTTCAATCAAAAGGTCTGTTTTCATGCTGCATGGCTCTGTGACTCTGAATTTGTTTAAATTCCACTCTGGAGCTCCTCAAAGAAAACATAGCCTGGAGAAGGAAACCAATTTCTCTAGTGAACACGATGAAAGAATTACAAGACAATCAGGAATGGCCAGAAATGGTAGAACAAGATAAATGGCAACAATAACGCACCCAGAACCATGACCTCACAAGAAATACAGTTATCAGGCGAGAAGTGTTAAAACAAGACTTTTGTTCACATGTCTGTCAACCTTTGTTTAGCCCCCGGGACCATCCACAGCTGCAGCACTCACAAGCCTTTACACACCTTCCCCATTTTTGATCACAGCGATCAAAGCAGCACACTTCACAGTCAACACCTTCTGTTATTCCAAGCACTGATAATATATCCAAGCTGGGTAAAGTAGTCTGGAACAATAACAACCCAAACTGTGAGATTACCAAGCTGCATCCTCAGCGTCCTCTACGCTGGCCAGATCTGGAAAACATATGCTCAACGGGGGGAAACTCTGAACAATTCCCAACTTTACTATTTCAGCTGATCTTCGGCATTTCTTGGCAACAAGATCACCAACTCAGAACCCTGATGCATTCTAATGACACCAGTGTACATTAATGTTTGGGAAAAAGATTTCTGTGCTGGTTTATCAGATGGATGATACCCATCTATTCAGTCCTTCTATAAATTATACAGCTCATTGAGTCACAACCTCCTCCACTTCTACATCTCAGCTACAAGCGCATCTGCAAGCAAGCCATGAAGTTGTCAGATACTGAGACTGACAAGCAGGAGACACTGTCACTGATGGCCATGAATTTTAGAAGTTTCACGTTTGGGAGGGATTGGAAGAGACAAGCAGAAGTGGAAAATTCGGCTGGCTGAGAAAAGTGCCCAGAGGATAAAGCACCCAGTGAATTCTGCACCTTCTCAGGCCATTGTCTTTTTCTGCAGCAAATGGAACAGAGATCACCAGGCCAGGGTGGAGCTATTCAGTCACACCAAGAGATGGTAAACACAGAGCTGACTAACACAATGCAAACCACCGTCTTAGAAGATGGAAGACCGACCCCATTGAGTGAGGTCAACTCTCACTCTTCATTTTTAAATGAAAAAGAGGACCCAGCCTGCTAATTGCTTCTAGTAACAGGCAGCTATCCCATAATGCAATAGTTACATTCTTGTGTGACCTTGCGTTCTAGAAAGTTTCACCATAGAAAACCGCCATAGAAAATTGCATTATAGGGAAATAGTTATTGAAAACCCCAAACCCGTACAGCAGAAAGTTCGCGTTATCCAAACAGCGTCCACTAATCATTAATCGCGTTACAGCCAATTCGTGTTCATGAAACATGCGTTATAACAGAACTAGCCATACATATACTCACTCTTTTCTGGTATCATGCTTTAAATCTTCACCCCACTCCACCCAGTGCCTCTATATGATTTTTATAATATGATGACCAGAACTACGCTCAGTTATCTGAAGTGTGATCTCACCAGCGTTGAATACATATCCAATATAATTTCCCTACATTTAAATTCTCCGCATCTGGAAATAAAACCTCATACTTGGCTTGCTTTGATCATGGTCATGCTAACTTAGGGACAACCTTTAGTGATTGGTGTATTGAGAATCCAAGATCCTTTGTTCCTCTGCCTCACCTAGACTTGCTGATAAGTTACCTCCTTATCCTTCTGAATATTTTCTGATTGACCAATTTAGAGACGTTATTACAAATTTCTAGAGCAGATGGCACTTAAACCTGCTTCTCCTAGCCCAGCTGGAAGCAATCTGTCATTGTACCACAAGAACCCCCTCCCTACGCTTCTGACAAAATATGTTACCTCATACATATCTGCGTTTCAGTTGTTTTGCCAATTATTTGTACCAACTACAAGATCATAAGTGTCTTTCTGTAGTCTGGTGACATCGAGTAATTCACAATTGTATTTTCGATTCCAGTGACAAAATCAGTAATGTAAATTCTGATCAGCAAGTGGTCCCAACATTGACTCGGTGAACACCAGTTGCCACTTTCTATCATCTGAAAAGCAATAGTTTACTCTCATTCTCCTTTTCTGTCTGGAAGCCAACTAGAAATCTATTCTACATAACACAGTGTGGAGCTAGAGGAACACAGCAGGTCAGGCAGCATCAGAGGAGCAAGAAAGTTGACATTTCAGATTTCTTAAGAAGGGTCCCGACCCGAAACGTCAGCTTTCCTGCTCCTGATGCTGCCTGGCCTGCTGTGTTCCTCCAGCTCTACACTGCATTATCTCAGACTCCAGCATTGGCAGTTCTTACTATCTCTGGAAATCTATTCTGTCACTTGCCACCTGATTTCACACGGTCTGGCACTCTTGATCAGTCTGTTATGAGGCACCTTATTGAATATACAGATACATTTCGATTACTGCATGACCGTTGTTTACTCTCTCCATTACCTCCTCAAAAATTCAATAAAGTCGGTTAAGCAAAATTTCACGCTGATTATTTTATGGCAATTATACATTCTGCAAAGTGTTTGGTCATCCTACTGTCCTTTTTCCTCACTGTACTCTCCCCATCTTATTCTCCACATGAGAATGGGGACTCTGTTGCTGAGAACCATTGTTACTAACAACTATCATTGTCCTTCTCCTCTTTCTTGGTTGATCATATTTAACAGGTTAAATTACAGAAAGGGAAAAGGAAAGGCCCAGCTTTGAGTCCCTTTTTGATGTTGTTTTGATGTATATATTGATGAATATGATCTAAGTTAGAAAATAATGGGTTCAGCTTGTCAACATATAAAATAAAGACTTAACTGCACTTGTTTCAGAATCATTAAAAACTTTCCAAATCAAAATGACATTCAGTGTGGCTTGGGCTCAGCAGAAAACAACATAAAATGTGGATGTTTCAGAGATAGTAGGAACTGCAGATGCTGGAAAATCTGAGATAACAAGGTGTAGAGCTGGATGAACAGAGTAGGCCAAGCAGCAACAGAGGAGCAGGAAAGCTTGATGTTTCGGGCTTTTCTGAAGAAGGGTCTAGGCCCAAAATGTCAAGCTTTCCTGCTCCTATGATGCTGCTTGGCCTGCTGTGTTCATCCAGCTCTACACCTTGTTATCTAAAATGTGGATGTTTATTCTTACCAATAAAACAAGTGCCCATGAAGTCAATTTCTCCCTCAATATCTTTCGACATTAAAAAACCACAAGCAAAATTTAACCATAGAGAAATTAAGATTAAATAAATTGTTTATCAAAATCAATTGAACTGATATTAATTTTAAATACTAACAAAAATCACTGGAAGCACTCAACAGGTTTGTAAATTTGGCAAATGAAATGACATGCTATGACATTTTATTGTATGTTCTGCATGAATGCAGATATAATGCAATGAAAATCATCTTTTGCAGGAGGATCGAGTAACTTTCAAAATGTTTAAAGTACATTACAGACAAGATTGAGGACATTTCACCATCTTCTATTACTCACCATTTCATAATGCAATGTTCCAATGACTTTCCCCTCACTGTACAAACAACCAGCTGGGCATTCATACCTGAAATAAAGAAATGGCAGAGGACAAAAGGTTATAATTAGAATTAGAATTAGGTTTTATTGTCACTTGTACTCAAGTGCAAAAGTATAGGAGTACAGTCAAGTGTACAATGTCACTTGGGTTCAAATCTAAGGCACTAGATTAAGTGCAAAAATAGAGAAATAAAGTAAAAAAGCTAAAAATTCTACATTACATTACATCTACAAAGGCAAATCCTTAGCATCTTGCTTTGATTCTAATAAACATTTCCATAAGATTTGGGTTTATATGTTATAAACTATACAAAAAAAAATTTTCTAAATACAAATCTTGTACGTGTTAGTCAATATTGATTTAAACTGTTACGAGGTAAAATGTTAAGTAGTCTTCTTTTAATTACTTATTTACAAATTCATTTTTTGTAAGGCCATTGACAGCAGTGTAACTAGCTTAGAAAGTATTTCGAAGATAACTAATGCATAAATTGAAAACAGACTATCACTTATCAAGTTGACATTATTTACTACAATAGGAAATGGGGATTTTCAGTTTCTCACCTATTGCACGTTGTTCCCTTACATTGGTCACGGAGTTTGGTTTCACAAGACACCAGCTGAGCTGGGAAGAGAGATTATTACAAGAATGCATTTTTTTTCTGGATTTGTTTCATGATTTTGTTACAATTTTCCAGAATGAACTTGAAGCTGATACTCTTCTTCGTAGTTGATAGAAAGTAACATAAAATCTATATTCAATCAATAAATTAGTCCCTTTACCCTTACAGTTAATCACACAGTGCAGCAAGAGGAGATTTCTTTTGGCAATTCTAGCACAAATGGCAAAAACAAAATTTGCAAATGAACACCTCTGATGCAATACTATATTAAAGTATATTAACGTAACCACCAAGCACAACTTCAACCCCACCCATCCACATTTCAGGATTCAGTGGCTCCACAATACTCTAGTCCACTCCATTCCATTAAAACATCCACTTCCCTTCCTTATATCTTTTTCAGCTCTTCCCTTCCTACCATGTGAGCCCCAATCTCTCTTTCCTGACAAAACAGTGATTTAATTGTAACTTGTTTTCAATTTAATACATGCTATTTACTGCTCACAATGCAGCCTCCTCGTTATTTGACAGGCTAAGTACTGATTGAGTGATCGCTTTGCTGAGCACTTCCATTAAGGCTGTAACTATGACCTCAAGCTTCCTGTCATTTGCTATTTTAACTTTCTGTCCCACGTCCACTCGATCCTCAGCCTCCTCTGCTGCTCCACTAACATTCAATTGGGAGCTTGACGCATCACGATTTTTAATCAGACCATTGTCTGACGGCAACATAAAGTTCAGCAATTTCAAATTGCAACCACTGCTATAATATAGTCAACATGGCTTTGTGTGTGGGTAATCATGTTTCACAAACTTGATCGAGTTTTTTGAAGAAGTAACAAAGAGGACTGATGAGGTCAGAGTGGCGCACATGATCTATATGGACTTCATTACAGCACTCGACAAGGTTCCTCATGGTAGACTGGTTAGCAAGGTTAGATCACACAGAATACGGGGAGAAGTAGCTATTTGGACACAGAAATGGCTCAGAGGTAGAAGACAGTGGGTGGTGGTGGAGGGTTGTTTTTCAAACTGGAGACCTGCGACCAGCGGTATGCCACAAGGATTGGTACTGAGTCCACAGCATTTCATCATTTATATAAACGATTTGGATGTGAACTTAGGAGGTGTGGTTAGTAAGTTTGCAGATGACCCTAAAATTGGAGGTTAGGCCTGTGACCAATGGTGTGCCACAAGGATCGGTGCTGGGTTCACTGCTTTTCATTTGGATGTGAACATGGGAGGTATGGTTAGTAAGTTTGCAGATACCAAAATTGGAGGTGTGGTAGACATTGAAGAAGGTTACCGCATAGTACAACGGGATCTTAATCAGATGGGACAAGGGGCCAAGTAATGGCCAATGGAGTTTAATTTAGATAAATGTGAGGTGGTGCATTTTGGAAAGGCATATCAGGGCAGGACTTATACACTTAATGGTAAGGTCCTGGGGAGTGTTGTAAACAGATGCCTTGGAGTGCAGGTTCATTGTTCCTTGAAAGTGGAGCCACTGGTAGTTAGGATAGTGAATAAGACATTTGGTACGCTTGCCTCTATTGGTCAGTGCATTGAGTATAGGAGTTAGGAGGTCATGTTGCGGCAGTACAGGCCACTACTGGAATACTGTGCGCAATTCTGGTCTCCCTGCTACAGGAAGGATGTTATGAAACTTGTAAGAGTTCAGAAAAGATTCATAAGGATGTTGCCAGGGTTGAAGGGTTTGAACTATAGGGAGAGGCTGAACAGACTGGGACTATTTTCTCTGGAGCATCGGAGGCTGTGGGGTGATCTTACAGAAGTTTATAAAATCATGAGGGGCATGGATAGGGTAAGTAGCCAAGGTCTTTTACATAGTGTGGGGGGGGGAGTCCAAAACCAGGTTTTAGGAGAGAGGGGAAAGGTTTAAAAGGGACCTAAGGGGCAACTTTTTCACACAGAGGGTAGTGCGTGTTTGGAATGGGCTGCCAGAGGAAGTGGTGGAGGCTGGTACAACTACAACATTTAAAAGGAATCTGGATGGGTATATGAGTAGGAAGTGTTTAGAGGGATATGGGCCAAATACTGGCAAATGGGACTAGATTAATTTAGGATATCTAGTCCGCATGGACGAGTTGGATCAAAGGGTCTAGTTTCGAGCTGTATATCTCTATGACTCTCTTACTCTATCTGTGACATTTTTCGGTTCTGGCAGTCTGCCATCAACCTCAAAGGTTAATGTTTCTCTCTCCACAGAAGCTGCATGACCTACTAAGTATTTTCAGCTTTTTTTTCTGTTTTGATTTCAGAATCACAGCATCTGTGGTATTTTGTCATTGTACTAGTGTGAGAATCAAGTTGAACTTACACATTTGTTCTGTATTTATAACCTCATTCAACTCAAGGTATTCTGTTCTTGAAGGATCTGTTTGTGTTTGAGCTTTCAAATGAGTCTCCTGAATTCCTGTTCTGTGTCTCTCGACCTCATTGGTTTCCTCCTCTGGTTCCGAAGGGGAATAATGGTGATCTGTGCCATCTGCTTCCAGTTGAAACAAAATCAGCAAAGAACAGATAAACACTGAAGGTTGTCTTAAATTATATTACATCCTTTCACCAAAATAGCAGAAAGTTTAACATCAGTCATAGACAAGAGTATATTTTCTGTGAACCAGGATTTAATCAGAGAGCACTTAATGTACTATTAACATTTTAGGTTAAATAAACAGAAACTGGATAAGAAATGAACAAGTATGCATGTAAGAAAATAGAACTTTGAAATCAAGTATTTCTAGGTAGCGACTGCATTAAAACGGATGTTGGCAAAATTTATGGGTTTAAGCAATGATGCTCAACTTAACATATGATCACAGAATCATAAATCCTTACTTTGTGGAAGCAGGCCATTCAGCCCATTGACTCCATACCGATCCTCCAAAAAGCATCCACCCATCCCCACCATCCTATCCCATCCCTATAACCTTGCATTTCCCATTGCTAATCCACCTAACCTGCACATCCCGGGACACTGTGGGCAATTTAGCCCATTTCTCGCAAGCAGAGAAGAAACTGGAGCCTATACTGCATTTTTCATGATTTTGCATTTGGAATAATAGAGGGCAGTTCTACAAAAACTGAATTCTACAAAATTGAAGTTCCACAAAACATGAAGAGGGGTAGTAATTTGTAATGGTGACCTCATCACCATTTGCTAACATTACCATCGGAAACTGATCATACACCCTACTGCTGTTTGCAGGAATTTGCTGCATAGAACATACTTGCCTAGATAACTGTCACCACATTTCAAAGCAACAAATTGTATGTGAATTGCAAATGAAATTTTCCTGAATGAGACAATTCAGTGCTACAGAAATGTTCTTTTTTTCTTTAGTGAAGAATATGCACATACAATGGAATAGTGGCACTTCAGAGTTTGAACATTCCGTACCACAGGATATAGGAATGGTTGCTTAGATAAGTCTCCAAATCACGGGCTTATTTCACCCATGACCCATGCTACCAACCTAGCAGGAGATTCTTCTTTTCCCTTTTAAAACAGGAAATGGTGGAGATCAAGTAGAAGGAGAATAAGCAAATGCTTGGAATTGGTTACGGGACCATTTTTGTCTGAAGGCTGGCATGGATAGAATACAAGAAAGAAAAAGAAACGGAAAATGCTGAGGTCTGTTTGGAAACTATGCTACCAAATTAATTTCCCAGCCATTCAAAGCAGAATGAGACCAAAACAAGATTAATGTCCAGACCAATTAGGAGTCTAATGATGATCACGAAATCATTGTCAATTGTTTTAAAAAAACCCATCTAGTTCACTAATGTCCTTCAGGGAAGGAAACCGTTGTCATTTCTTCATTTGGCGCGCGTGAGACTCCAGACCCACAGCAATGTGGTTGACTCTTAATTGCCCTCTGAGCAATTAGGGATGGGCAATAAATGCTGCCTTGCCAGTGATACCCTCATCCGGTGAGGTATGGTCAGATCCCTTTTCCCCTCTACTCTTATTTGGATTTTTACTTTCCAACTCAAAAATTATATTCTAAATTTTATTACCATACCAAAATGTAGCTCCTCACACATATCTATGTTGAAATTCACTGCCAATTATGTACCCATTGTACCATACATTTATATAATTGCTTCTGGATAACATTCAAATTTAAACATTCTCTTCAACCTAATTTGCAAAGGTAAACCATTCTAGAATGTGAGATGGCATTTTATTTATGAAAAACACTGAAATTAGATTATGTCAATTTCTTTTTAAGAGCAATAATAATGAATAAAGCTTAATGTGACAAGCTTTAATGTGGTCAGAAACTTTAATGTGAGCACAACCTCATGAGAAATGAAAACTGTCTCCCTTACATTATGCTCTCACTTTCGTGAAATCATGTCTCAGGTTCAGGTTCATTTTAGTTTGCAAATTATTAGGACATCATTCTATATTTATAGATACTGACATCTACATATTAGCATGCAAAATCAGTTGGCTTACACAAAACATTCTAACAGCAATACAAACCCAGTTCTTTCTTTAGAGAAAAGCTGTTGCCAATCTATCACTCTAGGATTTGTGCCTTTACAACTACTTACAGATAAGTTTTTAAAAATATCTTCAACCATAAATCCTGGAAAAGCCCAGAGAAACAAAATAGTTCATCAGATTACAGCCAGTGTGAGTTTTGGAAATAAATTCATTAAAGGTTACTTTAGTAAAAGCCCCATTATCTAATTCAGTGGAGATAACATTACCCATTTTACAAATATATAATTGCTTCTGGATAACATTCAAACTTAAATCTTCTCTTCGATCTAATTTGCAAAGATAAACCATTCTAGTGATTAGAATGTGGGATAACATTTTACTGAAAAACACTTTTTTTTTGGAGTTGTATGTTTTGGTATGTACTGACCAGATCTAAAATATTACAGGTGTTGCAGTACCTTGCAAAATTTGATTAATGTTAATGATACCACGAGCTGAAGTTGATAGGAGTATGACTATTTTCAACTAAAGCTTCAATCAATTAGTGGAATGGATTGCTCTAATTACGTTTAATCTTCAGAAATAAAGAAGGGAAGTTTTCTTCAGATTTTAGAAATTAATTTAAAACTAAAACCAGAAGAATTTTGGTTAAGAACAATGTCTACAAACAGTGTGGTCAGATTCTGCATGTAACTCAGCTCACAGATAATTGCAATGTTAAAGAAAGTGCAGTTCTACAATTTTTTGTATGCATAAGGTGTTAGCTGAAATTGGGAGATAAGTAAGAAGACAAATGCATTCACAAACCCACAAAACGGAGCGTACACAAGCAGGAAAAGTTGGAGTTCATTTTCTGCAGTGGTCAATCTCAAAAAATGAGCGCAGGGTCTCACGTGTCGTCAGGAAATACTGGAAGACAGCAATTTTCTGATATCTACTGGCAGTCTGTGAGACCTCACTGCTCGTGAATGACCACACAAGCTTTTCCTAATATCCTTAAAACCGGAAGTGCGGAACTGCTACGTGTAACATTACTGTGCATGTCATAAAGACCCAAATATTCCAAAGCTCAGTGTAATTCATCTGAGTTGGCAGTAAGGCAGGCATGATGTCCAATTCTCTGATTTACCCTAAATGTAAGGTATCATAGCAACATTTATAGCAGGGTACAGACAATATTATTGATCCCACCAGATCACCTACCTATCTTTTGCTGAGGAAGAAACATTGCTGGTATTTCTGCAGCAGCATTGTGTGGTGAATGCTGCTGGCTGAAGCTGTTAAAAATTATTCCCAGGTTTGCAAAGTGCAATGATTCCAAATCTACCCTATGCCTCCGCAACAAAATTACAATGTCCACGATGCCTCACACTCTGAATGACCAATCATACCTTAATAATGGATGCAATATGAACCAATTCTATGCCAAGATAATCTACAAAAAGGTCTACATAGAATATAAACATCAATCCAGCAAAATTTAAAGCTTTACATTAAAAAAACACCTCGTCCTTTCTATGTGTGCCTGCTTTTAATCAAAGCACGCTATGACTCATTCCACTTCCCCTTGTTGTCCTTATTTAACCCTTTAATTAGTTTTTCTTTTCAAATATTTATCCAAGTTTCCTTTGAAACATACAAATATCTCTAGGTCAACAATTTATTGTAAAACATTCCATACTCAGACAATCAATTATCTCAAAATATTTACGCTACTCCTGGTGCACTTATTAAAGCCAAAAAGACTCGCTGTTTTCCTATATGTCTGTGATTTTTAATTCACACTCCACTTCCATGTCAAACAAATGGAATCATCAATAAAACAGTTGAATACGTATCCATGAAGGACCAGAGATTACAAAGAGTCCAATGCTTAGCATATTCATATGGTCTGCTTTAGTATGTGTGTAAAGTTAATTTATAGTTTATAAAGAATATTTATCAGTTTATGTAGCAAAGCAGGCAAATACCTTTGTAACACAGGTTATCCCTACAGCCTCCTCCATAGCTAGGAGGGCAAGCAGAACAGGGAGGGCCATGTTTGTATGGGGCGTGACCCCACCAGTTCCCTCTGAAAATAAGACATATAAAAAAAGTTACATCTTCTGACAGAACATTGTACAACACACTGAATGTATCATTATTGATTACTGGGAGCACAATTATAAATATTTTTTCTCACATTTCTTTCATTCATTGATCTATTTTTCAATCCGATCATGAACCAAAGAGAGGGGATTGAAATTTATCAAGCACTGAACACCCATCCGATTAAAAAGTCAACAATGGGACCGTCCATGATCCTGAAAGCTGCCCCTCTTCAATTTAAGAACAAAAACAGAAGTTGCTGGAAAAGCTCAGCAGGTCTGGCAGCATCTGTGAAGGAAAAAACAGTTAATGTTTCGGGTCTGGTGACCCTTCCTCGGAATTCCTCTTCAATTTAATACTGGATGGAGCTCAGTGGGGGAGAAGGGATGGGCTGCAGGTTTGACAGGCCAGGAATGAGCAAGCCCTTTGATAGGCCCAGGGAACCTCTTACCCTGACCCCGCATTGCCTGTGAGGTTAAAAGTTCAAATTGTAAACCTACGGAACTTCTGCCATAGAATAGGCCTCTCCCTGCTTTGGGACAGTACCAGAGGGACAGGGGACGGGGAACCAGGGGTACGTATGCACACATTTACTGGTCACTAATTGGTCATTGATCGGCATCAATGGGTCCAAGGGTTAGGTGGACCACCATCATCTGGGTGGCACGCTGGCTCAGTGGTTAGCAATGCTGCCTTGCAATGCCAGGGACCCAGATTCAATTCTAGCCTTTGTGTGACTGTCCGTGTGGAGTTTGTACATTCTCCCTGTGTTTGTGTGGGTTTCCTCTGGATGTTCTAGTTTCCTCCCACAATCCAAAGATGTGCCGGTTAGGTGGATTGGCCATGCTAAAAGTTGCCCATAGTGTCAAGGGATGTACAGGCTAGGTGGCTTAGCCATGGGAAATGCAGGATTATAGGGTGGGGTGCTGGGTCTGGGTGGGATGCTTTTTGAGGACTGGCACAGACTCAGTGGGCCAAATGGCCTCTTTCCGCACTGCAGAGACTCCTCCTCCCCCAGTTCAGAGATGTGCAGATAAGTGGAGCGAGCTCATTCACTGAATGTGATGCGCCACCCAACATTCAAATATTCACTCAGAGATAGTAAGAACTGCCGATGCTGGAGTCTGAGATAACAGTGTGGAGCTGGAGGAACACAGCAGGCCAGGCAACATCAGAGGAGCAGGAAAGCGGAGGTCAGCTTTCCTGCTCCTCTGATGCTGCCTGGCCTTCTGTGTTCCTGCAGCTCCACACTGTGTTATTCAAATATTCACAGTGGGAAAGTGAAGGGTAAAATCCAACCTGTGTATTGTGTGAGTTTGAGCTGCTGTGAGAACTCTTTTTTACAAACTGCAAATGGAGTAGTAAAAAATAGTCATTAATGAAAGGTTCCAAATTCAAATTCCAGATGTTTCTCATGTGTCAACTTGAAATGTATTGTTGTCTGTATGTATAATGTATGTTTCATGCAGTGATAATGAAAAATAATAGACATCAAGGAGCAAACTCAAATGTAACAGAAGAGTTTAGATAATTCTTAAACCCAAAGAATGAAATGTTGAAATTTTTCTGAAACCTATGATTGCATTCCAGCCTGGATATGACTCACTGATGTGAACTATTTAAACATAGATTATTTTAATCCTTTTTAATAAATTTGTCTGGTTCTGCAGTAAATCTTTTCGTTGGCCATGGTTTTCAGTGCATTCTCTTATCTACTAAGCCTCATTTATTTAATGCATACTTATTTGGAAGGTGCTGGATTAGTAATTGTGACATCAACTATAGAAAGGTACAGCAAATAATGTGCAATTGATTGTCAGGAACCTCAGTAGCCAGTAAATAAATACACAATTAGAGCTTAGCCGTTTGAAGACAGAACGGATATCTTTAAAAGACAAGTCTGGGGCCCCACTCGTTGGGCAGCTGGTTTATGATGCAAAATGATGCCAACAGATTGGGTTCAATTCCTGCACCAGCTGTAGTTACCGCAGAGATCCTACTTTTTGCAACATCTCCTGAGGTGCGGTGTAGCCACAAGTTAAACTCACCACCGGTCATCTTTCTCGACAAGGAGGGCAGCTTTCTAGGATATGGTGACTTTTACCTTACTTTCAAACTAATTCTCACAAGCATACAAATGACAGAGATATTTACTTCCACCAGGTATTTTAGTTTTACTCACTTGGGAGAATAGTTGCAAACCAAGTAAATAGCTTTTTGCCACACTTGACCCCAGATGTTCATGTTTGTGCATAAGTTAATGGCACAGCCAACTTTGTTACTTGTTGCCCATACTACCTAAGAGAAAGACAATTAAAAAAAGAAAGTTGTAATCCATTCAACATTCACATCACATTAACAGAAGGTTCTAACAGGAACTGATCAGAATCATATCAAGGCAGGTATAATAAATGAATCAGATAATTCCATAATGTTGACAACTATCAAGTATAAACAATAATCAAACTGCTTCCAGGGCCAAGCATGGCACCCCATACCAGTGAAAATTGTTAGTTAACATTTTCTGGGCATCACCTTCACACTGTATACCAATTATTATAGTTAATTCTGACAGTAGCTTGGTCCAGGATGATTTCTGAGTGACCTGCCAAATGGCTTCGGGTGCGGAAGATGAAACAGGAGGATTGAATATACTCTGTCTTCAAATAAGAAACATTTTCATCCTGAGGTGCTGGGTGTCTAGAATGCACTTCCTAGGAGGATTAATTGGAATGGGAAACCTCGCAACCCTTAAAAAATATTTGTGCGAGCACTTGAGGTGTAATAACATTCAAAATTGTGGGCCTAGTGCAGGAAAAAGTGGGACTAGAGTAGGGAGCAGCGTATTTTTGGCAATATAAATTTGATGGGCCAAAAGGCCTTCTGTGTATTGTATGACTCTTTACCCTACTTCTTTTGTCATACTCTTACTTTGGAGTGTAATCATTCTACCCTCTTGGAAGATCCCTGGGAAATCTTTGAACATTGTAAAGAAAACAGTTTTGTCCCTGGAAGATGTGTGTTTCTCAGGCACACATGAGGCAGTGTAGACTTCTCAAGAAAATGTGGTTAGTTCCATTATCTCATTGTAAGTGACTTACATGAAATCATGCACAAAGTGTGAACAAGAAAAGCGAACAGTATATAATTAATCATGACATAGGCAAAATATAATTTTGTCCTAAACAATAAATGCAACTTTTCCTTTCTTTTACTGTGCATTCAAAGTAATAGCCTTTGAATTGGGTTCTAAAGTGCTGTCCGTGCTCCAAGTATGGGAGGCCTGAACTCAATAAGCAATGTGTCCAACTACCTCTACTGCAGCTCGCAGCAATAGGCAATGTGCTAACTCAGGTCCGTGTCCTCCATGTGCCCGAGCATGCAGGATTGGTGAACGGAGACTTGAATGCAAATGTGACGCTCAGCTGCTCAAGAGATCTCCATTTGGATTATTTAAAGGGCTAAAACCAAGGTGAGGTGCTTCTGTTGAGACACTTGTTGGTGCAGAGTCAGTGGAAATATCATGTCACTAGAAGGTTTTGCCAGCATTTGGGATTTTCAAGCTGGATCTTGTGAAAGCAGCTCAGGAATCCTCAGTAGACAGATTGTTGAACTGCTCAGAGGGCTCAATGTCTGTTTGGAGCACTAGATTCTGCAGTCATATTGATGAGGGTTTGGAGCTGCATGATACCAAGGTGGTGGTCTTGACTGGCAATGAACATGACTCTAATGACCTCAAAAGACATTCGACAGCTTTTCACCCGAGATGCAATGAAAGCTGAGACATCAGTTACAAGATGCTGCAAAATTGGTATCTCTGCAAGGCCACCATTTCTATGTTGAATGGAGGGCTCCAAGTCCCTCGCAAAGTCCAGTGTCAATGAGAGCTAGAGTCCTCCATGCTTCATGAAGATGACAACAGATTGAGAATCCAGCCCCTGCATCAAGCATCACAGGGTGCCCGGCCACCAGCATTTTCTGCAACCTGTCCCACTGAAGTCTTCATTGGAGTCTTCTGCAGCGGACTCCATCTGCAACTTGGCTTATGGTGATGTGGCACGTTTTGCTCTCGCCCTTCCTGAGGAGGTTGTGCTGACTGAGCAGGTGGGGAGCTGAGAGTGTAAACGTTGGAGGACAGGCCTGGTGTTGGGGTTGGAAAACAAGCTACGAGAAGGATAAACATACCACCCCCTGAAAGTCCTGTGCAACATCAGATGCTACAGTCTCAGTATGAGACCACCCCATGATTTAGTACGTCCTTTCCACTGGGGGACAGCCTGGCTTTAGTCAGCCTTCTTTGCTTATGGGTTTTGAGCAGTGTGAGGTGTCGGCGCTGCGGTGGGAGATGTCATATGGAGATGCATTCACTGACCTGCCCCATACAGATGAGGACATTAAACACATTTCAATGCTGTTGCCAGATCCTCTGGGAATTGACTGCCCTAGTCAACCTCTCCCAGTCACTTCTCAGGTTTTGCTTTGAAGGCTTCATGGCAAAATTGGGCTGAATTCTACCAGAAATCAGTTAAGTGTTAATTTTGCTGAGTGTCACGGAGGATTTCTCTCCACAGTGTTTCCATCCAATAAGTGGAGCTGCAGGACAAAAGTCTTAAAATTCATCCCAGTGAATAATGACTGCACTGTTTCCTGATACAGTGTGCAGTCGTGAAGCCCAGCAATATTTCTTATGCTATTTTCCCAAACTTACTTCATGACCTAAAACTAAAACAAAAATGGAAAAGAAGAATAAAGGAAAATAGGAAGGAAAAACAGACAGAGTGGATGAGCCCTGGGCTCAGAGCTGGGATGCTGCTTACTCAGCCGCTGCCAGAGAAAGGTTGAAGATGATGTGAGACCAAGTGGCATAAATCACACAGGGTAAAGTTTAGCAGCTGTGGTATAGAGGGAGGAGGTTGGAAAAGATCACCTAATTAGCACAGTTGGCTGAACATGACCACAAGTGCAGTGATGTGTTAGGCTTCCCCCATGATTGAAGGTGGGGGTTTCTTGTGGAGCTTCCTTCTCCGCTGAGCTGTGTCATTGTCTACCTCCATTCACGACGAGATGAGGCAAGACTGAAGAGCTTAGATCTGATTCATTGATTGGGAAATTACTTAGCTCCATTGATCACTTGTTACTTCCGCTGTTTGGCACACAAGCAGTTTTGTGTTTCACCAGCTTAACAGCTCACTTTTATGTACCACTGTTGGTGCTCCTGGTATATTTTCCCGCACTCTTCATTGAGCTAGGTTTGATTCCTAGTTTAATGGTAATGGTTAAGTTGGAGATATGCCAGACCATGAGGCTACCAATTTTGATGGAATACAATTCTGCTGTAGTTGATGGCCCACAGTGCCTCACAGATGCTGAGTCCTGAGTTGCTAGATCCACTTGCGATCTATCCTATACCACACTGCTAGTGCCACACCACAGGGTGGAGGGAATACTCTGCTCCCTGAGACTACTGCAGCATATTTGCCTCCACTCAGCTGCTGGCATGGACTTCCAATTATTAATCAGGAACTTTAAGTGTGATGTGTAAGATTGGCTGCTTGCCTCTCTGGTGTAGTTAGTTAATCTGAGTATCTGAGATAACAAGGTGTAGAACTGGATGAACACAGCAGGCCAAGCAGCATCAGAGGGG
>JAHRHZ010000077.1:2373912-2463380 GCA_024137785.1 Ginglymostoma cirratum | reverse complement strand
GCTCTACACCTTGTTATCTCAGATACTCCAGCATCTGCAGGTCCTACTATCTCTAATCTGAGTATCTGTCCACTCAATAGAATGTTCCACATGGCAGAAATTTGTCAGCGCACCATCCTAATGCAACTCTATGCCATTTTCCCAACACTGTCCCAGAAGTCACCTCCAAAAGCACCACTGTAGAATGAAGAAAACTGGTTGGACCTTACTGTGAATAATTTGGCTCTATCACATTTCCTATATTTTAACCACAACCACACACCGATGTACTGGAGTCAGTGTAAAGCACTTTTGGAGCTTCAGAATTCATGGACAGCCTTCAAAATAAAATTTGTTCTTTTCTTTTAGTTACATTCTTAGGATTGCATTTGGATCTTGCTACAATTAGGCGTTCCCATTTCCTACACTGCCTATTGTCGCAAGATTATCTTCTAAGTGCAAGTTTTATCAGGTGAAATTGATTCTAGCCAAACTAATTTCACATTTGTCTATATTCCACTGTGCAAAGAGTAGACTTCAATTCAACGGACCAGATTTCAAACTAAAACTCGAGGTGGTTGAGGCAACATGTTAAAAGAACCAAGCTTTTTTTTTACAATCAAAACTGCTTCCCATTGATGGCATCTACTAACAACAATGACCACATTAAATATTTGATTTAAATTCAAACCTACCTGAGTATAATGGGTGCACACTGGACCAACACATCTATAGGGACACCATGGGTTACATTCTTGAGGGTATGGATACATATAGTCTCGAACTTCATCGTACCACGCTTGAACATGAAAGGTAGGAGCTCGATATCTGTGGATTTAAATTTTTTTTAAAACAAGAAGCGTAATCTTTAAAGACAAAATCTGAAATACATATAAACTCTGCAACAATCTAAGTTTTGCTACTCAGAGATTGTTTGCAATACCTGCCCCAATGTGCACCCAGATTCTGCCCTATTGAAGGTAGCAGGTAAGCTGGACCATGTTCCCATCGGCAATCTGCAGCCCAAGCTTCCGAAGATCTTTCCAATTCATCATCCCATATCTGCAAAGAAAGTAGTTCAAATAAAAGGTAGTTCGGAGACAAAGCTGGAACATACTGATTATTTCCTAACAGACCAACCTCAACTAAAAATATCACTTGGGCAATGAATCATAACTGTTTCGATGAACAAAATCCACAGTAAGAGGCTGGCTCAGTTGTTTGGAGTAGGGGAGAGAATGTGGATTGGGAAAACAATTGGGGGATTCATTAGTTAGGGAACATACAGGCATTTCCCAGGTTAGAGACATGATTTCGGATTGATATGGCACATCCCTGCTGCTGGAGTCCAGAACGTCAGTGAGTGGTTATAGAACTACTAACATCCTTTAGGGAGGAAACTGCTCAGGATGAGGCATTCCACTCCCGTACATCTCAGATGTCCTCGTTTTTCAAGGACCACAACCTCCCCCACTCAGTGGTCGAGAACGCCTTGACCGTGTCTCCCGCATTTCCCACAACTCATCCCTCACACCCTCTCCCCGCAATAAAAACCAAAACAAAATCCCCCTCATCCTCACATACCGCTCCACCAACCTCTGGATCCAACGCATCATCCTCCGACACTTCTGCCATCTGCAATCCGACCCCACTACCAAAGACATTTTTCCCTCCCCACCCTTACCTGCTTTCCGGAGGGACCACTCTTTCCGTGACTCCCTTGTCCGCTCCACACTTCCCTCCAGCCCCACCACATCCGGCACTTTTCCCTGCAACTGCAGGAAGTGCTACACCTGCCCCTACACCTCCCCCCTCACCCCCATCCCAGGCCCTAAGAAGACTTTCCACATCAAGCAGATGTTCACCTGCACAACTGCTAGTGTGGTATACCGCATCCGCTGTACCCGTTGTGGCCTCCTGTACATCGGGGAAACCAAGCAGAGGCTTGAGGACCGCTTTGCAGAATACCTACGTTCGGTTCGCACTAAACAACTGCACCTCCCAGTCGCGAACCATTTCAACTCCCCCTCCCATTCCGCAGATGACATGTCCATCCTGGGCCTCCTGCAGTGCCACAACGATGTCACCCGAAGGTTGCAGGAACAGCAACTCATATTCCGCTTGGGAACCCTGCAGCACAATGGTATCAATGTGGACTTCACAAGCTTCAAAATCTCCCCTCCCCCTAATGCATCCCAAAACCAGCCCAGCTCGTCCCCGCCTCCCTAACCTGTACTTCCTCCCACCTATCCCCTCCTCCCACCTCAAGCCCCACCCCCATCTCCTACCTACTAACCTCATCCTGCCCCCCGACCTGTCCGACCTACCTCCTCCCTACCTCCCCACCTACACTCACCTTTACTGGCTCCATACCCGCCTCTTTGACTGGTCTGTCTCCTCTCCACCTATCTTCTCCTCTATCCATCTTCGATCTGCCTCCCCATCTCTCCCTATTTATTTTAGATACCCCTTCCCCTCCCCCATTTCTGAAGAAGGGTCTAGGCCCGAAACGTCAGCTTTCCTGCTCCTCTGATGCAGCTTGGCCTGCTGTGTTCATCCAGCTCTACACCTTGTTATCCCACCCTTACCTGGTCTGGCTTATACGTGACTCCAGACCCACAGCAATGTGGTTGACTCGCAACTGCCCTCTGGGCAATGAGGGACGGTCAATAAATGCTGGGCCTAGCAAGCAATGTCCTCATCACAAAAATAAATTTTAAAAAACCCTTCCAAAGATGAAGGATGACGGCTAGAGGCCTTGGTTAATAATACTGCCAATGATACAGATAGAAAGAGGAATGAGGCAGTATTCACAGGATAAGATTGGAAATCAGGACTAAACACTAGTAATCTCTGGATTACATCTAATGCCATCTAATGAATACATGATTGGCCATTTTAAATTCCTAGGACAAAGGGAGTAGTTCTCAGGGAGATGGGACTAGTTCAGACCAGGTGGATTGCACCTCAATCAAGCGAAGACCAACATACTCTTGGGGCAGCTTGCTGTCAGAGGGATTTCAATATAATTTGGCAGAGCAAATGATCATAGACAATAGATCATAGATAACAGAATCCCTACAGTGTGGAAACAGGGCCTTCGGCCCACCAAGTCCACACCAACCCTCAGAGCATCCCACCCAGACCCATCCCCCTATAACCCACCTAACCTGCAGGTCGCTGAACTCTACAGGCAATTAAGCATGGTCAATCCACCTAGCCTGCACATCTTTGGACTGTGGGAGGAAACCGGAGCTCCCAGAGGGAACCCACTTAGACATGGGGGGAATGTGCAAATTCCACACAGACAGTCGCCCAAGGGTGGAATCAAACCCAGGCCCTTGATGCCGTGAGGCAGCTGTGCTAACCATTGACCCACCGTGCCGCCCCAAAGAGCAGCCCACCTGGAAACCCTACATTCTCCACGGCTAACCCACCTAGACACTGTAGAGGCAATTTAGCATGGTCAATCCACCTAACCTGCACATCTTTGGACTGTGGGAGGGAACTGCATCATCTGGAGGAAACCCACACAGACACAGGGAGAATATGCAAACTCCGCACAGACAGTCACCCCGAGGGTGGAATTGAACCAGGGTCCCCAGCATTATGGAACAGCAGTGCTAACCACTGAGCCATCTTGCCCAAACGAAATCAGGATGTGGAATTAGAAAGGGGAATCAAGGCACGGAAAGGATTCAGAGACGCATGTTGCACCAGAGTAAGATATCACCTGGAGTCAGGCGAAGGAAGAAGACAGCACAATCTCATTCAGGTTGATAGCACAGACGGTCAAATGCATAAAATGTAAATGAGATTAGGGAGCTGTAGTTGCAGACAGCTACCTGTCAATATGATGTTGCATGATAATGGAAACCTGGCTCAAAAACAAGCAGAAACCTGCATTCAAAATATTCCTGAGTACAAGGTATTCAGAAAAGACTGGGAAGGGCAGAAAGGAAGAGGTGACATGATTGATTAAGTAGAATGTTGCAGCGCTGGAGACAGATACCCTAAAGATGTCAAGGATGAAATCTATTTGATTAGAGTTTAAAAATAACAGGGATATCATTACACAACTGGATATGTTCTATTGATCGCACCTAGTGGAAAAAATTGTGGTACATTTCCCAGAAGATTACAGAAATTGAAGCACTACAGTGTAGTGCAAATGGAGGATTTCAACCATCCATATACACACTGAGATAGTAGTAGTGTAAGGAAAAAAGAAAGAATTCTGAATATCTTGATCATCACCATTTTACCTAATCATAAATCATGAGGGGTCCAGATATAGACAGAAACGGTTCTCATTGACACAAAGGTCAAGAATCAAAGGGCACAGATTTTAAGATATTGGCAAAAGAAGCAAGGATTACACAAAGGGATTTTTTTAACGCAGTGAGTGGTCATAATCTGTAATGAGTTCAAGTTTTTTTAAAGGTAATTAGATAAGCACCTGAGGGGGAAGAAATGCCAGACGAACAGGAGAAGGGAAGAAGAGTGGAGCAGCTGAATTGTTCTTGAAGAGAGCTGGCACAGAGCTGATGGTCTGCAGAAGACCGTCAAAGACAATCTTCAGAAGAGAGCGTGAGGAGGTGGCCAGGAAGACAAATTCTCAACATTTGGACTGAAGGATGTTGAAGCAGCATTGTAAGAAGTCTAATGACCTCACCTGTTGGGCATGTTCAGTGAATGCATCTTTGTGTGACATCTCTTAGCCAACACAAAAGGGGCACCTAATGTTGCTCAGTGTACCGCAATCTCTTCACTCATATAGCACCACTCCCTGATATTTAGGATACTGCTGCTTTCAGTCCTCAAGTTAATGTTTTATCCAATTACAAACTGGCCTTCAAATTAATTTAATCTTAATTTTGCATTTCAGCCTTTTAGGGAATAACTTGTCAAACGCTTTCTTAACATTCATAGAAATAATATTACTATCCCCAAGGTGAGATCTTTTTAGCTAACCGTTCTGCTATCCACCCCCAGTTTCTCCTTCTTCATCTCAGTGCTCATTTTCCTATCTAGTTGTGAAGTGCTTTAGGAGCTTTTTGTTTTGCAAAGGGCACCACATTTGTGCTGTCATTATAGGTAGATTGAAAAAGATCAATTTTTTCCACTTGGAGATATTTACATTTCTTATCTTTTCTCCCTAACTCCCCACCTACACTCACCTTTACTGGCTCCATCCTCGCCTCTTTGACCTCCGCTCCACCTATCTTCTCCTCTATCCATCTTCTATCCGCCTCCCCCTCTCTCCCTATTTATTTCAGAACCCCCTTCCCCTCCCCCATTTCTGAAGAAGGGTCTAGGCCCGAAACGTCAGCCTTCCTGGTCCTATGATGCTGCTTGGCCTGCTGTGTTCATCCAGCTCTACACCTGGTTATCTCAGATTCCCCAGCATCTGCAGTTCCTACTATCTCTGAAACGTTTTCTTATAAACTCACCTTTGCAGTATCAAATGTCCATGGAGATGTTACACACCAAAAGTTTTTGATTTCCAGCAACATCCAGGTAGTCAATACCCTTACCTCCAACCCTTTTACAAACAGAAGTATGATTGAGGTGCATAGATTATCCTTCCCATTTTTAATCCCGCACTCTGAATTCTGCCTTTTTTTGCTTTTCCCTTCCCCTATGCTCCTTCTGTGGTCAGCACATTCCCTCCAAAAGAGAAGACATTTTCACTTGGGTTGAAATCTACAAAAAAAAAGGGACAGATTTGTTGTAACTAATGGCTGCTTACTGCTCCTGAAAGTTCTAATGCTCCCTTGAGAAAGTAAGCAAAAACGAACATTACTTTTCCTTCCTTTCTCCATGGCTGTTTTATCTGTGAAGTTGCTGCTGTAATAATAGCTTGTATCCATGTAACTAACGCTGGCCATTTATTTTAACAGCTGTGACAACAACAGTCCCAACCTTACTATTTCATTACCTATGCTGTTGAGTTCAAGGAATAGTTAAATCAGTCCGACTGATGGTTTAGTATGCATGGTTTCAATAAATTAGAACCAGTAATTATATCATAAACGTAAAAGATGTGGTGAAGTTTAAAAAGGGTCACGTAATCTTTCTAACATTACATCTATGCGCTTGGAAAGAACCTCGTATCTGTTTTTAGACAGAATGAAATAGCTCTAATGCAAATTACAGAATGAAGAAACCTTCTTTTGTGATTCGGGTCTGTTTCCTATCCAAACTCTTCATTCATGATCGCACATCATTTGCATTTCAATCATTCATCAGTTTTCTGCCTCAAGGGATGCAGTTATTTATTTTTCATCCATGGAGACACTCCGGTTCTACTTACTTTTCCCAGACCAACTACCAGTGAGGTCAATCTACTGTTTGAACCATGCTTTCAGATCCTGGAAAAATTATCTGTGCTTCCTCTGTTAACAAAACTTTCATAGACTTAGACCAGTATATGAACACATGAACAAATGTTTTTCTAAGCAACCCTTGGGCATTAAATTTGATTCAATGCAGCCTATTATTTGGGTGCCATGGGTGCCTTTTGGCTTCCGACACTCAAGTGCATATTTTTGCAGCATATTGTTAAAGTCAATTAACTCCCACTAGATTATGTAGAGCAGGGAGAGCACCATATCAATGCATTTACAATGTTGATTTAATGCCAGCTATACCATGCTAGGGCTCAATGCTTGAACCGAAGCCTTCTTTAAAACCTGTACCACTGACCATGCATTCACTGGCAAGCAGTCTCCCACTAACACTATTTAAAAAGGGGTCATCTGCCTCTGACAGATTAATTGCCAGTTGATTCTTTTAAAGGGATATACAAACATTCAAATTAGAAGTTTCTGATGTGGGTCTAATTCTACAGGTGTTTGGCATTTTTGCTAGTTGTTTCATTCGTCAGTTACCCATCCTAACGAAAGAATCTGGTACAAACCAGGCACAAGTAGAGCATCGAGTTTATGCACAAATACTGGATCTTGCCAGCTAATAACACTTTTGAGGAAGAGTTATCGGTTTTGAAATGTTAACTGCTTTCTCAGATGCGGAGTTTCTCCAGCAATTTCAGTTTTGTTTTCAAATCTCCAGCATCTGCATTTCTTTGTTTTATTCACCAGAGCCTGGGTCCGTCATGTCAAGCAGGGAACGGATGGTCAACTTTGTTTGTTGGCTTGGAGGCCCAACTATGTTGCAATGCTGATGATTAATGTCTCAACTTCCACTGTAACACAGGCAAAAACCACCCGAGGCCTGCAAGTATAGTTTGTAGTCACATGAGCTGACACCACGATGTCAGTGTTTAAAGAGGAGAGCAGGGACCATGACAGTTCGGCAATTTGTCTTCTAAAGATTACAAGGCTTATTAAGGAGCTGTCTCTGGGAACTGGCAATATCTCCACAGAGTGCAAATCTGCCGTGCTACCTCAGGATGACAGCATTTATGCTCCCAGCCTGTGACATTGGCCTTTGATGTTCAATGGCTCATCATTCTCTTGTAGGCTACCCAATCAAAGTCATTATTTGAGTCATAGAATCATAAGCTACAATACAGAGGAGGCCTTTCAGCCCATCAAGTCGGTACCACCAATGCCCAGCCTCTGTGGCAAAACCCTATGCAGCTTCTGCCTCTGGTGAGCTAAACTTCATACATCCCTTACTCGCAGGCCACTCATGTCCAGAATCTCACCGTACATAAATCTTCTAAGCCGGGGTTTCCTAAACGGTGGGTCATGGCCCCCAGTGGGGTCACCAGCCAAAACTTTGAGGTCACAACCTATGGTGTGGTAATTGCCGCTGGGGAGGTCCAACCAATTGCTGACAGCTGTGAGGCCTGTTTAAATCAAACAGGAATCAACGTGAGCTGATTTGTGGTGTTAAAACATCCTGATGGGAAGTAGGTGCTTTGTACTTAAAACCTTTCCCCCTTCCAGCACTCACAGGTCTCGTCTCCTCTCACAGGCAACTCCCTCTCCCCACAGCTATTTACCCCCAGTCCACACCAGCATTCCACCTGCACCCTGACCCCCACCGACATTTCCTCCCGTCTTGACCCACCACACAGCCATTCCACCCTCTCATAAACCCCACCGCTCATACTTCTGGGGTCTCAGGAAATTCCAAGCATCAAAACTGGGCTATGTTGAGAAAATATTTGGGAAGCATTGGTCTAAACAATTACCTAAACATTGTGCAGTGTCAGTATCTGGTCTGGTAGAGCGTGAAATCACTCCTGTTACATTTGCAGCATTTAGGCATCATTCAAAAGGGCCCCATTTGTTTTCCATCCCTAACTGCCCCTGAAGAAAATGGCAGCAAGTCACCTTAACAACTAATGACTTTGCTAAGCCGTTTCACGGAGCACTTAGGACTCAACCACATAAAGACCAGAGCAGGTAAGGAAAGCAAATCTTCTTCCTTAAAGAACCTCAGTGAACTGAATGGATTGTTGCAGCAATTCACTACTTAGATGTTCACCATCACTAATCACTAATTATATCTGGAATGAAAAGAAAACTGAATTCAAATTGCCCTAATAAACTCATTTTTCTGGGTCAGTGATTGAGTCCCCTGGGTTATTAATCCTTCAACAGGGCCAAACCAATGCCATTTCCACGTCTTCCAGCTGTTCCTCTGCCAGCTGAGCAGCTGCACTTCTTGAGTAGAAGAGTATAAGGGTGATGTTGTGGTGTGGGGTAGCAGGTTTACTGTAGAGAAATCAGTTATTTCATGCTCACTTACACTCTAATGCGTCCTGTCCTGAAAGAGACAGAAAATTGTCAGTGAATATTATGTAATCTGTTGGTATTACAGCACTGGACTTGCATTGTGTACAGAAACTGACAGATGCAAGACTAAGCATTGCAACTGTACTGTACCTGTGTGAGGCTGCTGCGGAGCATATGAACATGGGAATGAGCCCCAATTGATGAAAATTAATGGTAGGTGAATGACGTCGATGACATGAATTGAGGATTTTCAGAAGTTGGTCGTAAGATTTGGTATTTGAAGATGCAATCACTAACCTTGACCACTCACGTGAGGTGACTGAAATTCTTATGGCAAGTATCCATATCCCTGAGGAAAGAATTCTGGCATTGACCTTCAAAGCTATATGCTCAAAAGACATTGGGAGCAGCTGTCAGAATCA
Organism: Ginglymostoma cirratum; assembly: GCA_024137785.1. Classification (NCBI taxonomy): domain Eukaryota; kingdom Metazoa; phylum Chordata; class Chondrichthyes; order Orectolobiformes; family Ginglymostomatidae; genus Ginglymostoma; species Ginglymostoma cirratum. The sequence continues at coordinate 2,454,268 of JAHRHZ010000077.1, read as the reverse complement.
CCCCCTGCTCCACTATGGATACAGGACATCTCATCCCTACTTTTCACTCCTCCATCAAGGTCTCCAGTGGCACTTTCCAAAAATGTCAGAAAACACACATTACCATTCAATGCTTACCAGATCAGATCATTTCAGCATGCTGCTATAACCTGCATCAATAACAATGCGACTCCCCTTACTGAGTACATGCTATCTTTATGCAGAGCAAGCTAGCTTTACAAAGTGCTAGGAAGGTATGATATCGGACCCCAACTGATGTGATCAATGAAAGAATAGCATGGTTAATGTTGACTGCACACAACAATTGAACATGAAGTCAGCATGTTGCCTACATTTTAATCAAATAGGTTAGTTAAATATCACATCTATTTTGGAGGGTATCAAATTTAGGCCCATCCTGTTTAATCATTTTTATTAATTCACTAATGGGATGTGGGCGTCGATAGCTGGCCAGCATTTATTGCCCATCCCGAGCTGCCCTTGAACTGATCGGCTCACTAGGCCATTTCAGAGGGTAGCTGAGAGTCAACCGCATTACCGTAGGTCTGGAGTCACATGTAAGCCAACCGAGTTGAGAGTGGCAGACTTCATTGCCTGAAGGACATTAGTGAGCCAGACAGGTTTTTCCCGACAATCAGCAATGATTTCACAGTCATTAGTAAATTTTAATTTGAGATTTCCTCATGTACCACTTTATGTCATATAAATTTGAACAAATAATTCATGCAAAATAACCTACGTATTTGCAGCCGTTTCTGCCTTTATTTCATATTTTCAATATTCATAATTTTCATTTTACGTTCAGAACAAGCAATCCAAAAAGCTAGGTGAACTCTGTTTGTATGCTCTGATCAAAAACTAGTGAAACCAAATGCAATTGGGAAATTATATTATACCTTCCAAATTTACATACCATTGACAGTCTTAGTATAGATGCATTTCGCTTCTTATTCTTTCCAATCAGTTAATTGAATGCTTTTCATTGAAAGGAACTTTACCTCCATCTGTCCATGGTACAAGAGACTGCTACTGACGTCAAATGTTATTGTGAACTGTGCAGAGTTTAGGGAGGATTGCTTGATCTGGGAGAAGAGCTTAAAGCGGAAACATCAAACAAATATTTTCCCAAAAGCAGTTTGGATTTTAGCTAAAAATGAGAAAAGCATGAAAGAAAGCAAAGATTTTACTCTACTTCTCGACAAAAAACATTTGCTTATGCCATTATTGTTTAATCCAAGTGACTGCATCAAGAAAATTGGCATAATTCCAAGAAATTTATAATCTTCATCAAGTAAACTAAAGAGTAGAGCACTGATAATCATTCTATGCAGTGAGAGTAGCTATGAAGCAATGCCAAAATCTCACTAAAACATTACTGCGCAAGTACAAGTAATTACAAACTAGACCTTAAATTCTGATTTTTGCTTTGTAGAAAAAAACTTAATGGTATAAATGAGCTAACTTGATGACAGAAGCTTTTGGGAAATTCTGAGTCACCAGAAATATCTCAGCACAAAGTTTATATGGAGTAACTAAAACTTTATGCTTTTGTCCTTAGCAGTCCTGTTTGCACATCTGAAATTTGGGTGAATATTACATATGTTTTTCCGATGAACAATTTAAGTAGTTGGAAAACTATGCACGGTTTAGTCGGAACTTCCAACATAAACTACTGAAAAGTGAGCCTCAGCCATAAAGTGAGAAAATTACTCAAGGAATCCAATGGACAGTCTTCTTACTTTCTAAACATTGAAATCCAAACAAGTTAAAACAGCCATCTGGAGGAACGCACACAACACTAGTGTGTTCTGGAATCAGTCTCCTGAGTTGTGGTTTGCATTCGTGTAAAGCTGGAAAAGTATAGTATAATAGAAGCTATGCCTAAACACAGGTCACACCCTGCATTGCTGGGAATATCTGCTATTATTGTACATCTTTTGACACTCAGCTTTAATTGTATCTTGAACAATTTAATGCCCGTTTTGACATAATTCTTACAAACACATTACCTGTTCACATTAATTCTTAGGGTGACATTTTAAAAATTTACATCTTTTTACTTTTCAGCGCTTAATAAATTTAATAAAATACAAAAAGTATTGTACCATGTCAGTGATTTATCATGTTTTATTAGAGCGGAGGAAACAGGTGGAATTGTATAACAGCTTGATCGTTGTCATTTTCAAGATCTGGCTTTCAACTTTATTTGATAATCTTTCAATGAAATGTTTATAGAAAACCAAAACATGAATAACCAATAAGCAGTTTAAGGCCCACAACAAGAATGGCTGTTCCTACGTTTGTTGTGGTTTCAGTAATTTAACCAAGTGTGCGAAACTTTCAGCATTTGTTTTTTGCATATAAATGTACTTCATATTTAAAAAAATTAAAGGAAACTATTGATGAAAAACCAACTACCAGAAAGCCTAGTTACCCAAACATGAAGTGTTTCATTTCAGTTGTTTCGGGATATCTGTTCTCTTGTAGTTGATTCAAGTTACCTTTACACAGGCAAAATGAGAATTCATACAAATTACTGAAACCTAGGTCATGTACGTTGGATTGCGGGCTAATATTAAGAAGGTTCAATATTTAATTGGAAACTGGAAGAAGAAACAGTCTAAAAATCCATAGCTAAAAAAGGCATCCAAGTTGGCTAGGTATTAATATAGAAAGTTAGCCCAACCTGGTCTAGCAGCAGTACAATGTGTATGTTTACTTTATGAACACACAAGCATAATAGTCAATATGAGTATTAGGCCTAAAAATACAAACTGAAAAAGTATTTTTATTGGTGGCAATTGCATGATATTACAAACTGAAAATTATTTATATGCTTACGTGGCTATTTATTTTCTTGCTCTCACCTGCACACCCACCAACAAAATGTCAACATGAGAAAGAAACACTAACTTAAGACCTTCTTTCTCTGCTGCTGCTCTTTTTGCACAGTAGAATTTTGCAAAGTTTGCCATATTACTGACGAAATGACACAGGTGCTGTTGTTAATTCTGTTCATTCTTCATGGAAAGTAAAAACGTCGTTCCTATGTTAGACTGCAACACACAGGTAGCTGCTCTGAGTTTCCAAAGGCAAAGGAAATTCTACTGCAAAACTTTTTTAAGACTAGTCATCAATGAAGTCCTACAATGGTTCTAAAACTCTGCAAGAAGCTTTACTTTATGAAACCATGTTGCATGGTATTTGCATCAAATGAGTTAACTTGCTCAATAATTCTTCTGGCTGATACTTCAACACATGTGTTAGCCTATTATTTAAAATTGATTAATGTCTCCATTAATTCATATGGTTCCTCTTGCATGCTTGTTGCACATGAATTTATGTGTACACACATGAACACACAAACACACACGTACACATACAAATACATACAAACACACACTAACACATGTACACACATGAACACACACACACACACACACACACTCTACTCAGCCACACTGTATTTCCAACTAAAATAGTGAAGGTAGGTCAATGTGTAACTGATTTGCTCCAACAGCTTTGATGAGAGAAATTCAGGTTGTTTCTTAATTAAAAATGATGATAAATTATTTTATCGGCACAAAATCTATTTTGCAAAATGAACGGATTTGGCTTCAGGAACAATGGGCAGAATTTTACATTGCGCTAGAAGTCTCCCGTACTTTCAAAGTAAATTCAGAGGCAAGATCACCCCATTGCAGTGGGTTGTCATGCGACCAATTGACACTCGTCAGAATATTAATGAGGAAGAAAACTGCCCTCCCCCTCCAAGAACCGCCAACCTATCAAATGCCCAGCTGCTCTCTGCCTGAACAGTTTGACCAGGCCACTACTGGGACTGCATCTAGTTCCCAGCAGAGATCTTCATCGGACCTAGAAGGAGAGGTAAGTGTGGGAATAGGAAGAGGTGTGGTTTTGGCAGTCCAGGCTAGTATGCCTTGGTGAGAGGGGGCAGAGGATAGAACATTAAGATGGACAGTTAAGTGGAGGGGTATACCCCAGGCCAAGGGAGAAGACCATGGGAGGCATGGAGGCTGATAAAGGGGATACCCTCCTCTTCTTGCCCACCATCAATCGAAAGAGCTAGCGCTGTTGGGCTTCCCACTGAGCATCGCCGTCATGAGAAAAATTATGGCAAGGCAGCAGATGGCCTTTATCTGCCTGTTAGTAGACACTTTCGGAACTCAATTCATCCAATGGCAAGAAGGATGCTTGACTGCTACCCCATTCCGATGGGGTGTGTTTTCAGGGTGGGGGAACCGGGACTGGGGTGTGGGGACCACAAATGTTTCCTGTGGTATTATGCCCAATTTTACACCCTTGCCTGCAGTCCAAACCAACCACAGCGGCCAAAAATGCTGCCAAATGTTTCTGAAATGAAATACTCCAGTTCTAAGTTATTTTTTTTTAAATCTGTTCCAAAGCAGACAGCAAGGTAAATTAGAAAATGAAGTTCAACCCTGAAGTGTGAGAAAATACGTTTCAGGAAGCAAAATGGAGACTCCATTTGCTAATTTGAAAGGTACAAGTCAAAGTGGGGAGCAGAGCAAAGAGATCTTGGAGTACAAATATATCAGTCGCCAAAATGTACACCACAAGGGGCAGCACAGTAGCTCAGTGGTTAGCACTGCTGCTTCACAGCAGCAGGAACCTGGGTTCAATTCCACCCTCAGGTAACTGCCTGTGTAGAGCTTGCACATTGTCCCTGTGTCTGTGTGGGTTTGCTCCAGTTTCCTCCCACAGTCTGTGGATTTGCCCTAGTCTCTGGGAATTGCAGGCTAGTTGGGTCAGCCATGGGAAATACAGGGTTACAGGGATGGGGTAAGTCTGGGTGGGATGCTCTTCAGAGGGGTGGTGTGGACTTGATGGGCTGAATGGCCTGTTTCCACACTGTAGGGATTCAATGAGTTAGCAGAGCCATTAAAGGGAAAGCAAACAAAGCATTAGGCTTTATTTGAGAAGGCATGAAATTGAAATCTGATGTGTGTTTTCCTAAACTTATATCAAACTTAGGCTCAATCGCACTCACAATACTGTTAGCAATTCTGACTGCCATATTATTCAAAATTATGTAGAGAGAAACAGGAGAAGGTGCAGAGAAGATTTATTTCCAAGTATGATATCAGAAATGAGTAGATGCACAGATCAGGTGTGAAAGAAGGAGTCTCCTTCTCTTAAATAAAAAAGGACAAGGAGTGGCCTAGGAGAGGTCCTGAAGATTTGGAAAGGTTCTGATAAAGTAGACACAGGCAGAATGTTTCCACATGTGGGGAGCAGCATAACTTGAGGTCACGGATGTAACCTAATGAACATGTAATCAAAAAGGGAATTCAGAAGCAGCCTCTTTACCCAAAGACTGTTAATTACATTGAAGTCACTAGCACGGGAGATGTTTGAAGTGGATTGTCCATGTGCATTTAAGGGGAAGCTAGACAAGCATCTGAGGGACAAGTTACATGAATAGTAAATCCAAATGAGGAAAGATGGGAGGAGACTCATATGGAGTATAAACATTTTTTGGATCAACCAGTATGTTTCTGTATCGGATACCTTATGTAATTCTGTGTAAGATTTTATTCATACGGAGCAATTTGGTGCTGAGACTGCAGGGCAAATTTTATTTTACTTAGCAGAACATGGTTAATATCACAGAACTGTAAATTGAAGCATTTCCTCTCAAGACTTTTGTTTTGCTGAAATACAGAAGGACTCTGGTCTAATGACATTGATGTTATCACTGATTGTCCTTTCCAAATGCACTGTTGCAAAAACAAGATGGCAATTAAATACCATGAAAGTCAGTGGCCCTTCCTTCTAAGAAATATGATAGATTTTTTTCCTATTTTACTTCCAAAGGAAAAAATCAGAAACAAACAAATTGACCATTAATGTCAATATGAAAACAAACATTGAATTATCAACTTTAACAGAAGGTGAGATCTTGTTTGTACTCTGGTAACCTTTATTGGAAGTTGAACAATAACAAACTTGTTCCTAACTTCTAACAGGCAAAATTGTTTTACTTTTTGTTTCTGAATTAAGGTTTTATGATGCTTTAAAGCAGAAAGATAAACACTTACCATATATTCCATATTAGAGGCACTTGGTGAGACTTGACCCCTCAGTTTATTATGAAGATCTAAGATTACTTGTCTGTCCATATCTGTGATAGATCTCTTGGCCCTTCTGGATGTTCTCTGTTCATTTTGATCCAAATATTTCCTCATGACTGAATCCAAACCATCTGTAAAGTTGTTGTTCACTTGAGTGACTGATTCAGTTGCAAAGAACTCTTCAGGGTTGTCCTCCAATGGAGCCAACGTTACATCCAATTCAGAAGTAACATTGGGGCTCATCATTGCAACTGTTTGTGCAATGATTAGGGAAGCACTGAGTCTTATCCATCCCAACTCGGAACACTTCATGGCAAAATAATACTCCGGGATTAACTCCGAGGCACTTCACTCCAAATCCCAGGCTTGCTTGAGGCTGCAAAGACGAAGAGTGTAGGTTAAAGACTAAATAAAAAGAACTGCGGATGCTGTAAATCAGGAACAAAAACAGGAGTTGCTGGAAAAGCTCAGCAGGTCTGGCAGCATCTGTGAAGCCAAAAAACAAATCAGTTAACGTTTCTTCCTCAGTTCTGATTTTTTTTCAGATATGCTGCCAGACCTGCTGAGCTTTTCCAGCAACTTCTGCTGTAGGTTAAGGAACTTGACGCCTTAGTTTATTACATTACAAGAGTAAATGGGCCAGTCTTGGGGAGATGAAGTGTATCCCTGGTGTTGTATTGGAGAAAACCAGGACCCTGGTATATCTCGACATCCAGAGAGCCGAAGCACAAAACACTTGATTGTTTTATGTTAAAGCAGATAAATTCCAGGATGGGTCTGAGAGATTTGTGATGTGGGGATCCATTCAGTGGAAACTGTTGGTGTTGCAGCCTGAGGAGCAGGCAGTGCCAGTATACAGACAGGTTACTGTCCCCCTTGTCAGGGCGAAAACAGAAATCCCAGGAGCTGAAGGAGCCAGAGCTATACACACTGGTGCCGCCCTGCACTTACAGTGACTGGGGAATGGCTCAGGCGTTCAGACTTACCTTCAATGCTCACACAACAACTGCTGCTGGTAGCTTGAACAGAGAGTGACAGGGTTGGGGTAAGGGAGGAGTGTTTGCAGCAGCACGGAAAGGCTGGGCGATCGGCTGGCTTCTGCTCCCGGGGATGATCTACTCGGCCACAGCCACAGGCGCCCAGAGCACGGACTGAGCTCCGCCACAGTCCCTCCCGCCGCTGCCTTTATAGAGCGCCTGGCGCCGTGTGCCCGCCCCCCCCCCCCCCCCCCACAACCCAGCGCCGCGGTTCCAACACTGAGACCGGCCAGGGACAGACATGGGCAGTTAAAACCAGGAGCTAGGGGCACAGGGGGAACTGGGCTGGGTGGTAAACCAACTGGGGGATAATCCAGGAACCGGGGGTAATCCAGGAACTGGGGGCAAACCAGGAACTAGGGGGTAAACCAGAAACTGGAGGCAATCCCGAAACTGGGGGCAATCCAGGAACTGGGGGGTGGATAAACCAGGAACTGGGGGCAAACAGGAACTGGGGCAAACCAGGATCAAGGGGGTAAACCAGGAACTGGGAGTAAACCAGGAACTGGGGGGTGGGTAAATCAGGACCTGGGTGGGGGGGAGCGGGTAAATAAACCAGGAACTGGGGGGAGTGGATAAACCAGGAACTAGGGGGGTAAACCAGGAACTGGGGGTGAATAAACCAGGAACTGGGGGAAAACCAGGAACTAGGAGGTAAACCAGGAACTGGGGATAAACCAGGAACTGGGGGGTAAACCAGGAACTGGAGATAAATCTGAAACTGGAGATAAATCAGGAACTGGAGGTAAATCAAGAATGGGGGGTAATCCAGAAGCCAGGGTAAACCAGGAACCTGAGTAAGCAAGAAATGTGTGCAAACCAGGAATGGGGACAAACTAGGAACTGGGGACAAACCAAAAACCGGGGTAAATCAGGAACTGGGGGTAAATCAGGAAGCAGTGTGAATCAGGACCTGGGAGCAAATGAGATTTTGGGGGTAATCCAGGAACTGGAACACACAATGAACTGGGGATAAATCACTCCAGGTAATCCACACGGGGCAATTATAAATCAGAAAATCAATGTATCATGCAGGGCAATCCAGGAAAGGCAGACATCAAAGAAAACAAATAACATCACCCAGAGAAAGTGGGACTGCAATTCAGAGATGAACAGCCATTGGGGATGAGGAGCACTGCCTCAGTGATGAAGTCACAGGGTCAATCTGGAAGGAAAGCATTACTGAGCAGATGGGGCAGACTAAAAAGAAGTCGCAAACCAGAGAAGGGAACAATAAAGAAAAGCAAAATAAAAAAAAGAGGGTTCATTCAGATACCAGAAAGGAAAAATCCAGAGGCTAATAACATTGCAGCAAAAATGATGCGACTCAGGACAAGCAAATAAGAAGGACATTGGAGAGAATGGTAAAGCGTGAATTAAAGGCAATCCAGGAGGTGAAATAATATGAAAAACAGTGTAAATTAGAAAGTGGGGCAATAACTATAGTAACAGTGTTAGAAGCAATTTTGAGGGGTATACAGGAAATGGAGATGTATCCTGTAGAAAAGGAGCTAATTCAGAGAGATCGAGAAGAAGGCGCATCATAGAAAAACAAATTTAAGTAATAGGAAAAAAGGTAAACAAGATTTTGGCAGGGCAACAAAGTAACACAATTGGCAGATAACCAAAACAATCAATATTCCAGCAATTGGGAGAGAAGAGTGTTCAATAAGGATAAAAGGGAAAATAAATAGAGAAGAACAGGCAAGGAGGCAGTCGGAGATGCTGCACAATAGGGTAACAGCCAAATTAGGAGGTAATCCCAGAGATAAGTGGCAATTCATAATCAATGATTATGCAGGATAATCAATACAGATAAAAAAGACAATCTAGAGAAAACCTAATATATATTTTTGAAGAAAGCTCATGAAAGACTAAAACAGAGAAGGCAGTGCATCCAAGCTGAGAGGTAAAGTGCCCGTTAGCCTACTGTCCCATCAGAGAGAGACAACTGGTGTTACTTTACCCGGAGGGCCACCACATCTCAGGTGAGGGGAGAAAGTTGAGAAGGAGAATCCCTCAAGGTAACCTGGTGTAGGAATTGAACATATCCTGGCGGCGTCACCCTACATCATAGGCCAGCTGTCCAGCCAGCAGCGCTAAACCAACCAGCATTAAAGGGCATTTATAAACAGGTTCTGAGAAGGGAATAATCCAAAGCAAGAAGCTACGGTAATGTTTTGTAAGGAACAAGGGTGTGAGTAATTCAAACAGTGAAACAATAGAGCATAATCTGAGAGAAGGTTAAGTGACCAACAGTAGAGAAACAAGCAGCAGAGGGAATATATAGAAAATCGGAAGTCCAAATTTTCAAATTTTGAATCCGTACTACATATTTCAAGGATAGCATCACGATCTCTCAGTTCAGCAGATTCTAATTCCCTTACGATCAGTTTATGTTTTCCATCCTACATGTGACTAGCACTTTCAGAGGAGCCTGCAGCAGTCCCACTCAAAATATTGGCAAAATCTGCATGAATTTCTAATGCTTTCTGTTTCCCTTTCCAATTGCCAGCACTGTCTATCTTTTAACCTCAACAGTATCATGCTCTGCGAAAGAGTGTCTGTATTTTTATGAATATAGTTGATATGTTTCCCAGCAGTATCCATTTGTAAAGGAGATTGCCTAATTATATTGACAAACTCCCAGCAGTTTTACCTGTGTTTGTATTTTTGTACATAAGAAACGGGTTTGGTAATCAGTTGAGAGGTGTATTTATAGAACAATGTTAGTTTAATTAAACTTGAACAAGTACTATACAAACATTTTTGACTTGGAGAAAGATCAGGTATCATTCAAGTGTGTGTAACGGAGGGAGATTCTGAGTCATTTGGTAAGCATCTATATTGGTTAAAAAAGTGAGGTGACCTATTATTTTTGGCATGAAAGACTGTAATATTGTGGAATATAGCAAATACTCTGAAATACGGTAAAAGTCAGATTATCCAAGTGTTAATATTTATTTGAAACACTGTGGTAAAGATGTCAGTTTAAAATATGTGGAAAGCATATGTTACTAACTCACAGAATTTTATACTTTTGTAATGTGATATTTGTTGACTTAAATATAGGTGAAGTAGGGGTGGGGTCTCGTGTTCAAACACATTCAATGCAAGGGACCTAGCATCAGCAATAGCGACTAACTAAAAGGAATCTCTTGTTTCTCATCATACCCCTATGATGCCTCTCCCAAGACTCCCATTGTACAAAACCCGTTTAGCCATCACTTATCTGTCAACTGGGTTGTTCTGCGATCCTGGGCCTTCAGTGGGTGCATTTCCAGCAGCAGTCATCGTCACTGGCGGCACTGCTGAGCCAATGAGATGCCAGCCTCTGATTGGCCAGCAGCTCTCAGCATTTGGGACTTCCTAACCCCAGCATCCAGCAACAACATCTCAACCTCCTGACTGACCCATCATTCCTTTCCAGAAGAGGCAGCTTGGCTCTCTTGTTGGCTCCAACCAGAATCACTTCCATAATACTCTGCCCATTGTGAAATGTAAAGTAAAAGATTCACACCTTGAAATTAGAGCCCTGTAAGTAAAACCCATAGGACCATGAGTTCACTGTATTTAGTACATTTCTTAGCAAATATTTCAGTTATCTAGTTGTGATCAAATATTCACAGAAACATGGTGCAAAAGGAGGTCTTTCAATCTATCATGTCTGCGCTGGCTCATTACATGAGCGTCATTACCTAGTGCCTATTTCCTGCTTTTTGTCCATACTCCTGCAAATAATATTTTCTCCAAATAATTCTCCAAAACCCTGTTGAATGCCTCAATCGAACCTTTCTCCACCACACTTCCAGGCAGTGCATGCAACACTCTTAACAACTCGCTGTGAGAGTTTTTGTTTTTGCATATCACCCTTGCTTCTTTTGCACATCACTTTAAGTCAATCTCCTCTCATTCTGAGATAACAAGGTATAGAGCTGGATGAACACAGCAGGCCAAGCAGCGTCAGAGGAGCATGAAGGCTGACGTTTCAGGCCTAGACCCTTCTTCAGAAATGGGTCTAGACTGGAAACGTCAGCCTTCCTGCTCCTCTGACGCTACTTGGCCCGCTGTGTTCATCCAGCTCGACACCTTGTTATCTCAGATTCTCCAGCATCAGCAGTCCCCACTATCTCGCCTCTCATTCTTGTTGCTTTTGTAAATGGGGGCAGTTTGTTCCAAACAGATTATTCCAACCCGCTCATGATTTTGAAAACCGGCTTCAGATCAACTCTTAACCTTCTTCTCTCCAACGAGAGCAGTCTCAACTCTTTAAATTTTTTCTTACAACTGAAGCTCTTCCCCCTAAAACCACTTTTGTAAATCGCTCCTGCGTTCTCATCAATGTGTTCATATCCTTTATATAATGTGGTGCCTAGACCCGTACACAATACTCCAGCTGAGTCTCACAAGTGTCTTATACAAGTTCAACATCAACTCCTTGCTCTTGTACTCTATGCCCGCATTAATAAAGCTGAGGACACTGTATGCTTTACTTATTGACCTCGCTAACTGTCCTGCCACCTTCAGTTATCTGTGTATGTATACACACAAGTCCCTCTGCTCTGCACCCCTTTAGATTTGTCCCCCTATGTTAATATTGTCTTCCAATGTTCCTCCTATCAAAGCACATCACTCCCCAAATCTGTGCATTGAAACTTATCTGCCCATTCCACCAACTTGTCAATGATCATTCTGCAGTTTCACACAGTCTTCCTCACAGTTTACAGCCCTTCCACTGTTTATGTCATCACGTTTAGCAAAACCGCCCAACTTTATGTTATTTATACAAAGATAAAACTTGGTCATCAAATTCTAATGTTAATGAGTAAAGCAACCCTGTCATATTTTAGTTATATTACTTGAGCAATAATCCAGTGTTAATGGGGCCAGAGTTTTAAAGTCAGGACCTGTTGACTAATTCCCCCTGTTTGTGAATTCCTTTGACTGCCACTAGTACAGTTCATTGCATCAAATATTTGATCAACTATATCTGTATCCCATCAATTTCCTACACTTCTGCTCTAACCTCCTCCTCGCACCATGCCCCCCCAGAACTACAGTAGATCTTCCCTTTGTCTTCTCCTTCAGCACCATTTGTCTTCTCATCTAACACACCATCCTCCACCATTGCTGGCAACCCTAGCATGATGCCACCACCAAACAAATCTTCCCCGTCTCTCTCTTCTCAGCATTCCAAAGGACCGTTCCCTCTGTAAACAGCCTTGTCAACTCAATCCGCCCCATGCCTCATCCCCCTCCCAAACCATTCACCTGTGAAAATGTAGGAGGTGTAATACTTGTCTTTTGAGTATCTTCTCTCCTGACTGCCCAAGCCCCAATACTCCCTACAGTGAAACAGCAATTCATGTGTTCTTCTTTCAATCTAGTCTACTGTTTCCACTGCTCACAATACAGGTCTCCTCTACATTGGCACGACCAAATGTAGATTGTCTGAGTGCTTTGAGGAACACCTCTGCACAGAATGCAAATTTGACCCCAAAGTTTCCACCTTGCTCCCAAGTAGACACATCATCTCTTGCCTGAACAACAAATGAGGAAAAGTATCTCATTTTCCAATGAGAAACTTTATTATCTTCTGGTCTCAACAATGACTTCAACAATTTCAGCCATAAACTCTCTGTGCTCATCTTGCTTTTTGTACTTTTGCTTTTGTACACAACTATTCATTGTTTTGTCATTCATACCGATTCTGCCATTCATACCGATTCTGCCATTCATACCGATTCTGTACAAATCTTTGATAACAAGTTGTGGGGCTGGATGAACACAGCAGGCCAAGCAGCATCATAGGAGCAGGAAAGCTTGACGTTTCGGGCCTAGACTGTCCAGCATCTGAGGTACCTTTTATCTCTGTACAAATCTTTGTTTGCTTACTATATAACTATTACCACTCCATTTGTGTTTTGCACTATGAAATAATTTATTGCTGATTTCTCTGGTCCTTCACCGTATTGCCAACCCCCCCTCCCATTCTTCCTCTCTTACCATTCCAGGATCCCAGCCAGAACCTTTAGACTCCGTAGGGGCTTTTACATAACCAAAAGCTCAGTCAAAGAGGTAGGTTGTAAGGAGAATCTTAAAGAAAGACAGAGAGCTAAAGAGCTGGAGGGATATAAAAAGGAAATTCCTAAACATAGAGTTTGGGCAGCTGAAGGCACAGTCACCAGTAGCTACTGGTCTAGTATCAGTTCTAGAGCAATTGATACGGAGAATATTGCTGATAAATGCCATTGTTTCAAAGCTTTTCAACTTGCACTCATCTGAGCAATTCTCAAGAATGCAAATAAAGTGTTGTACTCAATGAGAGAAAAATGCTATTCATTTGACAAGTGAATTCTGAATGGCCATGGTCCCTTACTTAAAATTCATTGAGTTGATATGGACACGCATTTATTGCCCATCACTAACTGTCTTTTGAGAAGGTGGTGGTGAGCTGCCTTCTTGAGGTCTGCAGTCCACCTGCTCTGCATTGACCCATAATGTCATTAGGGAGGGAATTCTAGGATTTTGACCCAGCAACAGTGAAGGAACAATGATATATTTCCAAGACAGAATGGTGAGTGGCTTGGAAGGGAACTTGCAGAGGGTGGTGTTCCCATATATCTGCTGCCCTTGTCATTTTTTAATGGAAGTGGTCATGGTTTGGCAAGTGCTGCCTCAGGAATTTTGGTGAATTTCTGCAGTGCAACTTGTAGATAGTACACACTGCTGCTACTGAGTGTCACTGATGGAAAGAGTGGATGTTTGTGGATGTAGTGCCAGTCAAGCGGGCTGCTTTGTCCTGAATGCTGTCAAGCTTTTTGAGTGTTGTTGGGACTGTACTCATCCTAAGTAAGTGGGGAGTATTCCGTCGCACTCCTGACTTGTGCCTTGTAGATGGTGGGCAGGCTTTGAGGAGTTGGGGGTGAGTTAGTTGCCAAATATTCCTAGCCTCTGACCTGCTCTTGTAGCCACTGTGTTTATGTGGCGAGTTCAGTTGAGTTTCTGGTCAATGGTAACCCCCAGGATGCAAAAAGCAGGGGGCGGGAGGGGAATGTCAGATTTAGCGATGGTAATGCCATTCAGCATCAAGGGACAGTGCTAAATTGTCTTTTAGAGTCATTGAGTCATAGACATATACAGCACAGAAACAGACCCTTCAGTCCAACTCGTCCATGCAGACCAGATATCTTAAATAAATCTAGTCCCATTTGCCAGCATTTGGCCCATATCCCTCTAAACCCTTTCTATTCACATACCCATCGAGATCCTTTTTAAATGTTGTAGTTGTGCTGGCCTCCACCACTTCCCCTGGCAGCTCATTCCATACACGCACCTCCTCATTGTGTGACATTTGTGTGACACAAAAGTGCCATTTTTCTGCCTAAGCCTGGATGTTGCCTAGGTCTTGCTGCATTTGCACATGGACTTGTTGAGCCAAATGGCCTGTTTCCACACTCTATGATTCTATGATTAGGAACATTGAAAAGCTCAGAATGAGATGAACACAGAAACCTAGGATGGCCTAGATTACTTATTCAGGCCATCACTCAGCGATGGAAATAGACAGCCTTCATGACAACATGGAAGCTAATGTTAGCTTGCAAACGCAAAGCATTTATCAATTATTTGCATATACGTCTTCAAGGTTAGTATTCAATATCTGGCCAATATTAGGACCTGTCATTTATTAAGAGTTAAGGTGGAAGCAGGAGAGTGCAGTTGAGCGAAGAAACCTGGAACTGTTAGGGATACAGAAACTCTGTCAATATAACTGTCAATGGCTGGTTTGAGACAGACTGATGTCAGCCAGATGGGTTCAATTCCTGTGCCAGCTGAGGTTACAATGAAGTTCTCTCCTTCTCAACCTCTCCCCTTACCTGAAGCATGGTGACCATTAGTTAAACCACCACCAGTCACCTCTCTCCCTAATGACATGGTCTGCTAGGACAAACTGACTTCATATTTGAAAAGTACGTAGATAAACACTAGATATGTTGCAGCATACAAGGCTATGGGTTAGTGCAGGAGAATGAGGCTAGTGTACTTTAGAAGGTACAAACTCCATGGTTGAAAGGGTTCCTGCTGTACTGTGTGATTTGATGCCTCATTGTTACTTTTGATTCCATTTCTTGGCAATAACCAACAAGATTGTTGAGTGGAAGACCCTGGTTAGGAAGCTGCGGTCTAAGCTGACAGGAGATGGTACCTGACAATTGGGAAATATCACTGTTCGGACAAGAGGAGGGAGGGATCAGGGCATAGCAATTCAGTGGGAGGGAATATTCAAGCAAGTGCAGGGAGAGGGGAGGGCTAGAAGGTCATGGGGTCAGCATATTGAGGCTGGGCATTGAAGGGGCTCAGCCAAATGCAGCAGCAAAAAGAGACTATATACTGCATGTGGCCTGTCGGAGCAGCAAACCTGCTCCTTCTGGCCTACAAACAATGCCCAAAAAACACACATACAAACAGCTGCTTACCCACCCCAGTCCCTTTCACTACCATCTCTTTTCTATACCTTGGAAAATGCAATCACAGAATCCCTACAGTGTGGAAATAAGCCATTCAGCCCATCAAGTCTGCACCAATCCTTCAAAGAGCATCCCACTCAAACCCAGCCCCCTATCTGATCCCCACATTTCCCATGGTTAATCTGTACACAGTGGGCAATTTACTACAGTCAATCCACCTAACCTGTACATCTTAGGACTATGGGAGGAAACCGGCGCACCCAAAGGAAGCCCATGCAGACACAGGAAGAAAGTGCAAACTCCACACAGACAGCTGCCTAAGGATGGAACCAAACCCAGGCCCCTGGCATTGTGAGGCAGCAGTGCTAACCACTGAGCCATCATCATTTAAACTTAAATCAAGTTCCTAATTGCACTGAGACATAAACATGTCATTTACTGCTATCACAGCAGACACAACATAGGTGGTAATTTTGAGTCACATTTTGGGATTTTTTTCATTTTAGCTTCCATAATGTGAGTGGGGGAGGATTCATTAGGCATCTATGTGGAGGTGTAAGTAACCGAACAGAACCACAGAAATGTATTGAAGTGAGCCTGTCTAGAATATCTATAAGTTAATAGTCTGCACAAACACTAAATTGCAAAATTAACCTTTGAAACATGTCGCTGTTTGGTTTTGGAAACCTCAATAACATATACTGGTTTTGTACTTCTGTTCAGCACCAAATGAAAATGTAGCCACCTTGTGGACTTTGCTTGTAATTACAACCAAAAATACCCCAGCTTGTCTGGGATGGTAAGTCTTAAATTAAACATTGTGTTTGCATCAGAAAAAGAATATAATTTTACTTTTCAAAAAGTCTATGAGAAACAAACAGGACAAATGTAAGACTGACGTATTGAAGTAGAAATTGGATTTATTGTGACTAGTCAAGCTATTTTTCAGCCTTCCGGATCATCCTTGTAATTTAGCTCTTCAACGTGTTGCAGACACTAACTAGGATTTGAACTCCTCTTCAGAGGGCCCTTACAAGAAACTGGCCTGCCTCAAATAAGTCCCAGGCTAACTCTTCTCAGGTTCAGGACATTGATACAGCTTAGCCAGCGGCTGCTACAGAAAACCAAATAAAATTGTTTCACACTCGTATGGAGATAGGATGAACAGGTGGCTCATTCCAGCTTCACAATATTCCTATCAAACATTGTTACGATTGGAATCACCCTCCCATTCACCATTGCCCCCATCCTATCCCATCCCAATATTTATCTAAGAGTTATCACTAGTAAGGCAGGTAACCCAAAATTGAATGTGTCCATCAAGCTTCATCATCAGCATCATCATCATCATCATTATCATTATCATCGGTAGTCCCTCATAGATGAGGATGACTTTCTTCCTCTCTCAGGATGAACCCATAGGTGGCTGTACAGACCAATATGGCTCCCGCAGGCTCTGGTACGCTCGGGGCAGAAGGTGGTTATGGGAAGGGGTGGGTGAGGCATTGGTGTGGCAGCGCGCTCCTTTCGTTGTATTCACCCGGCTTCCGTATTTTTTTCCTGACGGCGAGTCTGGAGGTGCTCGATGCCTTCCTGGATACTCCTCCCCGACTTTGGATGGTCTTGGGCCAGTGATTCCCAGGTGTCCGTGGGAATGCTGCACGTTGCCAGGGAGGACTTGAGGGTATCCCTGAAGCGTTTCCTCTCTCCACCTGGGGCTCACCTGCTGTTTGGAAGCTGGAATACAGCACCTGTACTTGTCCATAAAGTAAGCAGCCCATGGCTGCACAATAGGCACTTTAAATATATATGTGAACTCAGGGCACCAATAGTTCTCAGTCCTCAGGCATAAAGATGATTCTTTTTGTTCATATACCACATTAGAAATAGCCTAAGGGAATCTTTTTTAATCATTAAACTTTCATCCACTTACATCCCGCGGAGTTAGTTTAATGTCACAGTGAGCCAGTCAGGGATAATCCAGAGATAATAGGAACTGCAGATACTGGAGAATCTGAGATAACAAGGTGTAGAGCTGGATGAACACAGCAGGCCAAGCAGCATCAGAGGAGCAGGAAAGCTTGACGTTTCGGGCCTAGACCAGTGCTTGTCTTTCAGTAACAATTTGTATCTTTGTAGTGTTATTAACATAATTTACTGTCACAAGATTCTTCACAGAGGTAGTTTAAGACAAAATATAACACTGAATCATTCAGGGTGATGTAGGTAAAATCCAGGCCAGAGGCTTGGGTAAATCAACTTTATCTACAGCCAGAAAACGAATAGATCCCATCATCTCCTCTCAATTTCTTCAAAATATCAATTTGGGTTAAACCATATCATGTAGAGACATTGCAGATTGCTTCATTCTTGCTCAAATTTCTTCCTCACATTTGCTCCTTGGCTTCTCCTTCCTCCGCATTTGAAACATTATATTCACCCCCCACTTCTTCTTAACTGTGCTAAGACCATGACAATTACCAACTTAAGGTTAGATTTCCCCAATGTTTTCCTCATCAAGGCCCCCCCCAAATACCAGTGCCTCATTTCCTTTACCCTTGGTTCCAGGCTATTCTGAAAGTTTTTCACTCACTCAGCTGATCACATCTCCTAATATCTTCTACTTGTTAGCCCAAACCCTTTGTTCTACATGTTGTTTAAACCTTTTGTGATGCATTCTGAAACATTATGCTACGTAAAGAACACTGTACAGATTCAAACTCATGGTGTAAATTGACCCCCCTTATGTCTTTGTCAAAACTTTTTTCCAAAAGAAATCATCTGAAGTTCTTCAAAAGACACAGATCCTAAATTGAGTTTTATGACTTTCACAAATGGTCTAGATTTTGGTGTTGGGAGAATATTTTCATTTTCACAGATGATTCAAATATCACTGGGAGTACTGAAGGATAAAATAAAAATTCCTGCAAACTAATTTCATTGTATTGAAAGAATGGGTTAGACTGTAAAAAATGCCATGTTTACAGGACCAATGTCAAGTACGTCAGAGGCAATTAGGGATGAGCAAAAAATGTTTGTGTTGCCAGTCAGCCTTAAATACCATGAAAAATTTTAAAAAATAGAATGGATCTGAAAATTGGTTAAGAGAATATATTTCGGAAATACTTGAATAATGATAAGAATCTGTAACAAAAGCAAATCAGTTTTACTAAAAAGGCTATGAAGCAAAGCAGGTCATTTTGTTCATATATTAAATTTTGGTTAGACCATATTTATAATGTTGTATCAATTTCTGTGATAGGTGATATAAAAATTTGAGAAATTTTCAATGGAGGGTGACAAGGAGTGACACAGCGGCTCAGTGGTTAGCGCTGCTGCCTCACAGCGCCAGGGATCCCAGTTTGATTCCACCCTCGGGGTGACTATCTGTGTGCTGTTTGTACATTCTCGCCGTGTCTGTGTGGGTTTCCTCCTGGTGCTCTGGTTTCCTCCCACAGTCCAAAGGTGTGCAGGCTAGGTGGATTGGCTGTGCTAAATTACCCATAGTGTTCAGGGATGTTAGATGGATTAGCCATGGAAACTGTGGGGCTACAGGGATAGGTAGGGTGTGGGGTCTGGGTAGGATGCTCTTTAGAGGGTTGGTGTGGACATGATGGGCCAAATGGCCTGCTTCCATTCTGTAGGGATCCTATGAAGAATGATTCTCTAGTTAAGAAGCTTTGGTTACTCATATATGCTTAAACATTCCCCAAGTACTCATCTTTGAGACTGTGTGATGATAGGATATAGGTGCAGAGTGGAAATGATAGATTTTGATCCTTTTGATTGAATTTGATGGATTGGATAAATATTGATCAGTTCAACGGGAATAACTCCCTACTTCATCTTTGGAAATAGGGACAAGGGATCTCTAACAATCACCTGGGAGGGCAAACAGGACCTTGGTTCAAAATCTCACCCTAACATAGCTGCTCTGCTAGTATAACTGCCCCTCGCTATGGAAGTAAAGGGTCAGCTCTGACTTTATGCTCAACATCTACAGTAGAAATTGAAGCTGGAAGTGTTAAGGCAAGAAAGCGTCCATCTGAATAGGAGCTGGCAATCAAGATAGGCAGGAGATACTAGAGAATATAGTTCCTCAAATTTAGCTCACACATGAAAAAAAATTGCATACCACATGTATACAATTTACCTCAAACACCTGCAACTGCAAAATTTTTGACCCCACACTTTTCCCTTCCCAACACCACCCCATCTCTACGACCCCTCCCACAATGTCTATCCTTGGGATCGGAAATCCTCCCCACACTGCTAGACCCAAATGTTAGGTTTGTTTTCGGAGACCATCACGGACTTGATGCAGTAACAAGACACTGACCTGTTTAGAAAAACACAAATCCTTTATTACAAAGCAAGTACAAGCTGTGGATAACAAGGTGTAGAGCTGGATGAACACAGCTGGCCAAGCAGCATCATAGGAGCAGGAAAGCTTGACGTTTCGGGCCTAGACCCTTCATCAGAAATTACTCAACCCGGCACAGAGTGCAGAGTCTCGTAAGCGATTCTCCCCGAGCAGCCGACAGTCCCCACTTTTTATACCTTATCGAGTGCATAATACATAAAGCAATTTTACATCTCACAATGGCATGTTACATGAAACAATCACCACATCGGACAATGACATTATACACAAGCAATTACTACATCGAAAACATAAAGAGAGCAGGATACAGTATCAATCATTCGCGAAGTGACTGCTAACGGCAGGATGCGATTTCAGGTTGCCAAAGTGACAGAATGTAATTTCAAGCCGCCGAAGTGGCTTGAACAAAAGTCAGTGCCCTGGCCCCTTTAGCAGAAACAGAAGTTACATACTTTACAAGATTTCAGAAGTCTCACACCTTTACAAAGGCTGCCCACCTGATCTTATTTGAGACAGTTTCCACATACCCCTGTGCAGGAAGATAAAGATTTACAAAGTTTATACCTAATTCTATTTAGGCAGCAAGCTTAAGGCAGTGTCTTTCTACCTATGTGTAGGAAGATAAGGACTTACAAAGTTTTACACCTAATTCTAGTTGGGCAGGAAGTTTTAAGGCAGTGCAAGAGAGCATTAATTTATAGAGAATACAGAAATCAATGGGATGTTATCCCAATAACATCTCACCAACCACCCATATTTTCCCCGCAATTACCCAATGTTCCTTCTCTGACTGCATTACCTTCCCTACCTGCACTCCACCAACCCCCCCCCCCCAACCCCCCCCCCCCCCCCCGCCACTGTAACCAATACCAATCCCCCTGCACCCAAGATAAAAGGTACTGCAAACGTGCACCCAAATGACATTTCTGCCCCCTGCCAGATCTAGCACCTGCACCCTCTGTCCCTGTGGTCTTAAGATCCTTTGGCCACCCTAACCTACCCTAAACACTCCATCCTGACCTTCTTGTCACCTTGTGTCCTAGCACCCTTAGCTACCTGTGACCCAACCCTTACCCACCTAGAACACTGCCCTCCTGACATCCTAACTTCACTATTACCTTCAGTATTTAGCCTTTCACAGGGGCTGTAAATGAGGCCGTCTGTGATGCCGGACATTTACATTTTAGAATATTGCTGGTGTGGAAAAGGGGACATGGTTTGCCTTCCCCTGACTGTTCAGTGCTACAAGGGACCTGCCAGAATGAACAGACAGCTCTGTATTTCTGAACGAGCCCCAGGTGAAATCTCCCGTTGGAAACTTGGAACTGTTTCATTGCTTAGCTGCCACTGGTAGACAGGGTGCTCCTAAACTAGGCTTTTTAATTAGCTTGCATCTCTAAAATTTTATGTCAGAAGCTGATTGTTAATCTAAATCCCAGGTTGTGATAAACTTGCCAGAGATTTCTACCTGCACCAAATTCTCAAGTTGGCATTCGTCCTTTGTTGCACTTTGTTATAGCCAAATGAAATTGGAACAGGAATAGGCTGTTCAGCCCCTTAAGCTTGCTCTGCTGTTCAACAGGATCGTAACTGATCCAATATTTCTCACATCCACTTTCCTGCAAATTCATTATAACCCTTAGTTCCCCAATTGGTCAAGAATCTATCTGTCTCAGCCTTACATGGACACAAGGATTGAACCCCCAGAGCTCTCTGTGGCAAGGAATTTCAAAGACTCACAACCCTCTGAGAGAAGAAATTCCTTCTCACATCAGACTTAAATTGCCATCCTTTACTTCTGAGACAGTACCTTCTGGTCCTAGACTCTCCCATGAGGGGAAACATCCTCTTAGCATTTACCTTGTCAAGCCCCTTAAGAAGCCTGCAATGTTTCAATGACATCATCTCTCATTCTTCTAAACACTGGTGATAGGGTCCCAACCTGTTTAGCATTTGCTTGTAAAACAATCCCTCCGTTCCAGGGATTATTGTAGTGAACCTTTTTTGAACTGCCTCCAATGAAATAATATATTTTCTTAAATAAGGGGATCAAAACTGTTCACAGTACTCCAGATGTGGTCTCACCAGCACCTTGTACAGTTACAAGTAAGACTTCTCTACTCTTGCACTCCAACTCCCTTGAAATAAGGGGCGACATTCTATTAGCCTTCCTGATTACCTGCTGCACCCCATAAAGTCACAGAAATGTACAGCACGGAAACAGACCCTTTAGTCCAACTCGTCCACGCTGATCAGATATCGTAAACTGACCTAGTCCCATTTGCCAGCATTTGGCCCATATCCCCCTAAACCCTTCCTATTCATATACCCATCCAGGTGCCTTTTAACTGTTGTAATTGTACCAGCCTCCATCACTTCCTCTGGCAGCTTGTTCCACACACGCACCACCCTCTGCATGAAACAGTTGCCCCTTAGGTCCCTTTTAAATCTTTCCCTTCTCACCTTAAACCTATGCCGACTAGTTTTGGACTCCCCTACTCTGCAAGTAAAACCTTGACTATTCACCCTAACCATGCCCCTCATGATATTATAAACCTCAATAAGGTCACCCCTCAGCCTCCAACACTCCAGGGTAAAAAGCCCCAGCCTACTTAGCTTCTCGCTACAGCTCAAATCCTCCAATCCTGACAACAACCTTGTAAATCTTTGCTGCACCCCTTAAAATTTCACAACATCTTTCCTCGAGCAGGGAGACCAGAACTGAACACAGTATTCTAAAAATGGCCTCACCAATGTCCTGTACAGCTGCAACATGACCTCCCAACTCCTATACTCAATGAAAACCAAAAGAACTGTGGATGCTGTAAATCAGGAACAAAAACAAGCATCTGTGAAGGGAAAATCAGAGTTAGTGCTTTGGGTCCAGTGACCCTTCCTCAGAACCTGGGTCTGGACCTGAACCTGGTCACTGGACCCGAAACGTTAACTCTGCTTTTACCTTCACAGATGCTGCCAGACCTGCTGAGATTTTCTATCAACTTAGTTTTTGTTCCTATACTCAATGCACTGACTATTGAAGGCAAGTGTGCCAAGTGCCTTCTTTACCAACCTATCTACCTGTGATTCCACTTTCAAGGAACTATGTACCTGCAATCCTAGGTATCTTTGTTCAGCAACACTTCCCAAAGCCCTATCATTTACTATATAAGCCCGACCCTGATTTGCCTTACCAAAACGCAACACCTCACATCTATCTAAATTAAACTCCATTGGCCATGCCTCAGTCCATTGGCCCATCTGGTCAAGGTCCCAATGTACTCTGAGATAATCTTCTTTACTGTCCATTACACCACTTATTTTTGTGTCATCTGCAAACTTACTAACCAGATCTTCTGTATTCACCTTTCTGCATTTTAAGACGTCTAGCAACTTCTCCTCTGTAATATAGACACTTTTCAAGACATCACTATTTATTTCCCCAAGTTCTCTAGCTTCCATATCCTTCTTCACTGTAAATATTGAAGCAAAATATTTGTTTAGCATCTCAACCATCTCCTGTGGTTCCACACATAGATGGCCATATTGATCTTTAAGGGCTGTATTCCCTCCCGTGTTACTTTTGTGCCCTAAACGTATTTGTACAATCTCTTTGGACTCTCTTTAACCCTATTTGCCTAAGTTATCTCATGTCCTCTTTTTGGCGTCACAATTTCCCTCTTAAATTTACTCCTCCTGCCCATTAATTCCTCTCAGATTCACTCAATCTCACCTGTCCATGCCTGACATATGCATCTTTCTTTTTCTTGATGAGAGTCTCAATTTTTCAAATCATCCAGCATTCCCTACACCTACCATCCTTGCCCTTCACACTAACAGGGACATCCTGTCTCTGAACTCTCATTATCTCATTTTTGAAGGACTCCCATTTTCCACTTTACCTGCAAACAGCCTGCCCCAGAAAGATCCTGTCATTCAAGTTGTCCTTACTCCCCCAGGTGATGTCACCTGGCATGGTGTGAACGAGAACCAGCCAGCTCGGCGAGAAAGTCAACAACCTGGCCTTATTCCAGTTTGGGACTTTAACTTTTAGATCAGGTCTATTCCTTTCCTTAACTATTTTAAAACTACTAGAATCATGCACAAGTACCCCAGCTTTCTGCAGTATTCCTCCATTTAAATAATTCCTTGTTCTTTTGTTCTCTCTTCTAAAATGAACAACTTCATATTTTCTGACAATATACTCCATTTGCCCACTTACTTAACCTATGAATATCTCTCCGTAAACTGTTTGTGTCCTTCTCACAATTGCCTTTCATCTATTTTTGTGTCATCTGCAAACTTGGCTACTGTAGATTCATTTCCTTCCTCCAAGTCACTAATACATATTGTAGACAGTTGTGGTCCCAGCACTGATCCTTGTGGAACCCCACTGGTCATTGTTGTCAACCTGAAAAGGAACCCCTTATTCTCATTCACTGTTTCCTGCCCATTAGTCAATTCTCTATCCATATCAGGATACTACCTCCAACACTGTTGGCTCTCACCTTGTGACTTAACCTTTTGAGAGGTACGTTTTCGAATGCCTTCTGGAAGTCCAAATGCGACACATCTACTGGTTTGTCCCTATCTACTCTGGTTGAGAATTCCTTGAAAAACTCTACTAAACTATTCAGGCACATTTTTCCTTTCATGAAGCCATGCTGACTTTATTTGTTTAGATTACAGTTTTCCAAACATGCTGCTACTACTTCATTAGAATCATTAGAATCCCTACAGTGTGGAAACAGGCCCTTCGGCCCAACAAGTCCACACCGACCCTTGGAGTGTCCCACCCAGACCCATCCCCCTATAACCCACACACCCCTAAACACTATGGGCAATTTAGCATGGCCAATCCACCTAGCCTGCACATCTTTGGACTGTGGGAGGAAACCGGAGCACCCGGAGGAAACCCACGCAGACACGGGGAGAATGTGCAAACTCCACACAGACAGTCACCTGAGGCTGGAATCGAACCCGGGTCCCTGGCGCTGTGAGGCTGCAGTGCTAACCACTTCCTTAATAATTAATTCCAATATTTTTCCAACAATAGATGTTAGGCACTATGGACAAATTAACATGGCCAATCCCCCTTAACTTCACATTTAGACTTGAACAGCGCTCGAATCAGCAAGAATCATTTGAAAAATGCAGCCTTCGGGGAATCTATATATAATTTCGTTGAAGCCCTCAACAGGTTAGTGAGGGAATGTGACTACGGAACTTTAAAATAAGAATTCGTAAGACAAGGATTTTAGGAATTCCTGCTGCGTCTTTCTTAGATGTATTAAAGTAAAAGATTTTAACTGTTAGAAGATCAAACATATCATAGACAATCAGCAGAATCCATTTAGTTCTTAAGGCACAAAACCCATAAAGACACATGTAAAAAACCAGTATAGCAAGTAGGACAGACACCAGATACTGCCTGCCTTTGTCACTGCTGTGGAACAAGGAAACCGCAAAGGTATAAGTAGTGTCCTGCAATTACAATAGAATGCTATATCTGTAAGACAGTTAGTAACTTTCAGAAAGTATGCAGAAATAGGACACTGTCATGGAGTAGCAAGAGAGCAAATAGCTATTCAGACAAAGAACTTAATGTGGTCAATGAGTTAAACAGCTTACAGTAGAAGGAAACCTTGAGATTTTCCAACGGAAATAGTTGATTCAGACCCAGGGTTTTGACAAGAAGGTATTTATGTCATTTAATGGACATTCCATTAAATGTAAGCTCAATATGGGGGAGGATATCGCAACATTATCAGATAGTGTACCATGCTTGAAGCTACATTATGTGTTCTCAGCAGTGCATCTACATGGTCCAGTGAGAATAGCAGATAAGTGGAAATATGTTCTGCATCGACTCTTCAACGCAATGGGTGTCATAGAATTGTACACCATGGAAACAGATCCTTTAGTTCAACTCACCCACACCAACCAGATATCCTAAAGTAATCTAGTCCCATTTGCCAACATTTAGCCAATATTCCCTCTAAACCATTCCTATTCATGTACCCATCCAGATGCATTTTGAATGTTGTAATTGTACCTGTGTCAGATAGTAGAGAACTTGTACATATTTCACAAATCAAGAATTCTTACTCTTGAATATGAAAGTGCGTTCTGATCTGAATATTCCTCAAATGTCAGAGGGGTCAAGTTGATTAAAGTCGAAAAACCACTGTTCAAGTCACAACATGTTTTGTAATAACTGGTCAAGGTACAACTAGTCACGGAACAACAGGTCAATGAAATTTTGGCAATGCACAACTAGTCAAGAGACAACCAGTAGAAGATTACATACTGCTTTCTGGACTTCATGGTGGAACCCAAGCAGAAGACACAATCCATTAAGATTCTTTACATAGGCATGAGAAATTCATTTCATGCACCAGCAAGATGGAAACCTGTGAGTATATATGGTTGACAGCAATTAGTTCCATTCTGTCAACTCGAAATAGACTTCAGACTGCAAGAATCAGCAAAGTTTGCAATGAAACACTAATGATGAGACAGCACTAACTTTCCTGCATAGCTGTCCTCAGCCTTGATAAATTTACCCTTAATTTTGCTCGTATCTGGTAAGTTTCATTTTACAATGACTTCCTGTTGTGCATTCACCTTCAACCATACTGTATGCCCGCTGGTATGCTGTTGAGAAAGGAGAAGCCGATTCTTCGAAAAGCTCTTAATCACCACCTAAGCTATCACAACTGGCTCCCCAACCAATTTACAAGGGATTCCAGTGGATTTTCAAACTCCTTGAAGGGATTCTGCAAGAGGCCAGGATTATGTCAGGATCCCTGTTGAAATCTCCTTTGCCTAGACTTTCTCATCCTGAATATGAGATGGGAAAATTGTGTCCCATTAACCATTTATTTCTCCGAAGACGCTGCCTGATTTTTCTGAGTATTATTAGACTTCTCTGCTTTTGTTATTGATGTGTTAGAAGTGCTCAATGTGTCCACCAGATGACGACAGAGACAAAGCAATCCAGCCCCCAGAGAAGTAGAGAGACTTGAAAAGAATTAGTACAGAATCTAAAACCATAATCCCATGAAGCAAATGATATCTAACGCTCCAATCATTGGTCATTACAAACAAAATATAGACACAATTATATTTGGTGATGATGTATTTATACCGTTTATTGTTGGTGACACAAAGGTGAACATTTGCAAGTGAACAGTTTGACTGTTCTGTCAGTTATGCTCTTTTCTGCTTGAACAGAAGTTCTCTGCATTCTGTAAGAGAAAATGGTTGATTTTATAATTTTAAAATATTTTTGCCATATTTTTGAGCCGAAGTTGAATACATTTTTTTTGTCAGTTTGTAACAAATAATCCTTATGCAGGCAATCCCCAGGTTGCAAATGGATTCCATTCTTGTGTGCTAGATTTGTATGCAAGTTGGAACACAATGCAGGACAATATGAAATAACTGTTCATAAGTTCAGCAAACATTCGTATGTCAGTTCGTTAAAATTGCACCCTGTGCAGGATTGCATTTGTAAGAATGAGCATTTGTAAGCCAGATGCTTGTCACCTGGGGACCCCCTATACATTGTACAGCAATTTGATAAGTCTTTTAGAAATAGACAGAGTACACAGCAATTCCTCAGTGACACTGTTCTATAAAACTCATCCTGAATCTGATCCAATGACGTGCTTTAGACTGTTGTTATAGATGAGGGAGCACCTTCCTGTTGCCACTGTCTACTGCTGTTTTGGCACTTTATGTCACCAACATTGGTTCTAAGTTACATTATCAGATCCCAACATTTAATTCTTATCGAGGTTCCCAAATTCCAACAAACCTGACAGTTAAATAGTGGTATGCAAAAGTGCATTAGGATCATAGCAGCAGCACTCAATTGCCATTTTAACTATTTACTCGTTCCATTTCCTCTGGGCATGCGGATCTGAACTCATCCTGAATCTGATCTAATGTCATGAGGGTTCCAGGTGGAGGGAGAGTGCTGGAGGTGGGTAAAGGGATCTGTGGAACAGGGACAGCACTCTTGTCCCAAGAAATGGGCACGGAGGCGAAGACGGCGGAAGAAGAGTTTGACGTCATATCATGCCTGAAATTCGTTAAGGTGGGGGCACAGAGGAATAAAACTGAGGTCTTCGCTGAGTACGGAGCATTCAGCATCGGAGAGCGGAAGGTTAGGAGGGATGGTGAATAGCAGACAGGAGATTGGGTGTTTGGGTGGGGGGACGGAGTCAGAGGGATGGAAGAGAGGTAGGTTCTGGGGGCCATGGGTATTTTGAGTTGTTGCATCTTGTGGGCCTTGAAGCCTGAAAGAAAAGGCAAAGTTTCTTGTTAGCAAGACGAATGGGCCAGAGGATGAAGTGGAACTGCGGAGTGGTGCAGCCCTGAGCCAGTGTGTTGCGATGCTGTTGGACAGAAAGGTTGAGAGTGTGCATGTGACACACTGAGTGTGGATCTCAGGATACAGCGAGAACAGCTGTCTGTGGAAAGTTAAACATCACGGAGATATCTGTGATCCTGGGAGGATTCAAACCATGAGGGATGAAACTTCAGTTGGAATCCACGTGAGGTGAGCTGGAGCTGGAGGCAGTCACTGCGGAATGTGATATGTCTGTGGAAACAAGTTTTAACAAATACTCGGTCAAACACCAGGTGTGACAGTGAAATTAATGTCGGTGGGCAAGAAGAGAGACTGGAACGGAAATCCCGTCGGAGAAAGAAACAGAACTTCTTCAAGGTGGGCTTGCCTAGAAGAGATGTTGCAATGAATTAAAGACTAAATATAAAACAAAAGAACTGTGGATGCTGTAAATCAGGAACAAAAACAGAAATTGCTGGAAAAGCTCAGCAGGTCTTGCAGCATCTGTGAAGAAAACAATCAGAGTTAACATTTCAGGTTCGGTGACCCTTCCTCAGAACAGACTGAGTTCTAAGGAAGGATCTAAAACTTTAACTCTGATTTTTTTTTTCTTCACAGATGCTGCCAGCAACTTTTCCAGCAACTTCTGTTTTTGCTCCTGATGTAAATATTAGTTTTTGTTACAGTACATGGCAGAAACCAGCTCCACACCCAAATAAGGTTGCTGAAGCTCAAAGACCAACTTTCAGTTAACCAAGGCCTCCATCTTGAAGGGTATGCAGTACTTTTTCTGTCACACACTCTAATACACTCAATACACGTAATGTTTGAAGCTGAACAGATGAGTTATCAGGTTTACTCGTACTTTGAGCTATGAGAGAATTTATTAGCTCAATGTTAAATAACAACATGTTATGGACAGCTGGTATCAGCACAGAATGCTCTGCTCTATTCAGCAAATGACACAATATTGTAGAAAAAAGAGGCGGTGCAAACACTATCATCTCCAAATAACTAAAAAAATCACCAAACGACAACTATGTATGGTTGATAGTTGCATGACTTAATTCACTGGAGTCTGTCACAAGTCTATCCCTGAAATAACTCCACAGAGCCCGTATCCTGTCACCAAGTCACCCTATGTTTACACATGCACAGTACATGGGCTCTGACCAGCTAGCTCAGAGCCAGCCCCTAGAGGGAGGAGAATCCCTGAGACTCCTGTTTATCTATGTCAGCCAGGGCTCCCTGATTGGCCCATGTTCACAGTCCCAATAAGAAAACACATACTCGATGAGACCTACCTGGCCAACCTCGTTCCAATCGCTACAACCCCTAAGATTGAATATAATGTGCTTGCCCTTGCTTCCCTTCAGCAATTGAAAACTGCTTAATTGACTGTCTTACGCATGCGAAATTTATTCTATTTCCTTTTCCGTAAGTGTTTCAGATTGGGAATTTTTGTACAGTGAAGTCCTGCCATTCGCACCATTGCTGTTAGTAAATTTGCATATCTGCACAAAATATTATATGCACTGTTTTGCAGTCTCCCCTTCTGACGTGCTTTTTACAAGGCCAGGATATTCCATCCAAAGCTACCAAGGCGGATTATTTGTCTATTTTTCTTTGCTGACGATGAATTTTCACCATCTAAAGCTTGGCTGCCATGTTTCCTACTTTAGCAGAATGACTACCCTTATGAAGCATTTAAAAGCAATTAAAAGCCTGAAAATTCCTTTGAGATCATGAAACATGCATATTCCATCAACCTTCCATTGTTCTGCCTTAGCTCATCCCTAACTGCAGAATGGGACCTTTTACCTTTGTGAATTGCTTTCTGTTTTGAATATGAATCACCATAGGGGGTCTAATTATAATTTAAAAGCAACTAGTCTCAAATTACATACCATTTGATAATTTTGTCCTTTTCTAATGGCAACAGGAATGACAATTCTCAAAAACATTTCGCAGAATTTTGCGGGTGGCATGGTGGCTCAGTGGTTAGCACTGTTGCCTCACAGTGCCAGGGGCCTGGGTTTGATTCCACCCTCAGACAACTGTCCGTGTGGAGTTTGCACGTTCTCCCCAAGCCTGTACGGGTTTCCTTTAGGTATTCCGGTTTCCTCCCACATTCCAAAGATCTACAGGTTAGGTGGATTGGCCAAGCTAAATTGTCCATAGTGTTCAGGGATGTGTAGATTAGGCAGGTTAGGGGAATGGGTCTGGGTGGGATTCTCTGAAGGTTGGTGTGGACTTGTTGGGCTGAAGGGCCTGTTTCCACACTGTAGGGGTGCTATGGAAGAAGACATTTATACCCAACAGACAAGATTCTAAACCTATTCATCTAGCCTGAGTCCAAACCATAATTCTGAATTTGAGTTTTGCTACACATGGCATGTTAATGATGATGTGTGCCGTGATCTTCTGAGTAAATTGATTTCATCTGTTTGTTCCAGCAGACCATGTTGAAAGTGACATTATCCAGATACCTCTTACACTCAACCTCAGTTTACTGGGTACTAATTGTTTCAATGTTGTGAAGCAATTTCAGCCTGGAATTTCCTGCTTTTAAATTTATTGTGTTTTTGCTGAGGTTTACAGGCATTATGACAGAAATGTGTTTGTGTCTGCGTTGACGAGCTGACCCAGTGCCTGTAGTTTACAGGGGTTAGACAATAAGTTAGAGAAGGACATAAGTGGAAATGCATTTTGCTACCGAGAAGATCAGAGGTTAATGATGGTTCAAGTTGAGCGAGACAAGACAGAAAAGATGGTACAAAGTTTAACTTTCAATATTGGTTAAAAGTTGTATTTTCAAAAAGGGACAATCTATCCGCAGTCTGGAGGCATTTGATGGTGTTACCATCACTGAATCCTCCAACATCAACTTACTTGGGTTACCATTGATCAGAAACTCAATTGGACTAACACATAAACACAGTGGCTACAAGAGCAAATCAGGAATACTGCAGTGAGTAACTCACCTCTTGACGCCCCAGAGCATGCCAGCCATGTACAAGGCACAAGTTGGAGTGTGACAGGATGCTCCCCACTTGCCTGGATTGGTGTAGCTTCACCAACACTCAAGAAGCTTGACACCACCCAGGACAAAGCAGCTTGACTGGCATCAAATCCACAACCATCCACTCACAATTTCACCAACGCTCAGTAGTAGCAATGTGCACTATCTACAAGATGCATTGCAGAAATTCACTAAAGGTCTTCAGACAGCACCCTCCAAACCGCAACCACATCCATCTAGAAGGACAAGGGCATTACATAAATGGGAACACCACCCCCTGCAAGTTCCGGTCTAATCCCATCACCCTCCTGATTGGAAATATATCACCGTTCCTTCGTTGTCACTGGATCAAAATCCTGGAATTCCTCCCCTAAGGGCACTTTGAGTCAGCCTACAGCACACGGACTGCAGCAGTTCAAGAAGGCAGCTCACCAACACCTAATCAAGGGCAACTAAGGACGGGCAACAGATGCTGGCCAGCCAGTTACGGTCATGTCCCATGAATGAATTTTTGAAAAATGGCTGAAGGCATTGGATACTGCAAAGGCTATTGGCCCTGACAATACTCCAGCAATAGTACTGAAAACATGAGTTCCAAAGTTAGCTGTATCCCTAGCCAAGCTGTTCTGGTACATCCACAATACCAAAATCTACCTAACAATATGGACAATTGCCTATGTATGTCACATTGACAAAAAAACTGGACAAATCTAATCCAGCCAATTACCACCCCATCAGTCTACTCACAGTCATCAGCCAAGTATTGGCAGGATTGGTTGACAGTGCTATCATTTATTCAACAGCAACTTTCATCACTGAACTCCGCCACCTGCAAATTCCCAAGCAAACTACACACTATCCTAACTTAGAACTATATTTCTGTTTTTTTCACTGTCAATACCCTGCAGCTCTATTCTGAACTGCACTAAGGGTATACGCTACACTGAGGACTGCAGTGTTTCAATAAGAATGTTCACCAGAACTTCTTGGGTGCACTTAGTGATTGCTAATAAATGTTATCCCAGTGATACTCACATGCCATGAATGAACAAAAGAAATAAAAACTATAATTGCCAGGTGGCTCCCTGAGGTAGAAGTTGCTCTGAGTGAGCAGGATATTGTACATTCACTTACAGCCATCAGGTCATAGAGCTCTAAAACATGGAAACAGACTCTTCGGTCCAACTCATCCACGCCGATCACATATCTTAAATTAATCTCGTCCCATTTGCCAGCATTTGGACCACATCCTTCTAAACCCTTCCTTTTCATGTACTCATCCAGGTGCCTTTTAAATGTTGTAATTGTACCAGCCTCCACCACTTCTTCTGGCAGTTCGTTCCATAGTTGCACCACCCATCTGCGTGAAAAAGTTGCCCCTCAGGTCTCGTATAGATCTTGCCCCTCTCATCTTAAACCTATGCCATCTAGTTTTGGACTCCCCTACTCTCGAAAAAAGGCCTTGTCTAATCACCCTATTCATGCCCCTCATGATTTTATAAACCTCTATAAGGTCACCCTTCAGCCTCTGACATTCCAGGGAAAAAAATGCCTCAGCCTATTCAGCTTCTCCCAGTAGCTCAAACCCTCCAATCCTGGCAACAACCTTGTAAATTTTTTCTGAACTCTTTCATGTTTCACAACATCTTTCAAATAGCAGTGAGACCAGAATTGAACACTGTACTCCAATAGTAGTGTGACTAATGTCCTGTACAGCCATAGCATGACTTCCCAACTCCTATACTCAATGAAAATCGAAAAAACTGAGGATGCTGTAAATCAGGAACAAAAACAAAGTTGCTGGAAAAGCTCAGCAGCATCTGTGAAGGAAAAAACAGAGTTGACGTTTCAGGTCCGGTGACCCTTCCTCAGGACCCAAAACGTTAACTCTGTTTTTTCCTTCACAGATGCTGCCAGACCTGCTGAGCTTTACCAGCAACTTTGTTTTTGTTCTTATACTCAATGCACTGACCAATAAAGGCAAGCACACGAAACTCCTTTTTCACCACCTTGTCTACCTACGACTCTAATTTCAAGGAACTATGAACCTGCACTCCAAGCTCTCTTCATTCAACAATGCTCCCTAGGACCCTACCAGCACTCAAAGTCATCTAAGTAGCTAAACTAGAATTTGATACTAACAAACTATCTCCCAAGCCTTCCTAGCAATTAAGAATCTCTCATAAATGCTGTTGAAATTATTTAGGCCAAGACCTGTTCCATCTATAATATGTCTAAACGAGTGCAAGTTGAAATGAAAATAGCGTGTAAATCAGAAATGTATAACATGACCCCATTTACTTATGGTAATGAGACCCATCCAGTGGGCGCATTGACCACTGAAATACAGCCCAATCACAAGATCAGAAAATGGTTGACTTCCAATAGTAAGTACGCAGCACCTTCTTTTCAATTTCTGTTGTAGTACCACACCATTGAGTGCAGTTCCGGTTGCCACACTATATGAAGGATGTGGAGGCATTGGAGAGGGTGCAAAAGAGATTTACCGGGATGTTGCCTGGATTGGAGGGAATTAGCCATAAGGAAATATTGGATAAATTTAGATTGTTTTCATGAGAGTATTGGAGGCTGAGCAGTGACCTGATAGCAGCATGTAAAAAGATGAGAGGCATGGATAGGGTGCATACTCAGCATCTTTTTTTTCCCAGATTAGAAACAACAAATACCCGGGGTAGAGGTTTAAGGTCAGAGGGGCAAAGTGTAAAGGAGATCTGTGAGGGAGCATTTTTACAGAGAAGTTAGTCAATGCCTGGGAATGTGTTAGTGATAGATACAACAGCAACTTTTACGAGGCATTCAAACAGACACATGAACAGGCAGGGAATAGAGGGCTACAGACCTTCAACAGACAAATAGGATTAGTTTAGAAAGCCATAATGGTCAGTGCAGACATGGTGGGCTGAAGGGCCTGTTCCTGTACTATGTTCTATGTTCATTCATGTATTTGTGAGACTATATCTGGCACACTGTGTACAGTACTGGCCACCATACTTATGGAAGGATGTTAATATGTTGGAAGCAGTTCAGAGATGGTTTACTAGACTAAAACCTAGAATGAGCAGATTGCCTTATGTGGTAAGGCCAGGCCTGTATCCTCTGGAGTTTCAAAGAGTCAGAGATAACTTAATTTAAATCCTGAGCGGATTTGATCAGGTCAATGTGGAGAGGATGTTTCCTCTCGTGGGAGAATTTAGAACAGGGCGCCATAGTTTAAAAATAATGGGTCACCCATTTAAAACAAAGATGAGGAAACATTTCTTTTTCTTCTTCAGAGTATTGAGAGTCTTTGGAATCCCTTCCTCAAAAGTCAATAGATGCTGAACATTTAAATATTTTTAAGGACAGAGGTTGATAGATTCTTGAATACCGAGGGGATGAAAGATTATCGGGAATATGCAGGAATGTAGACTCGAGTTTAAAATCAGATCAACCATGATCACATTGAATGGTGGAGCAGGCTTGAATAGGCGAGTGACCTCCTCTTATTCCTTGTTTGTATTTATGGGAACATACAGGGTAGAACGGAGGCCAGAAGTAGAGGAGGAGAAAAGCAGAAGACAAAAAATAAAACACCAAAGAGAAAGAAGCAGGAAAGCAACAGTGAACATGATGGAAATGTCGTAGATCCAGGCAACATAGAGGTATAGATTTTGTCTTCCATTGGCAGGTTGTAAACTCATGGTAGCAGATCGAATGTCTTGCTCAACAGTCTACTGAATTTTTCTTCCCATTGAAGGAATTAGCAAGGATAGGCCAATGGTATTTGTTGTGCTCCCAACAGTATACTGGTTGCCATTAAAAACTAAAATGTACCCCAAGGTTATAGTTAGGAAAGTCATGCAAGATTTACTAGTGATTTGCATTAACTCTGATCAGTTAGCTATATCTTAAAAATAAATGAAACTTTTTAGGCAATGGAAGCCACTGAAATCTAAGAATTGTTTTTATAAACTTTTCTTTATTATCTTTATTCTTTATTGAGAACAGTTGACATACAAGATTTTAATATACAAACAGTCAGCGTTTCCATCAATATCAGTATGTGAATTTCAAGATGGATGATTTATATATGGTGTTGCAGTTTAAGTACAAATCTTTCAAAAGTATTTTAAATACAAATACAATAAATCAGTTTCAATGCAATATAAAATGAAACAGGATTAACAAATATATATCTTACTGTTTAAGAATGTAAACCAGGTTTCCAAATAGTTTAGTTGTTTTGAACAGGACTCAACTTTGTTAGTTCATTAATGATTACTATTTTGGGATAACAGGTACAAGGGTAATTTTAACTTAGATGAGAATGTGAATGCAGGTATCTGACTGGCTATCTGTTCTTTACCTTACAAATTTTTTGTCTACCGTAAAAAGTTGCAATGACTTTGAAGCACCCGTATTATTCAACACTGATATTATTTTCTTATTTTAATAGCAAATTTATCATGTCTAGAATAGATAAAATGTGGAAAAGGAATTGTAGACAAGTGTGTTAAGGGCTAACATATCATACAATGTAATTGAAAGGCTAATTTAAGTTTTGTGTAGCTCAAAATACTGACTATTTTGTATCTGTTTTTAATTTTGTATTTAAAAAACAGAATTTTACTTCAATATGTTTTCAATGAGATAAATGTGAAAACAGAGCAGCTTCAAATGAAGACCCAGGAGCCAGAAATGATCCTAGGGAAAAGGAACACAGAGTAAAGGAGACCCAAAGGCACTTATGCAATCTGGAGGAGTAAATTTGCTTTTCACAACCCACACAAAAATGGAAAGAAAATGCTTAAAAAGCCTACAGTATTGGTCCGTTGCTGGCCCACCTCCCAGATCTGACTCTACTATCCACTTATGGATTAATATTACATCATCAGAACCCCATCTGCATTTCTACAAAATAAACTTTTAACTTTAGGCAGTTATCCTTGGATCTTGCAGAATGTGGGCAGGAGCCTAAGTTTGCTGTTACATTCTAACTACCTCTGATAGTGAGCTGAATGGAAGCTTAAATCCCATTCCCCCCCACCAAACCTATTGTAAATCCCACTATCGTATCTGTGAAGCGTAATGAATGAAACCTATAACCATTAATTGTTCATTCTGTGACTGCCAACAAAAATACATGCAACTATATCAACCAAAAGCAAAATCCGAGGTGTGAAGTAGCCAGATCAAAGAGATGAAGGTTCTTTCAAGTATGTGGAGGTACCGATGTTGGACTGGGGTGGACAAGGTCTGAAATCAGTTGACACCAGGTTATAGTCCAACAGGTTTATTTGAGATCACAAGCTTTTGAAGCTCTGTCCCTTTGTCACTTGACAAAGGGGCAACGATCAGAAAGCTTGTGATTTCAAATAAACCTGTTGAATTATAACCTAGTATTGCCTGACGTACGGCCTTGTTCTTTCAAGTAAACAAACTCATTATCTTCTGCTGTCCCTAAATGATTTTAATGGTTCACAAAATAGTTATTTTTTTATCAAGTGTAATCTTAAAATATAAAACCAGCAAAATAATTACTCTTAAATGGTGTTTGTACAGGCACATACTCGGCCTGGTTTTAGTTATTCTATTTGATGATGCAAGGTACTAATTAGTACTAGCAATTGTTTAAAAAGTTAATATCAGTATCCAATATGTATCAATCTGTACAATATGTATCAATCTGTACAATACGTATCAATCTGTACTAGGTCACGATGAAATGGCTCTACCTGAGGCTGTGGCTACTTTCTTCATTTTTTAGATGGGGAAATGCTTTATTCCTTGTCCATCAGAATCAAATGCTTGTTAATGGATCTTGTTACTGAATGTTTCTGTTATAAATTGTCAATAGACCACAGGACAGTGCAATGGTCACAACTATACCAGTGCCTGTTCCGTACTGAAGTTCCTCAGTTAGTGTATCTTCAGTGCATTGGCTTAGTCTCTTACA
Organism: Ginglymostoma cirratum; assembly: GCA_024137785.1. Taxonomy (NCBI): domain Eukaryota; kingdom Metazoa; phylum Chordata; class Chondrichthyes; order Orectolobiformes; family Ginglymostomatidae; genus Ginglymostoma; species Ginglymostoma cirratum. Next base: position 2,416,926 of record JAHRHZ010000077.1, on the reverse strand, counting down.
CCCTCTTTCACCACATACAACAAAAGCAATTTATCACTACAGAGTGAGCACTTGATTTATGACATGAAAGAAAATCTGGAACAAAGTCATTTCTGTGACCATGCAGTCTTTGATAATTCTTTTCTTCAATTTTGTCTGCTAAAATCTCCCTGCCCCCGGAAAACATTAATATTCAATGGAGAACAATTCCATGTGTCAATTGGCATCTCCTTCTGGTGCCAATTAATCACAAATGAAGCACACTAGTTTTATTAATACATCTGAACATAGCTTAATTAAAAAGAAACAGTATTTTAATCAATGTCTAGTCTAAAATCTATATTGAGCTGATTTTACATAACCAAAGAAATTTTTTTTCAAAAAGCTGACTATTTGCTGGATATGTTGTCATATTGTAGTTTGTTCATTAATGAGGAAAAAAGTCTTTTGAAATATGGCATTTTTAATAACTTTGCTTCTTCAGCCTTTTTAAATGTCCATTATTGGAAAGTCACAATGGTAATAAATTCGGTCTACAGGAGGTGTCGTACAGTTTTATAGTAAAGGTCGATTACTGGCAGAATGTTTTGAAATCAACGTGAAAGTGTGCAGAAACATAATTTCCACTGAACATAATTTGCTTAAAATTCTAAAATCTGATGCACTGGATGTACTGATTTTGAGTGAATTGCACTGAGAAAATGCAAGCAAGGAAGCCAAAACTCCAAATGAATGCAACTTGCATCAAACTTCAAACATTATTTCCTATTCACTCATCGGATGTGAGTGCTACTGTCTTGGTATTTATTGCCCATCCTTTTGAGATGCCCTTGAGTTGGTGGTTGTGAACTGCGTACGCATATGATTGTGCAATTAACCTGCTCAAGCAGTTGTTGTTTCTAATCAGTTTCTCTGAATGTATTAATCATGTATGGGATTTTAAGACAAAAGTGCCTAGGGAAAATCAAAGATGCTAGACAAATGCTTTCATTGCTTCAAAACCTGTTGTCGGGAAAAGACATTAAGTGAAAACTGGAGAAGTATTATCAATGGAATAAGCAATAAAGATCCAGTAACATTAATGATTTGGGAGTTCAAAGCAGAAAAGTAATAATCCATGTAGCTAGAGACAACGAGTATGATCCTTCGTACGTTTTGTAGAAATGTAATAGATTGTTAATTTGCACAAGAGGCCAGCTCATGTGCTACCTGAACCTACAGATGTGTTGATGTGTTTGAGCTGCCAAGAGCTACAGTTTATAATTTCCCATTGTTACAGGAAAATTGGTAAATGATCAAAATGTTGATCATAGTGATGTGAAGCACCCTTATCATTTTTCCATACCTTAGATAAGTACTTTTAAGTAATGCCTGACACAGAACTGTGTGCCCTCTGAAATAGCAGGTTTCTTAAATAAACTTCTTAGCACCATGAGAAGCTTTAATAGCTAGACTGCCTCAATTACTCAGGGCAGAGATGATTAAATTATGAATTGTTGTAAATACTGCTTTCTACAAGCACATTCTTTAGCTTATCTAACTGACCCTCATGTTTTAACAGTAACCAAGGTGCAAATCTACACATACCCATTAGGATAATCAATGAACAGTTTTTCCAACTCAGGAACATTAAACCATATCCAAGCACAAATCTTTTAGCAAACTGCTTTCTAATCTCACCTGTAAATAAAAAGGTAGCAACATTCTGCAGTATCATGCTGTTTTTTTTCTCCATAAATACAGTGCCTTGTGTTGATATAATACATTTTTGCATTTCTATAAGAGCTAACTTGGTGAAAGTTAAAAGCAGTACAATGATAATGTTAAGTGTTTTGTAAGATGATACCGTTAAGACAAAACTTTCAGTGATAGTAATGGGTATATTAATTAAAATATGTTCTGTAAAGTTCCTTCAGCTGACTAGTATCTCTGTAGAGGAATCCTAATGTGGTGCTACTAGCATATTCCATAAACCTAACGGATTATTTGAACCAGTATAGGTAATTTGAGGTTACTCGCGGGAAACACTGATTGTTGCTGCAGGCTCCTCCATAACTGGGTGGACAGGCTGAGCACGGCACTCCAACTTTGTACGGAGCTTCCCCAATCCAATTTCCCCTAAAGAAAACAGCAAAGCAAGTTACCAGGATGAGAAAGTACATTGGCAATGAAGTTAAATAATTTCTTTTAAGAATATCAAGCTGATTCAATGTTTGTTTATTTCTGGGTGGTTTTTTTTCTATTAGAAATACATTTCAGCTAACAATGAGCAGGAGTACCTCTCGGGAATCGCAACCATGGATTTGGGAGGCAGAGGGGCCTTTAACTGAATGTGGGGTGCCAAGTGGGAACTCTGTCATCTTCCCACCTCAGCCCCAATTAGGTTTACAGTAGGAAGCTATGTCCCACTGTTGATTAAGGCCCTTCCATGGGCAATTAATATCTGCTTAAGGACTTCACCCTGTCAATGTGATAGTCAACCAGCAGTGGGTGAGAGGCATGTCTCCCTTGGAATCCTTCATTGTCAGGTATCCATTATCTGACCGAGGGCCCTGGCTTTGGGAAGGTGGGGAACCAGGACTGCTGAAAGTCATGCCCCTTCCCCTTGCTGCTGACCTCATCTGTCTCACCCCACCTATGATCCCTGCCCAGTGGAGGCCCTTCTGCCCCCACTCACTTGTGGACTGGCTCCCTCTCTGACCCTGGGTCACTGCTGGGTACACTGCTGGATACCACAAATATCAGGGTTTTCCTGCATGCTCTGTATGTTTAACACACAGCATAATTACAATACATGTCAATCCACCTCCCGGAAGTGAGTTGATCATCTGTCCCTGAGGATTGTCTCCATTAAAATCATGAAGACAAAGTGAGGCCAAGATTCAGATTGTTAACACTTTGTCCTCCCCTTTCAAAATTGCCTGCCCTTGGGCTTAAAGCTCCCCATTCCCTACAGTGTACATCTACATGTTTTTGTATTTAGAAACCTCTACTTGACAAACCATTCTCTCCAAATGAAGAGAGAGACAGCTGTCTCCAATATCTTTGGAACTGGTGATGGAAGACTAACATTTTGTATCATACCTTTCACAGAAACTGTACCAGACCAGCAGCATCTGATCCAGCAAACAAGCAAATTTAGAAGAGGGTAAGAAGTGCTAATACAGAAAGGTAATGGTTTGCTTTCACTACGTGGGGGTAATCTGAAAGAGTGAACTTTCCTGCATTAAAAGCCTTGCCAGTTTTCATTCTAGTGGAACTCCCTCTAATGGAGTGGAAGTTTGGTAGCTTCGTAGCTGATATAATCCAAATCATAGAATCATAGAATCCCTACAATGTGGAAACAGGTCATTTGGCCCATCAAGTCCACATCGCCCCTCCAAAGAGCATTCCATAGACCCAGAGCCTACCCTGTCCCTGGAACCCTGCATTTCCCATGGCTAATCCACTTAGCCTGCACATTTTTAGACTGTGGAAGGAAACCAGGGCACCAGGAGGAAACCCACGCAGACACAGGGAGAACGTGCAAACTCTACACAGACAGTTGCCCAGGGTGGAATCGAACCCGGGTCCCTGGCACTGTGAGGCAGCACTACTAACCACTGAGTCACCGTGCCACCAAATAAAGACTTAAATATCCACATTTTTGCAATACAGGTCAAATTAGGAAATAATGCTATTATTAGAAACAAATCTGTACACCTACTTTGGAGAATAGTTACAAACGAGGTATATAGCACGTCGCCAGGTTGACCCCCAGACATGCATATTGTGGCATGTATGGATTGCACAGCCTATTCGATTGGATGTTGCCCAAACCATCTAAGGAATGACAAGCATTTTATTCAGTTATTGCACAATATGATCGAATGAAATTTTGTATTAAAAGTAAGTTAGAAGAAATATTGTAAGCACTTGTACCTGGGTGTAGTGCGTGCATACTGGTCCGTAACATTTCAGGGGACACCTAGGATTACAGTCACGAGGATACGGAAAGCTATAGCTCTTCACTTCATCGTACCAAGGTTTTACCAGCTGTAGAATATTTCGATAGCTATACATAGAAAGAAGCATGTTAGGTACATGCTACAAAGTCAACAAAGCTGTAAACTAAATAAATATTTCCACTTTTACAGCATCTTATTTCATCTGTTTGTGCATTTCATCCAGCATAAAGTCCAGTGCCTGTTACTGTGTACAACAGAATTCCACAGCAAGCTACGAGATGAATGAGCAGTTACATCGGTTTTGATAGCTTCGGTTAACAGATGGATGTCCATCGAGAAATCTAAAATAACACTCTGCTCTTCTTCACATGTTTTCCTGACATCAACATCCACCTGAACCACTGAGACAGGCACAGCCCTGGTTAAACATTTCAACCTTAAATCTTGTATCTCTGATAATACAGTATTCTATCAATGCTGCCGTGGGGTTTCAATTATCTGAATCGGACAACACAAGAACCAATTGAACCCAGCAGATAGTTGAGAAATTATACTGCAGGTCATCCATTATAACCAGTAATTTCATTAAACCAGTGCTTTGTTTATTCATCTGCTGGCCTAGTGTCCATGCAAATCAATTTGAAAGGAAAGGCTGGACTATCCAGCAATATCTGTGGTCTAGTAACCAGGGGGCTTCCAAATTTCCAGAGGCTCTACTATAATCTTTATTCATTGTATGTTTCATCACATTTTCTCCAGGTTGGATACCCTAAATCCATTTTTTTAGTGGCCAATTGAAACATCATTCACTGATTAGGCAAGTGATTATTACAAGTCAAGCTGAGGTCTTCGCTTTTAAAGTATTTGCAGTTTCAATACACTTGACCTCTTACGGCCCAACAAAATCTTTGGTGCAGAAAAGGACTGCTTCCAAGGCTAACAGATTAGAGAGATAAAAGCTGCAATTTCAATAATGATTTTGTTTTCATCACTACAACTATTAGAGACATATTAAACATGAATTCTGAGTCTATTGACATGTGTTTCGTCCGGAAATATTTGCACAGTGCGAGTGTGAAGGTGCATGCAAACCTAAACCAAAATCCTATTTGTTTCGCTCCCTTTGTATAAATTAGTTGGTTGCACCAGTGTGAGCTGGTTTCAGAGATGAAGGTGGCCTGGTTTAAAGGAACATAATACTAGGGTGCCACAGTGGTTGTGATGTGAACATTTTTGGAGGCAAGCAATATTTTTAATTTCCATAATCTGCCACTTCTGATGTAGGAATACATGGGCAGTAATGTTAAACCTTGTTCCCATTCTGTTAGCACTATTTCCTGCTGGCATGCAGTTTCAGGGTTGTCAACTACCTCCTCACCAGCACCAGTTGTCTCTCTCTGTGATGTGACAGCAGCATTATTATCGTCTGGGACTACAGTGACTATCACTTCATCCTTCATATGAGGTCCGAGACACTGAGTGTTAGAAGGCTGCTTAATCATAAGAAGCTGCAAGTTCCCCTCTGAACCATTCACCATCCTGACTTCAGAATATATCGCCATTCCTTCACTGTCGCTGGGTCAAAGTCCTGGAATTCCCTCCCTAAGTGCATTGTGGGTCTCCCTACAGCAAATGGATGCAGTGGTTCAAGAAGGCAGCTCATGACCACCTTGACAAGGGCGAATAGAGACGGGCAATAAATGCTGGCTCAGCCAGCAACATCTACATCCCCCAAAGTGAATACGATAACAGGTCATAGTCAAGTCTTAGCCAGTTATTACATGTTCACATATGCATTCCAGCTCATCAGTAGCTGACAGTGGGTAAGGATCAGGGGTTTAACTTTCCCTGTAGGTTGGAGGAACAGTCTATCAGGCTTAAGTAGGGGTCAATAACTCATTCCAAGTGGGATACAGCCACTCATCTTGGCTCTTCCCTGAACTGGAAAATGAATCAGCAGAGCTCTGATTAAGGTTGGAATAAGGGATCTCAAAACTGGAAGATCAGTAGGAGTCCCTCAGTTTGGAAGCTGCAGTAAGACGAGAAGATAAGCAAAGGACAGTCCATGATGGAGGTAGCCTTTCTCTAAGTTCTGTAAGAATTAAATTTAAAAAATCTGTGCGGAAGGAGCTCCTGGTCAGGGCAGGCTCCAGCAGGCAGGGCAGGACACAAAGAAATGGCAGCCTATCACCAATAGAGATAAATCCAGCTTGTTGCCTTCAGACTGCCTGAATGGAGCTGTCTCTTTCCCCAAAAAACAAAAATCCCAATCAGCCTCCAAGAAAAGGCCTTAGGTGGTCATTAACCCATCTCTACTGGCAGCTCATCACTTAAGAGGAGGGAGCCTACTGCTACTACATCCCATTTCTTGGAAAATGACCCAGAAGTAGAACAGAGCCAGGGAACTGGCACACCAGTGTGAAATCCAACAGCCCCCTGCCTCCACTGGGGACTTAAAAACTGAGTCCTGGAACTTTATGTTCCAGGATGTTCCATCTCCACTTTCTGGTCCAAGAGGCCTGGGTCTAACCATGTGGGCTCTATCTCTGTGGCTGAGAATCATAAATGCCCTAAAAAAAAGAGGAAATTGCCCTGATCTACACAGCTAGGATAGCACTGAGAGTTACATGAACCTGTGTACAAAAAAAAATTCAGTTCACATTTCAAGGGGAGCAATCTTAAAACTAAACATTCACCGTCCAGAGCGAACTGATAGATTTTGTCCCAGAAATCTCAATAGATATGATGGTCCATGGTCCCAGATACATGTAGCAGCCCATGATTCTGCAGACTTTGCCAGATTGTCATCCCAAACCTGTTAACACAAAAAGAAATAATTCACTTTACAAACCTGTGAATGAATGCTATGCTTTTACCCACCACTATGATATACAACTCCCTTCCACAGAAACGATACTCCTGTTTAATATTTAATTTTCCATTCTAATTTTCAATGAAGGATCACATTCATTATATGTAAGAATAGCTTTTCTCATTCCGATGAACATCATTTACATTGTGGTAAATTTCCACTGGCTACTGTGCTTCATAAAGAAAGACAATGATATAACAACTTGTTCAGGTTCATTTTCAGACTTGGTGATCAGGATGTGCAATTACCCAGATTCAGGTCCAATTTAAACATGCAGCAACACATCTTGTTCTCCATCGTCATCTAAGATATTTCAGCTTGCAGCCCGGGACACGGAAAGGTCAGGAGACACAATGTTTCCACAGACAGCCAGATGGCGATGCCAAGACATACAAGGCTGTGGGCCAAGTGCTGGAAATGGGATTGGAACACTTAGTGCTTGTTTTTGACCAATGCAGACTCAATGGGCCAAAGGGCCTTCTTCTGCGCTGTTGACATTTATGGCCTGAAGGCAAAGCGTGAAAAGGAAATGGGAGCAGGTCACCAGTTAGGACAAATCCTGAAAGCTAACCTCGGACCTGTGTGCTATATCACAAGAAGTTCAATGATTTGAGGCATACAGTTAAGATCAGTGAATATATCTCTGCTAGCAAGCTCTCATGCTGTTCAATACACTACATACCAGCATTTTCCATTAGCAATTGCTAGTAATCTGGTCTCAAACCTAACATTCAGGTAGCCCACATAAGTTTTCCACTGTCCTAATGCTAGCAGGCTTACATTTGGCTGTCACTGCTTCCATATGCCTCCAGCTACTCAGCTTTGGCAGGCGCCCACTCACATCCTATTCTTTCTCTTGCAGGACAAAGTAGCACATAACGGGAGGAAGCCAAGATAGAAGCAAAAAGGAGACAGGTATACCTGCAACAATCAAGCCCTCTGCACGTCATCGCATCAGATTTGGAAGATGGCTATGTTGCATCTTGTGTGACTGAGAAGCATGAACGATGTCAGTACATTCTTGCTTTATTTTCCATCTCACTCTCATCCCACGATTTGTTGTGAAGTGAAAGCTACAGGTGGTGTGATTGTAAATGCTTGATTTTCACCCCAAAACCCTTTGTCACCTTAGCCTTGTCCTTTTGCATTTGTGTTTTCAAGCAACCAAAGATTGCTGCCTGGCCAGTGACTACAGCCTAATGAGGAACAGGGAAAGTAACACTAGGCCTGTTATGTGGAAGCATCATCACTTGATCTGACATGGTTATGAGGTATTTGGTACATTGATGGACCTGCCAAAGAGTCTGTTACCACCGTAAAGCAGCTCATAGGTGTCCGGATCCCACTTAGTGCAGCATGTTGCGTAGTGCAGGATACCCATCCTTGTCAATGTGAAATTGTTGGCCAATGCCACAGCTGCACTTATGGACCCAGCAGTGTAACATCTGGTGGTCACAGTTCAATATCCTCTGCAGGAAAGACAGAAACCACTCAATATCTCAGTAATGGAATGAAGACTGAGCTAAGAAGAGCCATGCTTGATGCTAACCAGACTCAGACTGCTGCCACTATGGTTGCAGGAACCAGCACTCAAAGGGACTTGCAGGATCTGTCTGACAGCAACTTACTAGGAATACTTTGCAACATCCCAGGGGTCCAAGGCGTGTACCCTGGCTTGTGTCTGCTGTTGTGTAGAAGATTAAGGGGTGACTTGACTGAAATATACAAGACCCTGAGGGCCTGGGTAGGGTGGATGTGGACATGATGTTTCCTCTCGTAAGAAGATCTAGAATTAGGGGTCACTGTATCAGAGTAATGGATCACCCATTTAAGGCAGAGACAAGGATAATTTTTCTTCCCTGCAGAGAGTCACAAGTATTTGAAGCTCTCTTCCTCAGAAAGTAGTAGTAGCAGAGGCTTTGAACATTTTAAAAGCAGAGGTAGATACAGCCATGATAAGCAAGGCAGTAGAAGACTATTGCCAGCAGGCAGGACTGTGGAGCAATTCGAATAGTTATGGTCTCATTGAATCATAGTCTGGCGTGGTCCAGTACCTTATTCTTGTTCCCAAATCATACATCTTCATGTATATTTGTAAGTGTGCAAATCATGTTGTGACCCAGGAGAGGCTCCAGCTACAACCCTACATTGTGAAACAGACAATCTCTGATTGGCTAATCCCAATTCTCTGATTTCCGTGTCAGATCCAACATCATTCCCTTGAAAATCCAAAACGTTAGCAAACTTCCTGCAAAACTATATCAACACCGTATTCCAATAACTTGACACCAGCAAGAGATAATCAAAACCTCACAGGAAGTTGGTCTTTTAAGTAATGCTGAAGGGTGGATTGGGTATGAGTGCAGCTGAACACACACTCAGATGGGAGCGTTTAAAGGGGATATTAATTGTTCCTGCATGATTCAAAATGGTAACCTAACACCAAATCTCTGCTATTTGCCTTGTGTGTCACTCTTACCATGCTAAATGGATACATACTGAACAGACAAAGCAGATCTAAACTAGGCATCTATGAGGTGCTGTGGGCTATAAACAGTAGCAGAATTATATTCAGTCGCAATCTGTAGTCAATTACAAACATCATGCGCCAGCTCAAGCCCACTAAATTCACAACTCATCCTTTAACTTGAGGAGACACTCTCTCCACCATCAACATGCAGTCACAGCAGTGAGTACCATGTACAAAATGCACTGCAGTAACTAACTTAAGTCCCTGTGTTAGCACCTATGCTATCTTAAACCTGTGACCTCTTCCAACTAGAAGGATAAGGGCAGGGGCATAGTTTGGTAAATGTGCATAAGTTATCATTTTGGAATTTGGATTTTTCAAAAATAATAGAGGCAAGTGGGTTTTGGTTTGTCCTGTGAAGGTTTTGCAAAGTCTTTCGTGACCTAAATACATTATTTCTAGGAATTCATGCAACTTTAGTCAAATGTCTGACATGCAAATGTCTGCATCATTAATGGGTAACATGTTTATACTGTTCAGCTTATGTTAGAGAGTAAAAACATTAATGCAATTAGTTTAGTTTTGACTTCAGAACAGGGGGTCTAAATTCTGAGTTCAGAAGAACCCAGGGTTAAGTCTTGATCTTGATTAAGGTGTACCGGTGTCCTCGGCAGAAATACTTTTTATCTTGTGAAGCTTCTAACCCACGATAGTCTAACTAAAGGTCTGGAAGTCGTCAGATCTGGAAAAGTGTTGGACAACAGAGTTATGAAAAGTTCACAGCCGTGGGAAGATATTGCAAAATTAATTCCACAGTTCAAGAAAAGACTCAAGACTTAATTTTAACTTTAAATATATAAAAAAGCTGAGATAGGGATTGAATTTCTGTAATAGATAGCAGTGGGAAACAGGTAGAAACTTTGTTTTAACGTCAGTGTTAAGATCTTTCTGACTATCTTCTGTATATGTAGGTTCATTTGCTTTTTCCTTCTTCTCTGTAAAAAAATTATGGTCTATTGTTAGAGAATATCTGCAGGGTTATGTGAATGTATTTCAGTAACTAAAAAATCAGATATACGATGTATCAAGCCAGTTTTATTCTGGGATCTGACTAGTCAGCATTACTATCAATTGGGAATAACAATAAGAACATCACTATATCCCCTTCAAGCGACAAACCATTCTGATTTGGAACAATGTGTTGCTCGGGAAACACCTGAGAACTTATCTTTTAACACCAATGTGGGCTACAACACATAGACAGCTGAGGTTCAATGGAGGTCATCACCATATTCTCAAGGACAATTAAAGATGAGCAAAAATTGCTGGGGGTAACAGCAAAGCCCACATCCATTGAAAGAATTTTGACGAAGTTGATACAGGCTATATACACAAAACTCCAGAGTCAAAGAACAAAGAACAAAGAAAACTTACAGCCCAGGAACAGGCCCTTCGGCCCTCCAAGCCTGTGCCGATCCAAATCCACTGTCTAAACCTATCGCCCAATTCCTAAGGATCTGTATCCCTCTGCTCCCCACCTACTCATGCATCTGTCCAGACGCACCTTAAATGAATCTACCGTGCCTGCCTCTACTACCTCTGCTGGCAACGCGTTCCAGGCACCTACCACCCTCTGTGTAAAGTACTTTCCCCGTGTATCCCCCTTAAACTTTTCTCCTCTCACCTTGAACACGTGACCCCTCGTTATTGAATCCCTCACCCTGGGAAAAAGCTTATCTCTATCAAAGATCCTATGAGCATTTTCCTTACAGAGAATACCATTTTAAGTACACATACATGTTATACATCATGTGATGCCAATAGATGACACTTTAATAGAATTTAATAGTGGGGGGAGCAGTGGTTTGGTATTTGCTTGTGCACCAGACTTATATTGGTTCACTGGGGGCAAACAGCACTGCTGATTACTACCTCTGCAGCCCACCATTCATCACTCCTTTCACTATTAATAGACCTATACAAGACCATTGGATTACCATTTATGCTTTCTTATGTTGAGATCTACAACAAAGTATTGGGGGCAAAGCTGAGGTCGAAGTTGGACAGTTCTTCCAAGAAGTGGCATAGGTATAATCAGCCAAACGGAATCTTTCCATAGTTTAAGATTCTATCATTTCAGATAATACTCTTATGGACACAGAGAGGAACTAAGACTATTTTTTAAAATACCTACATTCTGCATGCAAAAATGACCCCAAACATCCATTTGCCATTTCAATACACCATGGTGTTCCCATGACAATGTTTCTGGCTCAGGAGTGCTGCAGTGCTCCAGTGAGACTCAGCACAGGCTGGAAGAACAGTATTTCATCTTCTGCTTGGGGAACACTGCAGCCTTCAGGACTCAATGTTGAGTTCAATAATTTTAGAACCTGACCATCTTCTTCCATGTCCTTTACCGACCCCCACACCCAACTCCCACATGCCGGGCCCTGTCATGACATGGGCTACATACAGCACAGCCAGGCCATTTTCACCTACTTAGGGTCCCCATTGTCAGTACTTCTTCCTCCCTAGCTTACTATCAATTACCCCTTTGACTGCCTAACCTTCTTTCTCTCTCTGGGCTCCAATTCCATCTACCCATTCACCCCCCCAACCCCCAACCCCTGTCATTAGCATCAATGCCACCTTTTCCTAGCTATTATCAGTTCTGAAGAAGGGTCACTGGGCCCAAAATACATTAATTCTGCTTTCTCTCCACAGATACTGCTGGGCCTGCTGAGTTTCTCCAGCAATTCCTGTCTTCGTTCCAGATATTTCAGCATCCGCAGTTCTTTGTTTTATTTTAGAATTTTTTTTCTCTTCTTCCTGGTCCAGGCCTGAGTCCTTTGAGTCTGAGCAAAGGAAACAAGCAAACAACCAGATTAATCCAAGCACCATTTAATGGTAATGGAAAAGTCTGACATCCTGCTTAGCTTCAAATTTACAGTGCCAGAAGTGAGTAGCTAAAAAAAGATGATGGTTGCAATCCAAAAGAGGGTGTGTTAAATCTGTCTGCCAATGTTGATTTGGCCATGGAGTATTCCTATGAGTCAGAAGAAAACCCTGGAAAGTTCACAACCACACCAGTAATTGTACACTTGGCCTCAAAGGCTCTTGTCAGGCCATGGATTAGAAACGCATCAAATTCCTCAAGATCTGTTCCTTGTCAGTAAGTCAAGACAGGCGCGCATTTTCCCCTATAAAAATCCTCAATTTGGAAAAACTAATACCTTCCCTCGCGGTGTTTTTGTGGTGGTCCAATGAAAATACACCCCATTTGTTGTCACAGCTTAGACAAATGTTCCTTGTATTACCAACTGGAATATGGGTACCTGACCTTAAAATTGCAATTCCTCTTAATGGAGTTCTACATTATAAAGGTGCATTCACTATTTGAATTGTGTAGCAATTACATTTTGAATTTTCAAACACATCGACACTTAATGCTTGTTTAACATCTAGCCCAACACATGGCTTGAGGTTTTGGCCTAACTGGGAAAGGTGACCCACATCCTGACATCCCTTTTCTTGTAGTTGCCTTCCTTGGTCTACTGCATGTGGTATAAACTGATGTATAAAGACATATTCATAAAGGAAATTCACACAAAAAAAAAGCTGAGGATACACAGCTCCCTTTGAATGCTCTGCACCAGTATTCAGCCAAATGTGAGGACCTACAGCAATTTGTTCTCTGCAACAGAAAAGCTCATGAACAACCCGCATTCACAAAATGTCACAGGTACAAAAATCTACTATGAAACATAATTTTGCTCCTGAAAACACTTAGTAATCAAACAGGAAAAAACCCAAAAAACTGCAGATGCTGGATATCAGAAGCAAAAACTGAACTAACTGGGGAAACTCAGCGTTTCGGGACCAGTGATCCTTCTTCAGAACAAGGTTCTGAAATGTTAACTCTGTCTTCTCTCCATGAATGCTGCCAGTTTTACCAGCAAGTTCTGACTTAGTAATTGAAAATGCACTTACATCATCCGTCTGAATTATTGGTGAAAATTGGACAAGAGGCTGAAGTAGTACTACATTTTTCATTCTAATTTCTACTACTTATCCACTGAAGCAGCAGTACCACTACCAGAGGGTAACAGAAACGGACTGAAGTGCTGTGAGTCCAATACCATAATGGTGAACATTCTGGACTTTGAATTCTGTGGCTTGAATTCAAATCTCAGTGAAGCCTCATTTCTGACAATCCATGTGGTAGGTTTGTAAAAGACCATCACATTGTTTCCTAGGTATGGTGGTTTAGTTTTTCCCAACATGCAAAAGGTTCCCTCTTCAAAAGTGGGCAGAAACATTAATGAAACTTGCTCATCAAAGTGTGAAGAAAATTTGAAAACAGGTCAGGGTGAATTTCTGCAAGGATTCTTCGGACTGTTTATCTCAGCCTTAGCAAAAGCTGAAACCTATCTCCCATTCGCAGAGTAATTTGACCACTTTGAATCACAGAATTCCTACAGCGCAGAAAGAGATTATTCAGCCATTGAGTTTGCACCAAACCTCTGAACACCATACCACCCAGACCCAGCACCCTTCACCCTATCCCTGTAACCCAGCATTTCCCATGGCTAATCCACCTAGCCTGCACATCCCTGGACACTATGGGAATTTAGCGTGGCCAATCCATCTAACATGTACATCTTTGGACTGTGGGAGGAAAGTGGAACTTCCATTCGAAACTCACACAGACATGGGGTTGAGATGGATTTTAGCAAAGTTTTTGACAAGGTCCCACATGGGAGACTGATAGAGAAGGTTAAAGCATATGGAATTGAAGGAAACTTGGCGAGGTGAATCAGAAACTGGCCCAGTAATAGGACACAAAAGAGAGTGGTAGAAGGCCGTTTGAGCGAATGGAGACTGGTGTCTGGCAGTGTACCACTAGGATTAGCACTGGGACTGTTATTTTTAAAAATCGAAAGAACTACAGATGCTGTGAATCAGAAACAAAAACAGAAATTGCTGGAAAAGCTCAGCCAGTCTAGCAGCATCTATGATTTCTTTCCATAGATGCTCAAAGACCCGCTGAGCTTTTCCAGCAATTTCTGTTTTTGTTTCTTGGACCCTGATTGTTTGTTGTATACATAAACAATATAGATGAAAATGTGGGAGGGATGTTAAGCAAATTTACAGACAACACCAAGATTGGTAGAGATGGTTGTAGGATACGGAAAGATATAGATGAGTTAATTAGATGGGCAGGCCAGTAGCAGATGGTATTTATCCCTACTAGGTGCAAGGTGATGCACTTTGGAAGAAGAAACAAGACAAGGGAGCATTTGATGAATGGCAGGATTCTGGGTAGCTTAGCGAACAGAGGAATCTTGAGTATTTATTCACTGATCCCTGTTTTTGGCAAAGCACTTGAACAGGGTAGTTAAGAAGGCATATGGGACACTTGCTTTCATCGGTCATGGCATAGAGTATAAGAGCTAGGAGGTAATATTGGAATTGTGCAGAAGCATTGGTCAGGCCACAACTGGAGTACTGTGTGCAGTTCTGGTCGTCTCAGTACAGGATAGCACTACAGGGGGTACACAGGAGGTTCACCAGGATGTTGCTTGAGATGGAGAAATTGAGCTATAAGCAGAGACTTGATAGGTTTGGATTATTTTCCTTACCCTAGCAGAGAAGACTGAGGGGGGAAAAGATTGAGGTATATAAGATTATGAGGGATATGGATAGCATGAATAGAGAGCAGCTGTTTCCCTTGGTTGCGGGGTCAATCACAAGACAGTATTGTTTTAGAATAAGGGGCAGGAGATTAAGAGAGGATTTGGAAAAAAAATGTTTTCACTCAACAGGTGGTGAGAATCTGGAATTCACTGCCTGGAAAGGTAGTGGAGGCCAGGAACCTTACAATCTTTAGAAAATATGTGGATAAGCACTTAAAATATCATAACATTCAAGGATATGAGACCAAGTGCAGGAAATTGTGATTAGTATACTTTTAGTAGTAGTTATGTCAGTGCAGACTCGATGGGCCAAAAGGCCTTTTCTACACTGTATGAATCAGGAGAATGCACAAACTCTACACAGTGGGCCAACATTGGGATTGAACCCAGGTCCCTGGTGCTGAGAGGCAGCAGTGCTAACCCCTGTGCCACAGGCCTTTGTGTCTGCTTTTATTGAAGTTCCTCTTTTAGGATCTCTTTTCCTCTCTGCTGTTGATACCTTCAAACAGTTACCTTCCTCCACTCTCCTTCCCAGCAAAAGGCATGATCATTCAACAAGAAATCTCTCTCTCTCTTGTCCTTGAACAGGTTCACTGTCTCTTTCCATCTCTCCAGGGCCCTGACCCTTCTCCCTTTCCCAACCAGCAAACAAGGCCAATCTTGGTGTCTGTAACAGTGGCTAACTGGATTTCTCCTTTCTACAACAGGTGGGCCTTTCTTTATATTGCGCTGAGAAGGGAAATAGAGGAATGTATTCTACCTCTTTCACACAGAGTTTGTCTTGTCTCAACCTCTACTCAACATGATCTCTCCTCCAAGAGTTTCTCACCCTCCCATGAAAACCCATCTCCTCCCAACTCACAGAATCCCTACAGTGTGGAAAGAGACTATTTGGCCCATCAAATCCACACCGACCCTCTGAACAGCTTCTCACCCAGAACCAACCCACTACCCTGCATTTACCCTTGCTAACCCACCTAAGCCGCACATCACAGACAATTTAGCATGACTAATCCACATCAAACTGGAGCACCCAGCAGAAACCTACACAGATGCAGGGAGAATGCGCAAACTCCACACAGTCGGTCACCCAAGGGTGGAATCAAACCCGGGTCGCTGGTGAATGTGAGGCAGCAGTGCTAACCACTGAGCCACCGTGCCACCCATAAGGCCCACTGTGCTGTCCATTCTTGGTCAATGAAGTATCCCTTTTCCTCATATAAGCCTTTTGTCTTCCCACTTCACCTCACCTCCCCCCTTCAAAAAGCAAGCTTTCCTTCTTTCAAAACAATGTACTTGGCTTTCGCTCTCCATATTGCTTCACAGATTCACTCCCCTTTAACCATTTGGCAACCATTTCTCTTCAATCACACTCAAAAGGGCCATTTACCACTTTCTAAGCACTCAACAAAAAAAATGTTCCTTTAAGCTTGAAACTCACATTTTAACCATTAAGTAATTTAAGCTTAAGAGAATTAAGGGAGCTCTTTCACCAAATTATTTTATAAAGCGTCATTAAAATTTACATTCTGAATCAGGCAGTAAATATTTTGTAATGGAACTTGTTCCTAAAAACACCAATTCAGTTTTTAAAGGCTTCAATTACAGCTGAGGGAATAATCCTGAAAATTGACTGAATTGGAACATTGCAAGTTTCTTTTAAAAAAAGCTTCCCTGGACTTATTTTCACACACTCATTTGTTTTCTTGATTGCATCAGATTTGGGTACCAGCCACACAGCTGTGCTGCAGACAACAGTTGTCGGGTTGACACATGTAAATAGGTCAAATCGGGTCATGTTGGGTTCAGAGGGGTAAATAAGTTGAGACCAGGAAGCAGACAAACACGCAGAATGATTTCAGTCAGGAAAGTGTTGAGATACAGGTCAGATATCGCCTGGAGTTGAACAGAACAGGATGACAAAAGTGGAAATACAGCTTACTGGGAGCTCTCTGTGTGGGCTATATATATTGTTTTTGAAAGCAAATTCGAGTAGATAGCCGTACAGTGAAGCTGAAGTTTGTGAAGAGCCTGCTGCCGAGGAAGCAAGCCATGGAACCAATTGTGAGACCCGGAGATCAATGCTCAAACTAATTTGCTTTCTTCCTGCAATTTTGCGCACCACAGAAAAGTAGAAGAGGGATGTTTCTGAAAGGGAAAAGGAACAGATATTTCATGGGCAACCTTCCAACTTCACATTTCTAGTGGAAATTTTGCTCTCCATTAATAAATATTGTAAACTTGGAAATAACAGAAATTTGCAACAGTGAAGGAAGCCTTTTCGTCCATTGTATCATCTCTCCTTTCATCTGACTAAGCCTTGCTCTTTCCCAGTCTACTATAGACTTTTCATCAGGCTCATTGATTGACTATAGCTATGTTGATCCCCTTTTTTGGCTTTCTTACTTTCCACATTCCACTTTCTTATAGATTCTTTTCTCCTCTCCTCATGTTTTTTTAATCCATTCACAAGATGAGGGCCACTAGCCCTGCTAGCATTTATTGTCCATCCCTAATTGCCCAGAGGACAGTGAAGAGTCTCTAGTCCAGGATAGTAGTTTCCTGCCTTAAAGGACATTAGCAAACCAAATGGACTCTTCCCCCTGACAATTGACGGTGGGACTCATGATCATCAATAGACTCTTAATCGGCATTTTTTATTGAATTCAAATTCTACCATCTGCCCTGGCAGGATTCCAACATGAGTACCCGGACCTGAGTTTCTGGTTAACGATCCAGCGATAATACCACTAGATCATCGCCTCCCCTTATTCTAAGATTTGATGTGTTAACAGCTTTCAAAAGCTCTATTTATTGGAATATTGTCAGATTTCATGCTTCATTTCTCTTATACTTGAGTTCTGAAAGACAGTCATATCAGACTTGAAACAATAACTGTTTCTTCTCTGCACAGAGATGTTGCCACACCTGCTAAGTTTCTGCAACATTCTCTGTGTTGTTTTCAGATTTCCAGCTCCCTAGTTCTCTCCCTAGATTTTCTCTTAACCTAGACGCTCTCTGTTCCATCTCCTCCCTCAGTGCTCTATTTACTACCTCCACCAGGATAACTGTACCATTTCTGACAATGCATGCTGTTTCTGTTCAGATGAAGTCATGTCCCTTCAGTATATAGCCCTCACTTTTCCACAATTGATTCCTATGCCCCAGCACATGAGCACTTGACTCCTGCACCAGCCTGGCAGCTTTGTACGCAAACAGAAGTGAAACTCTGAGGATGCTGGAAATCTGAAACTCTTATTTGTCCAAGTCTTCCAAGCAGCAACAAATGCTGATGGATTACAATCCACTTTGATTTGTTTCAGCAGAGCTCTGAATTCCTGATCGGGACTTCTGAACTTGACCTCTTCAGAACTGTACAGCATAGTTTGAATCGGAGCCGTTTTTTATCCTGCTGGACCACTGGGGAAGTCAAGCTGCTGCCACTTTTTATGAGATAACAAGGTGTGGAGCTGGATGAACACAGCAGGCCAAGCAGCATCATAGGAGCAGGAAAGCTTGACGTTTCGGGCCTAGACCCTTCATCAGAAATGGGGAAGGGGAAGAGAGTTCTGAAATAAATAGGGAGAGAGGGGGAGGCGGATAGAAGATGGATAGAGGAGAGGATAGGCGGAGAGGAGGCAGACAAGTCGAGGAGGTGGGGATAGAGCCAGTAAAGGTGAGTGTAGGTGGGGGGGTAGGGAGGAGATAGGTCAGTCCAGGGAGGACGGACAGGTCAAGGGGGTGGGATGAGGTTAGTAGATAGGAGATGGGGGTGGGATGTGAGGTGGGAGGAGGGGATGGGTGAGAGGAAGGACAGGTTAGGGAGGCGGGAATGAGCTGGGCTGGTTTTGGGATGCGGTTGGGGGAGGGGAGATTTTGAAGCTTGTGAAATCCACATTGATACCATTGGGCTGCAGGGTTCCCAGGCTGAGTATGATTTGCTGTTCCTGCAGCCTTCGGGTGGCATCATTGTGGCATTGCAGGAGGCCCAGGATGGACATGTTGTCTGAGGAATGGGAGGGGGAGTTGAAATGTGAAATCATATTCAGCCTGGGAACCCTGCAGCCCAATGGTATCAATGTGGCTTTCACAAGCTTCAAAATCTCCCCTCCCTCAACTGCATCCCAAAACCAGCCCAGCTCGTCCCCGCCTTCCTAACCTGTCCTTCCTCTCACCTATCCCCTCCTCCCACCTCAAGCCCCACCCCCATCTCCTATCTACTAACCTCATCCCACCCCCTTGACCTGTCTGTCCTCCCTGGACTGACCTATCTCCTCCCTACCACCCCACCTACACTCACCTTTACTGGCTCCATCCCCGCCTCTTCGACTTGTCTGCCTCCTCTCCACCTATCCTCTCCTCTATCCATCTTCTATCCGCCTCCCCCTCTCTCCCTGTTTATTTCAGAACCCTCTTCCCCTCCCCCATTTCTGATGAAGGGTCTAGGCCCGAAACGTCAAGCTTTCCTGCTCCTATGATGCTGCTTGGCCTGCTGTGTTCATCCAGCTCCACACCTTGTTATCTCGGATTCTCCAGCATCTGCAGTACCTCTTATCTTTGAGCCACTTTTATGATATAGCTGCTGTTTTCCGGTAAATTCCTTCAGGAGCTTGCTGCAAAGCTGTGGGAGATTTAACCAGCTTTTCAGTGTGTCAGTGAATGAAGTAAGCTGGAGTGATAGGGTGACACGGTGCTAGGGTAGAAAGGTGGTAGGCGGGTGTTATGCCAGCTGGGTAGGGTTATAAGTGGGTAGAGCGCCAGGAATGGTAGATGACAAGGTATTAGGGTGGTGGGGTTGGGTCTGGGGTGGGGTGGGGGGTGCAGGAATCACAAGGGAGTCACATCATCAGATCGGGAGTCGGGTGAGTGAGATTGTCAGGCTGCAGTCAGAAAGGGTTGGGAGGGGGGCGTTTGTCAGAGAATTGGAGGGAATTGGATGATCAGGAGGAGGGGAATCAGTGGGTCAGTATGTGAGCCAGAGAGTCAAGGGATGAGACGGAGGATCAAGGAGGGGAGTTCAGGTCATACAGCGTAGGTCAGGTTGTTGAGGGGAATTTGGGTGATTGCTTTTTACAGCTATCCAAGAATTAGATATGGCTCTTTCTGTCTAACATTTCCTGGGTAACTATCCAGGGAATTACAACAGAATTGTCCAAAGTCTCTGACGCTAACACAGAGAGAGACTTTTCCAGAGGATCCCAGGGAGTAGGGCAATTGCCCATCAGAAGTTCAAACTTACTGGGCCATTCCCACAAAGGCAGTGCAACAGGGCATCCAAGTGTTTCTGGCACACATTTCGGGTCATACATTCGATCTCTAACAACCTGCAGTCAGGACGATCCCAGCCTTTCAATCAAATTGGGTAACTAGAGGGTCCTCTGCTCCAGTGACTTCTATTTTCTTCCACTGCCTCTGCAGATGTTTCCATCCTCCTATGTTTTGATTTTATTCCTCTGTTGCTCTGTCTTATAGGTTCCCTTATAGGTCTGGTAAGTCTTATATAGAATGCAGTATCCAAAAACGCCTCTGAGGCTGCAGTTGCCAATTGCTACTTGAGACAGAAGCCCCCTGTTTCAGAGAAGCAACGTTTCTGCACTCATTGCAAATGCACAGTCTCTGAATGCACAAAGTACTGTGCTGAGCAACATGATTAGAGGTAGGACAATCCAAATTGGTCTGCCCTCCTTGTTAGTATAGTATTAGTGAGCTGAGGGCATCATTCATGGCTCACAGAGGCAGCTGGCTTACCTTAGGTAGCAGCTAGGTTATTCAGCTTGGAGACTAGAATCATAGAATCCCCCTACACTGAGGAAGAAGACCATTCAGCCCATCAGATCAACACAGACCCTCCAAATGGCATCTTACCCAGATCCACCCACCTACCCACATCCCTGTAACCCCGCATTTCCCATGGCTAATCCACCCAGCCTACACATTACATGGGCAATTTAGCATGGCCAATTCACCTAACTTGCACATCTTTGGACCATGGGAGGAAACTGGAGCACCTGGAGGAAACCCACGCAGACACAAGTAGAACGTGCAAACTCCACACAGACAGACACGTGAGGCTGGAATTGAACCTGGGTCACTGGGGCTGTGAGGCAGCAGTGCTAATCACTGAGCGGCCATCCCACCCTAGTTAGGAGGGTAAACAGGTATTGGCATGCAATGGCTCATAATTTGAGGGTGAAACTTGGAGCAACACTCTTCGGCTTTGGGTTTCATTATAAAGAAAAGTCTAAAAAAACTTTTAACTTGCCTTTTGTAATGCTCTCTTTGAAGACTTCTGCTTTACATTATGTACCTGGTAGCCAATGTAAATCAGCAAGCACAATGGTGTTGGGTGAAAAAGTCTTGCTGTAAATTTGAATATAGGCAGAGTTTCTTTGGCATCAAGTTTATGTAGGCTAGGTTATAGGAATCCAGCTAGGGTGCATTGGAATCACGAGATTTGGAGGTAACAAAGGCGCCCAATGAGGTTTCAGGAACAGATGAACTGAGACAGGGACAAAGTCAGCTGTTTCACAAATTGAAATAGACTGTCCATGAAGGAAAAATGTGAGATTGAAAACTCACCTCTCTCAACTACTACACCTAGTTCGCAAACAAATTTGAGTTGAGTCTCAGGCTGTAGCCAGTGAGAAGGATGGAGTAAGTGGCAAGGGAACAAAAGTTTGGAACTTAGATGAACACAACGGCTTCAATGTTCCCTAAATTTAATTGGAGGAAATTTGTGCCCATCCAATACCAAATGTCAGATAAGCAGCCTCATAATTTAGCAACAGCAGAGGAGCTGAGAGAGGGGGTGGTGAGTCAAAGCTGGACATCGTCAGCATACATATGAAAACAAACGGTGTGCTTTTTTTGATGGTGCTGCAGACAGTAGTCCGTAAATGGGAAACAGAAAGTTGCCAAGGTTAGATCCTTGAGAACATGAGAAATAACACTGCAGGAGCAGAAAAATGAAGCAATTTCAAGTAATACTCTGGTTATCATCAGATAGTTCTAAGAATGAATCCAAGTGAGAGTAATCCCAGCCAACTGGTTAACAGTAGACAGGCAGTGGAGAGGGTAGTGTCATCAGCCATGTCAAAGGTTGCAGACAGGTCAAGTAGGATGAGAAGGAATCGTTTACCATGGTCCCAGTCACTTGGAATGTAATTTGTGACATAGGCAGAAACATGATTGGAGGGATTCAAGCATCAGGCTCCTGGAAGATAGGAACAGATTTAGGAGGCATGTGTACATTCAACAACTTCAGAAAAGAAAGGGAAGCTGGGGATGGATTGGTAGTATTCAAGGATGTTGAATTGAGGATTGTTTTTCGAGAAAAGCTTGACGAGTTGAAGAGATTTTTAACAACATTAGCTCACGTGGGAACTGTGGGTGAGGTGTTGAAGAGGGGATGGCTCTGATTTACACATGTAATTGCCACAACATTGAAATAATATGTATGCCATCCACTGCAAATACATGCAGTACAATTGATAGCTAAGCTTGTGTTTGTATTTTTAACATTTTGACAAAGTATTCACAGATACCAATTTTAATAAGCTATATCATCCAAATTTCACTTTCTGCATTGGTACACAAACCTATGTTAACACAATGCACTAAGAATGTGATGTTATACTGTAGTTAGGACAATGAGCAACCTCCTCTAATACCATGAAGGTTAACAACAACCTTATGTGGATGGGCAAAACATTTTGTAACTTGGCTTTCATGGGGATGGTTCAGTAATTATCAATCGGTGTGATGTAGGGGTCGATGTTTATTGATACTACAGAATCGGCTGGTCAAATCTCTGTAATTCAAGTTATTGCCTTCTTTGTATCTAATGTTTTGTCCTTTCAGTTTTTCTCCTCATTTCTGTGACCTTTTTGACTCAGTCCCTTCTAAAGTCTGTTTTTGCTACCCTGTGTAAACATCCAAATCTCTGCTAGAAATGGTTACAAATGACGCCGATGAAAGGCTGACACCCTTTTTAACCATCCGTTTGTTGGTGGTCTAATTTTCTAAAGCTGCAAACCAGCTGCTCTTCAATATTGGCAATGTCACAGGGCTTTTAGAAACCTCCAGCAGCCCAATCAAAAGCAAACAAATGCATTTCAGTTAGTGCTTATTTGATGTAACATTTCCAATTGGCCTGCTTTCAACTAACATAAGGAGTTAAAGATTGTTATTTGCAGATTAAACTGATAAATACCATCGGTGATACTCGTGTATGACATTTTAGCATTTACATGAGCTTAACCTGTTTATTGCAAGTGAGCTAATGTTTGACTAAAAATAGTAGTCCAAAAAATGGCAATAAATTTGCATCCACCAGTAGCACCAACGTTTTTCCAACTTTATAGCTACTAGCTATGGGGAAAATGAGTCTGTTCCAAATTGTCAACTTTGAAAATCCAGTGCTATATGTAGTTTAACAAAAACATTAAAAAAAAGTAGCATTTGCACCCTTTTTAAGTATTAATCTGTTCTGGACATAATTAGGCAGTGTTATTTTCTGAAACTACAAACAAGAAACAAGTATTGTAAATATCTAGTTTTGGAAATCAGATTTGATCTGTTGACAACAGATTATGAGATGCAAAGTGTTTTGCTCCCCTTAATATACATGAAATGAACATAACATATTTTAAAATTAAACACCTACCTGTAATAAGAAATTAAGCTGATTCCACGACAACCCCCTTCATTCTGTCTTTTCTAAAGAAATATAATTTAAATTGACAGTACTAGAATGGAAAAGTAATGCACTGGACTAACTCCAAGGAATTTGGCTGACTCAAAGACACTCAGATCGCAATGCTTGTTCCAGAATCTTAAAGGGAAGGCGGGAAAGAACAAGGGAGACCGTTAAACAGAAACAAAGAGACAGCCAAAGAGACAGAGGACAACCCTGAACTCCCTCCATTAGCTCAACACTTATGCTTTAATTATGGTTAAAAAAAAGTGAGGTGCATCATGAAACTTAATGAGCTGTTAACCTGCTCAAATGAGATCACGATAATCTTTTAAGTTTGGTAGTTGCAATAATTTGCCCATACAAACCCCATGAAATTCACTTGCACAGGAGCACCATCCACCTGGCAGTGTGGTGACTCGAAACCTCTTACTTTTATGCTATTCTTGGAAGCCTGCACTTTGTCACACTGGCACTACACAGGGTGCATTCCCCGCAGATATTGGCGCAGTGCCCATCCCGACATTGCCAGAGAGCTGCCTGCATGAAAGATGGCACAGAAGACTTAGCAAAGAAAGAAACAGAAATTGCAAACACTGCCATATCCTCTTTGAAAAAAAGAACTTGCAATTCTTAAATAAAAATGGGAACATTTAAGCATATTTTAGAATCACGCAATTCTGACAGACCCTAAAATAACTGTCTCAAGATGTGATTGTAATGTTTCAAAAAGCACCACAGTCTAATCTGACAGAAGACTGGATTATCTTTTGGCAATTTAAATGGACAATATACCTATATTATTTTATTCATTCATGGAATGTGGGTTTCATTGGTTAGGCAGAACTTATTGTCCATCCCTAACTGCTCTGAAAGCTGGTGATGGGTAGCCACATAAACTGAAGTGCAGGTATATCCACAGTTCTGTTTGGAAGTAAATTCCTGGATTTTGACTATGCAACAGTTGAAGGAACGGCGAGATAATTCTAAGTCAAGGCACTTGGTGGTGCTGTTGTTTCCATGTGTCTGCTACCTTTGTCCTTGTAGGTGGTAAAAGGCATCGGTTAGGAAGGTGCTGCTGAAGGAATCTGAGCAAGTCACTGCTGTGTATCCTTGACTGACCTGGTGTTCAGTCTTCTCTACACAGTGCGTGATCAGACAACAGACAGGGCAATTTCTACCACATTAAACCAATGCGATAAGTGTAGCAAACGTGCAGCAAGGGCTTGCAAAGGCTAACAAGCGAGAACCGGTGAGGAGGAAAGGACAGAGAGGGTTCAGAAAAGGGGTGACAAATAAGGGACAGTGAGCAACAGGTGGCAAGTGCTCAGGCCAACAAGGACACAGGTGTAAACCAGTTCCGGTACCAGCTGATGGCCACATACCTATGACATCTACAGTGGGAAAAACCATGCCATCACTGTAATGGCTGAATGCCTTTGCATGGCTGTTCCTGCACTTTGGTCATCAGCAGTTTTGTTAGAGTTTGTTAGTTACCTCAAGTCATTTAATTCCAGTGGATGTGAAGAAATTGACAGGTTTTAATAGTTCCCAAAGAGTTTGTTTTCTGATTTTTGATGACTCTTCCCAACACACTGGCACGCACACACACACATACGAAGAGGCATCTATGGACACAGAGAAACACATAGGCACATACACACACACACACACACACATATATGCACACACACTGACAAACGAACTTTTTTGTATTCGTGAAATTCCCCTTTATAGAATTCATTGAAAGGACATGAAATCTGACACCAATCTATTTCAGCATTTACAGTAATTCATTTCCTGTGCACCAGTAAATCGTTCACATCCCCCTTTTTGTCTTAGTCCTGGGAACTTGAAACTGAACAAAGGGATTTGAAAAAAAAGGCACTGCATTTGCCGTGCTTTGAAAGCGTTTCTCCGGCAGGGGGTGCGAAGCTACTAAGAACAGTGAAGCAAAATCAGCGTTAGACATGCGTCCGTTCTGAAGCCTTCAGATTTACTGATTGATGAGCAGGCACCCCAGCAGGGAGGGATGATGTTCAGAAATGAGACAAGGCACTCACCATATACTCCATATTCGCAGCCGGTGGGTTGACTTGACTTCGAACCTTATTGTGGTAATCGAGAATAACCGATTTATCAGTTGGGGAGATGTATCGTCTCCGCCTGGCTTTCGGGACATCCCCGGGTCCCAGGTCTTTTCTCCCGGACGACGCTTTCTCGCTGAAGCTTGACGAAAGGAACACACTGGAGACATTCACTGAAGATACAAATGCACTTGTTCCATGCAGGGCGCAGAGTAACCTTATCAGACACAGTGTGGAGCACAGCTTCATGATGGCCAGTCAAAAATTGAAAAGTGGTGCCCTGCAAAGCAGATGTTAGACTGAATAAGGAAAACAAAAATAAAATGTGCAGGTAGTTTAACATTTTCAGTCATTTGGATGTAACTCAGTGGCGATGGGGACACATCCTCCATTCAATACATTATGCATCCATTATTCCTCGAAAGCAAATAAGTGGAAATATTCAGATAATCGTTTAGCAATTAATAAAAATAAATCGTATATGCCTTACTTGTCAACGTAAATTTCCATAAAGACGATTTTTCCTCGAATCTCTTACTTTGATGTTATTTAGTGTAAAGATAAATTTAGCTCACCTCTTGCATGTAGTCAGACACTGGCAAAATGTCCTTCCAAATTTCAGAGTCCTTCTGGAAGGAGTCTTGTGAAGTATTTGCGATCGGTGTGAGGTAAGGCTGGCAGTGATGTGGGATGGGGCGTGATAGAAACCCTGTGAGAGAGGGGCTTACACTGCTGGAGTATCCTTGGGACTTTTATAATCGGCAGAACGGTTCAGGAAGGCAAACTCCTGTTCTTTGGTGATGGTGTCTCTTTAACTCTTCGTGGCCCCTGAATCAGTATATTATCATCTGGAAACCTAATGCCTTCATTGTCGCCCCTCTCACTTGCCAGAATCCTCATCATGAGATTTTTTTCCAAACCACATGTGTGTGCAATTTGGAAACCTGGCAGGAGATGAGGACACGGTACTCCGTGTTAGTACAAAGTGTGAACCGTGTGTCAGTCTCTGCATCATTTTTTTTTTGCTTTCTGCAGAGATTGCAGGCAAGGTTTTAAATGCAGATAATTAGAAAAAGGTTCAAGCTGTTTGCAATTTCGAACGAGGGGGGTATTCGATAGAACAAATTGCTTAAAAGCACATAAACAGATTATTTAACCACGTTTAAATGGGGATTTCTGGAAATAAGAATGACTGTGAAATATGATTTGCAAAGTTTAAAGCAGTCATCAGTTGTAGAAAACAACTCTATCTGGTTCAGCACCTGGCTTGGAGGTTTGCAAGCATTAGAGGGAACATGGAAGTCGTATGTTTTAAATGGTGTGCTTTGCAAGGCTGTAGTGCCAAGTTCAAAGCGCGCTGCAAAACGGGACACAGACTTAGAATGACAGTTTAAACCATGGGGGATATTGCATTCTGCATTCACACACACACACCTTTTTGTGCCTCATCTATTGTGGGTTGTTTTATACCATTTCAGCAACAATACAGCGGATTTTCGGGACGGGGAGAGCAAGAGAATGAAAATCTTGTTAAGATTATGTGTTTACAGTTTGCATGGGATTGAAGATTCGGCGGGGAATAGGGAACCCTCCTCCCAAATGGAACCTAACATTTGATAATATTTCCCAACGCCCCCCAACCCCGCCAAGAGGGTGCACTCATTGCAACACACACCCGGGAAACTAGCAAAGAAACTCAGCAGCGTTCTCCCGGGCTCAGGATTTGGAAATGCCAGTTCCCAGCACAGATTGCCATTTGTGCCAAACACCCGTTTCAAGCAATTCACATTTCACTCATTGAGTCAGATCAAATTGCGGCCAAGCGACGCAGGGGAGAGTATATGGTGTTCTTTTTTACGCACAAAATGTTTCATGTTTTCATATTCATACTCGTTGAGAAATAAGCGGTTAGACAAGGAAACCAGGCTCTGCAACATGGGAGGAGGCCACTCGTCCCATCGTCCCTGTACCAACTCCTCAGTAGTGCTCCCGATAGCTTCCTATTCTGCTCCTTTCCCACACACTGGATGGATCCTGTTTATCGATCATGTGCTTAATCCCAGTTGAAACCCGATTGCATACTGGCCAATTGTCATGGGGTCAAAGTAAAACATTCGACCGTGCACGGTGACATTTTTGGTACATTGTCTAGCTAATACCAAATCATAGAGTCTTCTTCCTTGAATCCTATTTCTCTCTCTCAATGTAATGGCATAAAGGATATTTTCAATATAAGGTCTGGAATCAGAAAATACTAAAATCGGTCAGATGTAGGTTATTGGTCACTTCCTAAAGGATGACTGAGCTGGAAAAACAGCACCACATTTTCTGCTGGGAGACCCTTCAGTCACAGTTCAATAATTTTGGAACAAATTGCAACAAGTTCTGAAAAAGGGCCACTGAACCCAACACATTGATTCTGCTTTCTCTCCACAGATGCTGCCAGACCTGCTCGGTTTCTCCAGTAATCTCTATATTTTGCTTCTATAATTTTAGGACTTAGTCACCTTCTTCCATGTCCTTTACCCATCGCTAGTCATGGGTTGTTTTCAGCACAGCCAACCCATTCTCACCCACCAATGGTCCCATTATCAGCTTTTCTTTCTCCCTGGCTTATTATTATCCATCCCTTTGTCTGCCCAACTGTCTTTCTCTCTCTCCGGGTTCTGTCTCCACTTATCAGCTACCCCCTTAGCCCCACCTCCTGTCTTCAACATATTAACTGCATTTTCCTAGCTGTTACTAGCTCTGAGGAAGGGCCACTGGACCTAAAACGTTAACTCTGTTTCTCTCTCCATAGATGCTGCCAGATCTTGAGATTGAGTCTGCCATCATTGTTTAACTGAGAAGGGAGAGGCTTAGGAGCCTCCAGTGCCAGGTCTGAAGCAGCAACAGAGATAGCGATGGTTAGAACCCACCAACTCTGCATTTACTGCTACCTGAAGAAAGGGCATTTGAGATGCTTGCCTTTATTAGTCAGTGCATTGAGTGTAGGAGTTGGGAGGTCGTGTTGCAGCGGTACAGGACATTGGTTATGCCACTTTTGGAATACTGCATTCAGTTCTGGTTTCCCTGCTATAGGAAAGATATTGTGAAACTTGAAAGGGTTCAGAAAAGATTTACAAGGATGTTGCCAGGGTTGGAAGTTTTGAGCTACAGAGAGAGGCTGAATAGGCTGAGATTATTTTCTCTGGAGCATTGGAGGCTGAGGGGTGAAGATTATAGAAGTTTATAAAATCATGAGGGGCACGAATAGGGTGAATAGTCAAGGTCTTTTTCTCAGGGTAGGGGAGTTCAAATCTCAACGACATAGGTTTAAGGTGAGAGGAGAAAGATTTAAAAGGGACCTGAGGGACAACATTTTCGTGCAGAGGGTATTGTGTGTATGGAACGAGCTGCCAGAGGAAGTGGTGGAGGCTGATACAATTACAACTTTTAAAAGACATCTGGATGGATACACGAATAGGAAGGGTTTAGAGGGATAAGGGCCAAATGCTGGCAAATGGGACTAGATTAATATAGGATATCTGGTCAGCATGGATGAGTTGGACCAAAGGAGCTGTTTGCCTTGCTGTACAGCTCTATGACTGGATGACTCTTTCCTGTTGCATTGAGTTTTCTTGTTTCTGCTGTTTGGACTCACCAGGTTCTGCTGCTTCAGCCACCCTACTGTTTGCTGTTCCTCTCACTGAAGACCCAAAGCCTCCAAAGAGTGAAACTGAAATATAACACCAAGCAAGACACAGTCACAAGACTGAGGAAGTGAAGTGGCACATCTTAGCCTCTTGAACCAGCAAACGTGTCCATGTGAATGCAGCAGGTTTTTTGTTTGTTGTATCTGGGTCTATTTGCTGACAGGAAGAGACGATGCAGTGTAGGATTAGAGAGACATGACTTGCCGTAATGTGGTGAAGACTTCATATCGAGCCAGCAGGAGGCGATCATCAGCCACCCTGTCTGACAACTGTGTCATTAACCTCATCTCAGTGCTTGAGATGAGTGCCCTTGATCATATCCCACAGTTACTTTACCCGCCACCATTCCAGCATGAATCCAGCCTGACACGTGGTTAAAATGGCCGTCCGACAACTGACAACAAACAAGGCTGCTAGTCCAGACCAAATCACTGCTGAAATCCTAAAATATAGTGGGGAATTGAGTTATAAAGAAAGGCTAGATAGGCTGGGACTTTTTTCACTGGAATATGGGAGGTCCAGGGGCACAGTATTGAAGTTTATAAAATCATGACGGGTATAGATAGGGTTAATGGTAGTTGTCTTTTCCCTGGGATGGGGGATTTCAAAACTAGGGGGTACATTTTTAAGGTGAGTGGAGAGAGATTTAAAAGAAATGAGAGGCATATGTTTTACACAGAGGGTGGTTCTCGTCTGGAATAAACTTCCTGAGGAAGTAGTGGATGTGGGTGCAATTACAATATTTAAAAGCCATTTGGATAAATACATGAATAGGAAAGGTTTGGAGAGATATGGGTCAGGAGCAGGCAGGTGGGACTAGTTTAGTTTGGGATTGTGTTCGGCATGGACTGGTTGGACCGAAGGGTCTGTTTCCATGCTGTATGACTCTATCGCTCTTAGTACTCTTGGCTCAAAGATATGATCAAACCTCCTTCCACTGGAAGGAGGTGAGCATGCCACAGGATCTCCAAGATGCCCGAATTGTGACTATCTTCAAAAAAGAAGAAAAGACCAACTTTGATAGCTACTACAGGAGTTTCCCTGCTGTCTGCCTGCTTTCAGAGGCAATTATTACAAAAATCCTCATGGTGCATTTATGAAGATGTGAAAGGTTGAACATCTAGAAGACAAAAGTCATCTACCAGCTGTTCCCACCACACAATATCAAGATCCTCAGAGAACCATTAAGTAATGGGGATTATTCTTCAGACCTTGGGAGCCTCCCCTCAGCACAGGCAGATGTTAATAATAAAAGTCAATGCTACTTCCAACGTGCCAGTGTCTGCCATCTGAGGATAGTGGGGTATTTGATATTAAAGACCTCAAATGCAGCACCAAGCTCAAAGCCAATGGGATAACAGTATTTCCTACCCTCTTACACATTGGAGATGTGGATAATCTACAGCGTCCTGTCAAATCCTTGGACAAATAGAAATGCCTTCAGAAAACTCAGGAAAATTCAGGAGTAGGATAGATACTCGGATATAGGTGTCTTCTCCCAGTTCAGCATCCCCAACACAGAGAAACTGATTGTTGGTGGAACACATTGTCTGCATACCTGAAAATCTCTCTACGCCAAGCTTCACAGCAAAGGGTTACCAGTAGGGCAGAGGAAATGTTTCAATGATGCCCTCAAACCCTCTCTGAAAACCTAAAACATCCTCACTGATCCATGGGGATGTCTTCTCCAAGACTGTCCAAATGGGGATGAAGCCTTTGTGGAAGGTGCCAATTCTTTGAGCTTCTCCATCAGGCACAGATGGAGGCACAGCACAAAGAGTCAAGGAGTGTGTGAAGATCAGAGTATCTCTGCCACCCACCTCATAATTACAACTTTCCCCAGCTATGGTAGTATGTGTACATCCAAAAGCACAACTTCCCCCCCTCCTTCCCCCACCCATGACCCTTCCCCTTCTTACACAGTCGCTCAGGGCTGAGAATGACTTTCTTCAACTCCAGAGTTGTGGGACATAAAAATTGGAATGAAAGACAGGAAGATTTCATGAAAGATTTATTGAAGTGTACAGCAGAAAGGGAACTGAACAACAATACAATTAAACCACCCATGATCCCCAGGTATGTCTAAGTACAATTCGTAACTCTCTTATGACAGTTTCTATAATGTGGCACCCAGCAGTTACTGCTGGGGGAGGCTCCCATCCTTGCCGCCCTGCAATTGGGATGATCTTGGCAGCTGTCCTCTGACTGCAGCATAAGGGTTGTACCCGTAGTCAGTGCCCTTAGAAGGAGCTCCCTAAACTGAAGAACTTTTTATTCCTTTGCAAGGCACAGTTGTACCTTCCTGATGACCCAAGATGGACAAGGAGTGAGCAGGGACTTCAGACACCTTGTCCCCATCTCACCTCATCCTCATCTTATCTCATCACTCCTGCCTTGAGCTCAATGTACATATCACCAGTATCCCATGAGTGTTGTGCTGAATCTGGATCTACATGAGAGTCACCAGTCTGTCCATAGGGGAAACCAAGCATACACCCATCTTAGCAACACTCATGGCCTGGATGAACTCCTGTGCTGTCCACACTTAAGTGCCTTTAAAATTTCTACGAGATGTTCCATTATCTCTTGCTGCAATTGCAGTGGTTGACTTGTGGTGGCTGACTTCAGAAACATATCATCATCCTGGTCCTCAGCATGGGTCTGGTCTCCCACAGTCCCCTGGAGCGTCAGTGACTATGGCTTTCACAGCCTCCAGCAGCTACTCTGCTGTGTCCATGATGTGATTCCCAGCAGCGTTCCCTCCAGTTTCTATTACTGGCTGTGCAGGCCTCCGAGGCGCACACAAGGCAGTGACTTTCAGAATCAGAAGCCAATGCCACAGTCAGTGTGCTGACACTGACTCTCGTGCATGGAACATTTTAGCTGCACAGTTTAGAGGGAACATTCCTTACCAGGTTGTGATCGTAGATTTAATCACAATTCCTATGAATGTCAGAGTATTTGCACCGGTGTAAGGTGTGAGGAATAGTGGGATGGTGCAACCATTGAGGATCCCTCTTCCTTCTCACAGGTAGATGTATGACGCCGATCTATAAAACACAAACTAAGTATTTGTGGATCAAGGGCTTTTTATTTCTTCATCCTGACCATGTCTACTGTGAAGTTCCATGCATCCACCATCGGTCACATGAGCACTATGCCTTGTGTGTGCCAGAGGCAATCATATACACTCACACTTTCTCTCATCCTCTTGGCGTGGCTCCCCTATATCACCATCAGTAATGGTGCAAACATTGAGGTATCCAGCAAACTGCAAAGCCTATCCCAGGAGCCCAGCGGCTTATCACAAGGATGACCCTTGCATGCAGCCGCTCTGAGGAACTTGGTTGGAGTTATTGATCACAGACCAACATCTTGTACTGGGATACAGCCATGTTTCCAACAGCGTGTGTTACTGCCTGACTTCACTGTTACTGAGTGGCCAGCGCCCATCCAGCAAACACATCCTTGTTTTGGTTTGCTCTGGGCACGAGTTGCTATGATGGATCTGTAGGATAGTCTGAGGTCACCATTTTGCCATTATTATGCAACGAGTGTGAAGATGAAAATGTCAGACATTTTGTACATGGAAAGAACTTGATTTCTCAACAATGGTTCGTGCGTCACTTTGCTGCACATTATCTGACGCGCAGTATGAAATATGAGTTGCTTGAAGCTATCATGTTTTTGGCAAAAAAAGAATACTTGTAAGCTGTACTGGGAACTGTCATTTTTGGATTCTGGAATATTTCGAGTTCTGGTTCTTTTCTAATTTGCCGGGTGATTTTATATACTGACTGCGTCCTCACTCCTCTCCCGTGGGTGTGAAATATTGTCAAACGTTGGATTAATCTGGTACAAGGTCTAGTTAACTCCCACTGAAGCTTCAACTGCTTAGAAACTGGAGACATACTCTTCAAGATTGTCATTCTGTTGTAGCTTTTGTGTTATGACATTATGCCCCTAAAGGAGAAAGAAGTACCATGTTCTCACCTTCGCAGATACAGTAAGGCCATCAACCTGCTTGGCAGCTCTGGTTCCAAGCTCTGGTGGATGAGCCCATGGCTGCTGACCTCTGCAATCTCCATTCAGACTTGCTAGCTCAGGCAGGCTGGTGTCTCCCTCCCATCCCTGGTGCCCTTGTAGCCTGTAACAGAACCTTTAGAAGGCTGGCATTACTGAATGGCAGAGCCACTCAACATTATCTTCCTATTGATTACAGGCAGTGCATTCTGAAGGTACACTAAATGGAGGGGGTGATAACAGAATTATGTTAGGGTAAGGATGGACTGGGATATTTCAAAATGTGGATAAAGGTCATGGGGAAGTAGCCGTGTATTTGGAAATTCCGAGTCTCCTTATCACAGCCAGTCTCTCCAGTCGTTTATGGATTTGTCTGGTAAGCTGGTTGCTCCACATCCTCCTTGCTGAATGGGGCATGAGAAACAGCAATGTCATCATTGTTCAGGAAGATTAGTGACGGCTTCCCTGGAAACTCCCAGGTTTCACCATCACTGCTCAGCCATTGGAGAAAATGCAACATCAGTCTGTCAAATCTCTCCTGGGGATAACTCTTTCCCTTTGTGAGTGATTGCTGGCATCCCCTATTCGCCCTTTTCAGGCATCCCACACCAGGGCAGGCCCGTGTGGGGCTTGTGAGTCAGTGAGAGGTCCTCCCTCCACCACTAGGTGCAGGATCTTTCTTCTTCTTGAGCTGTCCCTCAGTCGGGAGGATCATAAGGGTGGGGTGAATGAGGCTGAGCTATCCCTCACTGGGCGGGGAATGACTGACTGGGAGACCAAGCATAAATTTTTCCTTGCCTCCTTTCCTTCTCTGTCTTTCTGTCTCCTTACTTCACAAGACAGAGCTCCAAAGCCCTTCATTCTTGTGCATCATTTGGTACCAGTTCACTCTGAGTTAACTGATCTCATAAATACCTCTGTTCATGTCTCATTACCTGAATGTCAGAAGCCCTCCTCTGTGGTTCTTGCCAGTGGTGAAATCCTGAAGTGCCATCATAGCATTGAGCTTAGGTCAAATATGGTCTGTTCCAATTTCACATTCCCCTCCCCACTACCACTTGACTTCAGCCCACACTTTGTGGGCCGGTAAAGTTCCAGTTAGTGTTTCAAACAGATGATGATGTTGATAAGCAAGTCCTTACATTTGTAAAGAGTCAGTGGGATGTTTTTGAAGTATAGAGTCAGTGGTGGCGTGGGGAAAGACAGTGGCTGTTTTTTGTGTACAATAAGATCACACAAACAGCAGTGAGATAAATTATTGGGTATTCTGGCCCCGGAAATTTGATTGAGCTGAGCTGTGAATTGAAAGTACACCATGATCAGAACTCTCCCAATCATGTGTAGCTGGCTTAGCAGGTGTCAGAGTCCTAGGAAATTCAGAACCGAAATGGTTGTGTCAGCATCCTGACATCTCAGTGCCTCCAGGATATTTTTATGGAGACAGATTTGGCAGTGGGAATGACAGTAGAGTCACGGAGATGTACAGCATGGAAACAGGCCCTTCAGTGCAATTCGTCCATGCTGACCAAATATCCTAAATTTAATCTAGTCCCATTTGCCAGTATTTGGCCCATATCCCTCTAAACTCTTCCTATTCATGTTACCACCCTGATGCCTTTTAAATGTTGTATTTGAACCAGCCTCCACCACTCCCTCTGGCAGCTTGTTCCATACACACACCACCCTCTATAGAACCTTAGGATCCCTACAGTGTGGAAACAGGCCATTTGGCCCAACAAGTCCACACCACCCCTCCAACGAGTATCCCACCCAGACCCATTCCCCTACCCCTACCCCTGCATTTTCCTCATGTCTAAATATCCCTGGGCACCACGGGCAATTTAGTACGGCCAATTCACCTAACCTGCATATCTTTGGAACACGGGAGGAAATCGGAGCACCCGGAGGAAACCCATGCAGACATGGGGAGAACGTGCAAACCCCACACAGACAGTTGCCCAAGAGTGGAATTGAACCTGGAACTGGGAGGCAGCAGTGCTAACCACTGAACCACCATGCCACCCTCTGCATGAAAAAGTTGCCCCTCAGGTCCCTTACAAGTTTTTCTCCTCCCACCTTAAACCTATGCCGTCTAGTTTTGGACTCCCACATCCTGGTTTAAAAGACCTTGGCCTTTCACCCTTATCCATGCCCCTCATGATTTTATAAACATCTGTAAGGTCACCCCTCAGTCTGCAATGCTCTAGGGAAAGTAGCCCCAGTCTATTCAGCCTCTCCCTATAGCTCAAACCCTCCAACCCTGGCAACATCCTTGTAAATCATTTTTGAACCCTTTCAAGTTTCACAACATCCTTCCTATAGCAGGGAGACCAGAATTGCATGCAGTATTCCAAAAGTGGCCTAATCAATGTCCTGTACAGCCACAACATGACTTTCCCAACTCCTACACTCAATGCAGTGACCAATAAAGGCAAGCGTACCAAATGCCTTCTTCATTATATCTACCTGCGACTCCACTTTCAAGGAACTATGAACCTGCACTCCAAGGTCTCTTTATTCAGCAACTCTTCACAGGACATTACCATTAAGTGTACGAGTCCTGACCTGATTTGCCTTTCCAAAATGCAGCACCTCACATTTATCTAAATTAAAGTCTATCTGTCACTCCTTGGCCCATTGGCCCATCTGATCGAGATCCTGTTGTACTCTGAAATAACTTTGTTCACTGTCCACTAACCCTCCAATTTCAATGTTTTCCCCCAGCAGTGGCATTTAACCAGTTCAAGAGGTTGATAAAACTTTCTGTACCATTCCAATTTTCTCATCAATGATCGGGTTGCACTGCATGTGGCTCACCAGCTCACAGGGAGTGCTTTAGCTTTCAATGAAGGTAGGTAGATGCTTTCCATTGCACCATTCTCTCTCAGAACTGAAGGTGTGGGATTAAGAAAATCATTCTGACTCCTTCCAAAGACCATGGCTGAAGAAATACCTCCATTGTCTCAGTTCTAAAGGGTTGTCCCTTCACTCTGAGGCTGTGCTCTCAGGTCTTAGTCTCTCCTACCCGTGGAAAAATCTCTTCCATATCGACTCTCCCTAGACCTGTAAGGTTCAATGAGATCCTCCTCATCCTTTTAAACTCTATTGAGTGCAGACACAGCATTCACAACCGCTCTGCAAATAACAAACGTTCCATCTCTGGGATCGTTCTTGTAAACCTCTCCTGGACCTCTCCAAGCCAGTACATCCTTCCTTAGACACGGGGCCCAGAACTGCTCATCATATTCCAAATGTGATCTGACCAGAGCCTTATACATCCTCAGCAATACATCTCTGCTCTTATATTCTCGCCTTCTTGAAATGAATGCTAAAAGCACATTTGCCTTCCTAACTGCCAACTGAATCTGCATGCTAACCTTGAGAAAATCCTGAACTAGGATTTCTAATTTGTTCTTCAGATTTCCAAAGCCTTTCCCCATTTAGAAAATAGCCTACTCCTCTATTCTTTTTACCAAAGTGCATAACTTGACACTTTCCCATATTGTACTCCATCTGCCACTTCTTTACCCATTCTCCTGGCCTGTCCAAGTCCTTCTGCAGACTCCCCACTTCCTCAATACGACCTGTTTCTCCACCTATCTTTGTGTCATCCGAAAACTCAGCAATAAAGTTCTCAGTTTCTTCATCCAGATCATTAATGTCTCACATGATTAGATATGTTCCCAACACTGACCCCTGTAGAACTCCACTATTTACTGGCTGCCATCCAGAAAAAGACCTCTTTATCCCTACTGTCTGCTTTCTGTCAGTCAGCCAGTCCTCTATCCATGCCAGTACCTTGCCTGAGTTGTTATTTTGCAGCCTCCTGGATGGCACCTTGTCAAAGGTCTCTCAAAATCCAATTAGATCACATCCGCTGGCTTTCCTTTGTCTAACTTGGTCTAAATTGCCTGGATGAGTGCAGCCCCAACAACACTCAAGAAGCTTAACACCATCCAGGACAAAGCAACCTGCTTAATTGGCATTACATCCACAAGCATTCACTCCCTTCTCCACCGACGCTCAGTAGTAGCACTGTGTGTACTATCTGCAAGATGCACTGCAGAAATTCACCAAAGATCCTCAGACAGCACCTTCCAAACCCATGACCACTTCCATCTAGAAGGACAAGGACAGCAGACATATGGGAACACCACCACCTCCAAATTCCCCTCCAAGTCAGTCACCATCCTGACTTGGAAATATATCGCCGCTCCTTCACTGTTGCTGGGTCAAAAATCCTGGAATTCCCTCCCTAATGGCATTGTGGGTCAAACCACAGCAGGAGGACTGCAACGGTTCAAGAAGGCAGCTCACCACCACCTTGTCGAGGGCAACTAGGGATGGGCAAGAAATGCTGGCCAGCCAGCGACGCCCACATCCCACAAAATGAATTTTAAAAAAGTTAGCTCCTCAAACAATTCTAACAGATTTGTCAGGCATGACCTCCCTTTGGTGAAACCATACTGACTCTGCCCTGTTTTACCTGGCATTTCCAAGTACTCCGCAATTTCATCATTAATAATAAACACCAAAATCTTACCAACGACCGAGGTCAAGCTAACTGGCCAATAATTTTCTGTCTTCTGCCTTCCTCCCTTTTTAATAGGGATGATATATTAACCATTTTCTTCTCTCTCTTTGTGTTGCTTGCTGTTGTGCTACAGACACTAGGTGCCCTGCTGTTGCAGACAACTCAACACCCCCAGATGCCATCTCATGACTGGCCTGCCACCTCCACTGCCTGCCCACCACCCCCTAATGAAACTGTAAATACAGCCTGTCATGCAGCTTCCTCCTGTCAAATTAAATGGAAGGCGTGATATTGAAACACCGAAAAAATCCAAATGGAGAAACTCCCGGCCCAAATTGGTCAAGGTATGTTGTCATCATCCAGGAAAGCTGCCACAAATTGACAAATACCTGCTTCAGGTTTCCTTCTAAAATTCTAAGGCGTAACAATGCCTCTTCTGTCTCAGGCAGCTCAGGAAATTTGGCATGTCCATAAGATCCCTCACCAACTTCTACAGATGCACTTTGGAAAGCATACAGTCTGAGTGCATAATGGCCTGGTATGGCAACTGCTCTGCCCAGGACTGTAAGAAACTACAGAAGGTGGCATGCACAGCCCAGACCATTACAGAAGCCAACTTTCCAACCATAGACGCCATTTATATGGCTCACTGCTGTGGAAGGGCGGCCAACATCATGAAAGACCCAACACACCCTGGTAATGATCTCCTACAACCTCTTCTGTCAGGCAGAAGATACAGAAGCCTGGAACACATGCATGAGCAGGTTCAGGATTAGCTTCTTTCCGGCCATTATCAGAATGTTGAATGGAGTCGAGCCTCAAATAATGTGAACTGTATGCCTCAAAGTCTTTTTGATCTGTCCAGCCTTTGCTTGCTGTGATCTGACTGTCCTGTTCATAAACAAAGCTTTTTACTGTATCTCACATGACAATAAAAATCAATCAATCAAAAAAATCAATCAGTCAAAATTGGCTCACTGCAAGCTTAGCTTGCACTGTGCATCTCGTGGTTGGTTTCCTCTGGACTACAGTAGTTGAGCAAGTCACCTTTAAATGGACCACAGAGGCTGACTCCAACAGGAAAATACATTGTACTCATCCAAGTATCAACCAGGAGCAGCAGAAGTGCTTCTCCTGACTTCATTTTTAAAGTGTGGGCCTTTTCAACCACCCCAGACATACCTGCAGCCTTTGGCTGTTGCCCCACACTTACTCCCTGCTGTGGACGATTAGCTACCTCTGGGACCACAACAAGTGGCATTGAATAAATGAGGCTTTGTGTGTCCTTTCTAGGCAGCAGTGAGCTGCTTCAGGATCAAGCTCAGGTGTGAACTATTTTTGTTTTATTGTGGTTTTCTTGTTATGGAATCATAGAGTCATACAGCACAGAAACAGATCATTTGGTCCAACCAGTCCATGCTGACCATTATCCTAAACTAAGCTAGTCCCACCTGCCTGCGTTTGGCCCATATCCCTCCAAACATTTCCTATTCATGTACCTATCTAGATGTCTTTTAAATGTCGTAAACTGTACCCATATCCAACCCTTCCTCTGGAAGTTCAATCCACATACAAATCATTCCTTTCTTAATCTTTCTCCTCTCGCCTTAAAGAAACGCCCCTCAGTGTTGAAATCCCCTCCCTAGGGAAAATACTCCTGCCATTCACTTTATCTATGCCCCACCTGATTTTCTAAACCTCCATAAGGTGCTCAACCTCCTGTGCTCCAGTGAAAAAACTCCCAGCCTCTCCTTATAACTCAAACCCTCCATCCCTGGCAACTTCCTGGTAAATCACCTCTGAACCCTCTCCAGGTTAGTAATATCCTTGCTGTAACAGGGTGACCAGAACTGGGCACAGTATTCCAGAAGAGACCCATCAACCTCCTGTCCAACCTCAACACAATGTTGGGTTAGTTTTGGTCAGCACTGGAGAAAAATACACTACTAATCTTCAAATAGTTCTTTACATTCATCAGAGAGGTATGATGGAGTTTTGAGTTATTGCCTCATCCAAATAACACCACCTCCGAAGTTGTGGCACTCCTTCAGTACAATACTGAAGTATTAACAGCCGTAATGTTCATGTCAGAGAGTGAGCAGTGTGCTCAAACAGTGGGGGCACAAAGACGACAGGGCTATTTTGAACCAAGGCTGGTTCCTGAGATCCCGTTTCCCAAGAATGTTGGCAATCAAAAGGCCAGAAAAGTTCACTTGTTGGGAAATGTATGCCATTGTACTTCTGATATCCTTCTCAAATCCTCTATTAAGTTACTCCACCAGCAACTTGTCAAAATCTGTCTCGAATCTGCTCAAACAATTATTAGGCACTACCTCCTTGGTCAGTTATCCAAAATGTTCCTCACCTTCAGCTTAACATATTTAAATCGAAACAATTTTTCCAGTCTTTCAGTTCTAAATTTATGTCCTGACTACTGTCCAATGTATCACTTTAAAAATTCAAGTCATGCCTGATATTTTTTAAGCTGATTTAAGTTTCAGATCTTTAGGTGGAATAGTAGGATTCAACTCTATTCTTAATTACTAAAGGCATAAACTGAACCTCGGAGAAAGCTTTGCTGTTAAAACATAGGTGGCAAAATACCATAGAGTCATACACAAAGAGTCTTTACTCCTTCAGAGCTTCAAAAGCATTCCAAAGTAGAATGAAATTTTTAAATGAAATTTTCAGATATCAGATTCTCCTGCTAGCAAGCCATAACTTTAGCAGAAAAGCAACTGAAATCTTAGGAATTTAACTCATTGAACTACCATACTAAGTTTTCCAGCATTTCCATGGTTACAGATGGTCAATGGGAGAGCTCCAACTCATATTCACTCCCCAGCTTTCACTTCTATAACTTATCTGTCTAAAGTGAAACATTTTATCAAGGATTTATGGAATTTTAGTATGTAATACTGCATTTTTGTTGGATTACATAGGAGACTTAACATTGTCAGGCTTCCCTTTTATGACTGCATGCATGTTTGCAGGAAATTTATAAAGTACCCTGAGTTTTATCGCATGCGTTTGAAATTGTTACAGCAACATTTTCCAACAGTGACCTGTGCACAAGTGAGAAGTCAGAGCCTTGAGATCTGCTGCATTGACCTAAAGACCTCAGTTCGGTATGTTATTTAAAGATCTAGTGTACTTTTTGTCATAATTAAGTTGTTGCATGCCTAATCTCAACTCATATTTTAAATGTAACTTCTAATCTTGCACTCAGATTATGGAGGCTTGCTTGCTGGGAGTCATTATCACAAATACAAGTATGTGCTATGCAAGGTAATATTTAGAACATTTCTGATGTGCATGTCTGGCAGTTGCTGGAATCACGAAGCATAAAACTACCTCCTTTGTTCTCTCTTTTAAAAAAAGGAAACAGAGAGACGGAGGAAGCCAGCCAGTTAATTTGCACAGTTGACTTACCAAATGACAACTGGACTCTGATTGACCTTTCTAGAGTGATGGAGAATGAGTAAGGGAGTGAGACTAATCAGGAATCTCTTTCAAAGGGCTGGCACAGATATGACAGGTTGAATAACTTCCTTCAATTCAACCTGATTCCATGAGTTGGATTGGCTGCTCCCCCACCAGCAGGTCTGAAGGCAGAGTGGCATAAAAGTAAAATTGGTGACGTATCCATCTCTAATTGTCTGCGCCAGCCCTCACTGCAAATGAAGAGGTGCTGCCAGGCAGCAAACCTATCTTTGGTTCCCAGGGGACCCTTACGTGCTTTCCCCCGGAAGCCCATGTCAGTCAGGAAACAAAGCTGCACAGTCTGATGTTGGGAACATTTGCCACTCCATTAGGACCATTAGAGGCACCCTGGCTCCAACACCATCATCCTTAAATCCGCTCCTGGCCTCTTGAACACAAGCCCGCTGTCCTCCCATAGGGGTGGAAGAGTGGCATAGAATCGTGCACATTGAGACTTGACTGCTTCAGAGCTTCAAAAGCATTCCAAAAATGGAATAACCACTTGACCCCATCGAAATAGAAAGTGCCAAAGAAACTTAGCAGGTGTGAGAACATCTGTGGAGAAAGAAACAAAGCCAAAGTTTCAAGTTCAATACTCAAAGCAAGCTGGAAGAACAGCACCTCATTTTCGATTTGGGAACTCTGCAGCCTTTTGGGCTCAATATCAAGTTCAACAATTTTAGGTTTTGAGGCAGGTCCTTGCCCCAGCCCCCACACTCCAGTCCTTGTTATCACATGGTCTGCTATTACATCCTGCCCATCATTAGCCACTAAAAGCTATTCATTCTCCCAGGCAGATCATTATCAACTCCTTTGCCTATCCGACTGTCCTGTCTCTTTGGGCTGCATCCCCACCCATCGTTCACTCCCCCCCCTGCATAAAAACCAACCTTTTTCTAGCTATCATCAGTTCTGAGGAAGGGTCACTGGACCCGAAATGTTAACTCTGATTTCTCTCCACAGATGCTGTTAGACCTGCTGAGTCTTTCCAGCAACTTCTGTTTTTGTTTCTTATTTCCAACATCCGCAGTTCTTTCCGTTTCTGTGTTTTCAAGTTCAATGACTCTGCTTTGGAAGGATCTCGAGCCTCTGTAGTGCTTTGCTTTTATTTGACCCCAGTGAGACCCTGGACCTAAATGCCATCTTATGTTCGATTGACATGTTGGAATTGCCTTTAGTCCCAGCAATGGCCTCTCCTTCCTGGATGCACTGCTGAGATGACAGTGCTGATTAGCCCTCAGCTTTCTAATGTTGAGCTTCTCAGTAAGAGAAGTGCTGAAATATTGCCTCCAACCGTAACGTCATTGCCAGTGTTAAATGTCTGCAGGGTGGACATCGGGAATTAAGATTGTGTATGTCTCCCCTCTGCACATATAGTAAGGGTGGGAGTGAAGCGCCCATTTTAATTTAGCACTGTAAGTCTATGAGGGGACATAACTAAAGAACTGGAGCAAGGCTGATTGAAAGATGTTAGAAAATATTCATTCACATAAAGGGAATCAAAATGTGACATCTTTTCCCACAAGACCT